>JAQQBS010000019.1:0-18041 GCA_030347275.1 Microctonus aethiopoides
TACTTCTTTCAGCGCAGCAATATTTCAAATGTGAATGATAAGTGATGATGGGCAAAGCCACATCATCACAATATATATCGTCTTTCTTCAACTATGATTTGAAATCTGACTAGATTAATATTTAGGGAATTAACATCCTCTTACAATTCTTGGCATAACTCGTCGACACATTCGATTATTAATTTTCTTTCCGCTAATGCACCTTGTCTACAGCTGTCTTTTGCTGCATTTTCTATTGCAGGTCCAACTATCCTTTCATAGCGCTTGTACACATTTGAATTGATAATTGGTATATTTAAACAACTCAATATTTTATTGAGCGCAGTACAGCCTTGTTCAGCATGTATTGAACCTTAAAGGAAATTATTGAGATTTGAAATCATTATTAATTTTCATTTTGAATTCAATAAATACTTACCAAGTACAGCTTTTGTATTGACATCAGAATACGATGAATTGTCGTTTGTCTTGTGAGTTTTGCCACTTGGGACTTTGATTATAATCATTCATTTCTTACAAGTAATGTGGAAAATTGAATGTAATTCCAAATGTGTTTCATTTACAGTGTCTTGTAAGGAAATAACTTGTCCACATTTGCGACACTTTAAATTTTCAGCTAATTCTTTAATGTCGACAATACGTGCACCATCAAGCACATCATGTGCTTTTTCAGTTACTTTTATGTTTCTTTTTTTTTTTCGACCTTCAGTCATTGCTGCTGCTGATTTCAACCGCTTGTCAAGTACTTTTTTTTTAATAAATTTACCTTTATATTTGACTCCCGTCATTATGAAAGAATAAACAATTTGTTTCACGCGTCACTAATAATTTTGCGCTTTATACAATTTAGGTTAGAATAGCACTTTGACATTCACTGGGAACTAATGCATTAGTATGTATCGTAATATGATGCGATGTTGCCATGATTTCGACATGATAAATATTTACTTGTATTGACGCATTTATATAAGCTTAGTTTATGTGTATTGGTGTACAAGACGACTGTACTCGAACAAAAGTTTACCAGCCCATCCGAAAAAAATAAACATTATTTTTCATTTTATCGTCATTATGAAAGACTTAATAATAAACAAATAATATTGATAATATATTTTCAATGTATACTTCATTTCATATTTGATTAAAATTTGTTTTCGCGATGGTAATCTCGACCAACTTTTTGAATCGACTGTACCTGATGAACTACCTTAAACAATAAATTTCAAATGCGTTTTTCTCGAAACGCGATTTTTCACCGCGGCCACCGCCATAACTTGAATAATTTTCAATATTTTCGGTTGAAAATTGGTCAAGATCTTCGAAATTATATCATCTAGGGAAACACGTAGGGGATTTTGAATATTTCCATTTGTTAATTTTCGATTAACAAAAGAACTGATATTTTTGGAGGGAAAAATCGACTGTTTCGTTTAAATAGGTGCCAAATTCACAAAAATTAAAATTTCTTAGATCCCCTACGTGTTTCTCTAGCAACAAGTCTCTAGAATAAGTTGAATTTTTTTGCATTGATCCAGATTGTAATCCAGACGACTTATACTGGTGGCCCCGGACCTCTGCAAACAAAACATAACTCTCGAAAACGACTTTGGTGCCGTCAATTTGTAATATTTTTTATTCCAAAAATTTGTGAAGATAGTTCAATATATGCCTTAAACTATCCCTGAATGTTTTTTATTATTTGATCTTTGCTAATGCTGAAAAAAAAATTCAAAAAAAGAGGCTTTTTTACGGCCGTTACAGTGGTGTTACCCCTTAATTTTTACTAATTATGAGCATACAGAATCAAAAGACTGTCACACATACTTTCGCTGAGAGATGGTTTTTCCAAAAATTTTAAAAGAGATAAAGTCGTGTCATTCAGATATTTTATAGAGTGTGTATCTTGAAAACCACCAACAAATTTATTCCAGTTTGCATTATCCAACAAAATTCTAGTCAGTCCGAGTGTTTTAAAATCACTGTCGATCAATTCATGAGCTTTTGGATGTTTCAATGATTTCCAATCATCAAAAAAAACGACAATGTTATAGCTATCTGATTCAGTGATTTCTTGGCGTCGAAGTGAAAACGATACTAGCCAATGACTTTTCATACTCTCCCAGGGAGTTACATTCGATTGAAGCCATTTTTTGCACTCCAGAAGATCCGGATCTATAAAATGTACATTTTATAATTGATATTATACGTAAATTGTAGAATTAAATCAAAATATCAAAATTAAAAAGAAAAACTATTGTATGTAATGAAAATATTATTTATCATTATTTCTACATTTCACCTTCTATGCGAAATGAATTTAGAAATTTATTTTTCATCATTTATATTGCACTTATATTATAGAATTGTGGATAAAATAAGCAAACAATTATACCTGACTGACCTTTTATATTGTTGATAGGTATTTTTTTTTCTTGCTACTGGAAGTTGCTATACATTCATTTGTTTCCTTGTCACAAAATTTCTTATAACTGGATTTTTCATTTCTATATCGATTCAGTAATTTTCCTTTGGCTGCATGAAACTTTTTATCTGTAGAATTAACTTTACGAATTGGTAGGCTATAGTAGCAATCAAGATCCTCAGCTGGAAATAATGTGACGATTTGCTTCCCAACACTGACCCAAAAGTCATTCGTTAGTCTAGATTGAATGTAATGAAATTTTTATTAATCTATGTGATAACAACTATCATGTGCACAACGTACATGTTAATCCAAACTTAATAACAATTGAACACGATTTTATTAAATTTTGCTGAGTTGCGATGAATATTGTAATTTATGGTCATATGCAACGATAAATGCAAACATCATGGAAAATAATCAGTGTCAATGCTTATTATGTTTGAATTTACAATCACATCTTTTTTCAATAATTTTATATAAGAAAAATATACTTTTTATCTGGATAAGTGTTACAAATCGTCGAGATGATAATGCGCACAATGAAATCTCTTTGCTTATCTTCCAATTTTTTCCCCTCGCATTGATGTTCTAAAATCATTCGTCCTTTTTCTGTATTTAATAAGAGTTGTTCAACAGACAATGAATTATCATCGCCAATTACTTGTTTGTTTAGTTTACAATGGCTAGCATGATCGGAGTATGATACGATTGATTCCTTAGATTTAGCTTGAACTGCAGTCTGTGAAATAATGATTGAAACAAAAAATTTATAAAAAGTAATTGAAATTTTTTTGATAATAAATAAATGATGCGAAGGTTGCAGTAGAATTTCAATTGACGAGTTGAAAAGAAGCAGAATATTCAACAATACTGAACGTACTCGAAAAAAAATGATAATTTACTACTTCATCGATTTTATTTTTTTCATCTTTGTATTCCTTCAATTTTGCCATGAATATTGATTGATCACCGATTAACGGAATGAGACAAGTCACAGATTCTCTTGTCATTAAAGTTAGCACATCAACATTAATTTTATTTGTTGTAAAAATTAATATCAACAAATGCAGATAGATGATAATAAGCATAAAAACTATATTTGAATGCATACATAAATTTTTTAGGAAATATATAAATGTGTAAAGAATACTTAAATTGATACTCTATTGTTCAAGCCAATTTATGAATATATGTATTAAATTAACTTTACTTACTTCTGAAGACATCTATGTAAGCTGTTAATCCCCATTCAGTCAACAACTTTTTCACAAAATCATCCATGGTGATGACTTTTCAAAATTTAAATTTTGAACTGTAACTTTCAGAAACTTATTTTTTTTTTAGTCTATAAAATTATAGCGTAACGAGAAAAAAAAATAAAAATAAAAAAAAATTCGATTTTTGACGATTTTTGTAATTTAAAAAAATTTGGAGCGACCTCTTAAAATTTTTTTTTCGAACTGTCCTTTGGAGGGAGCTCTTAAAATATCAAAAACTAACATTTTTTCACCCGAGACTCAAGAAAAAAAAATAGTCGGTTTTTTTGCGCCACCCTAATGGTGATCAAAAAGTATTAATTAACACGGTAATTAACTTCTATATAGCTCGATCAAAATAGACATAAAAATAAGGGTACCCTTGCATAAATTCCCAACAAGCTGAAAATTGGCATGAATGTTAGCAATGCCATTCTAATGAAATTGTGAAAAGTCCCCATCGATCCCATGTAAGGACAAAGTTTTATTCAAGGTCAAAGTTCGCAAAAATGGGTTTTTCGCGTTTTTCAGCGCAACGGTTAGTTTTACGATAAAAATAGCTCAGACAAAAATTGTAGTTTGTGCGATTCTCTACAAAATAGCTATTTGACTTATTTTCCTCAGATTCACCGTTCCTGAGATACAGCGATTCTAAACTTTACTAAAGCAGTATTCGCCGTAATACGTATACGTATACGACTACGCTGCCTATATATGTACATCACTGAGCGCAATGAAATATATATACATATTGTGATTCTGTGACGTCACACATATATATATTGTGATGTCCTGACACATCATCTCTTGTCTTTCTTATAGCGAAATATTGCTGCGCTGTACTGGAATAAAATATTTTAGACTATTAAAATCAAAGAATAAATATTTCCGGATAAATAAAGTAAATAATATTGTAATGAGTTTACCTGTCGTATAAAGTTGTAAGAGATTATTATAAAGTATGTTGTGTGAATGTAAATAGAAGCCGGACGTCTACAATATCATCATCAGGGAAAAACCATCGAGCGGACTTCTAACATCAACGAAAGAACTAAATCAGACGTTTTCCAGAGTGTTGGGCGAAACGAGACAAAATAACATTCAACATTCAATAAAATCCGGAGATCAACGTTAACCTGAAAAACCAAAGTGTTGCGAGAAACATCGAACTAAATAAGAGATGGACGATTATAATGATTATAAATAATACTCACTGAAAAGATAACTCCGGAGAGCATATTGTTGATTAATAATCAATATAATAATCACCATAAAATAATTGGGATCAAACTACACCATCACGATATTCTTCTGCAGTGAACAACAACAATATGCCATGAGTGTCACTTTTAAGGGTTAATGGTAGTATCTGTGTATCAGTGCTAAAAACATCGACTTGGCGCCACCGGACTACCGAATTCAGCCGTATAATTATGATCCAACCTGCATAATTCAATACTGCAGTCGATAAATTATAAACCTTATAATTTTTATCCCGGTAGAGTCCGCGTCGGATCAACGACCGGCCAATCAGAGATCCGGATGTTTAAATTTGAATTGTCGCAGCCAATCAGCGCCGCTTGGAAACGTGAAGAAGACGACTGAAGGTTCTAGAAGAAGAAGACGCCGCCAAGTCTGACGCTCCGGCCATTTTGACTTCACTTAGCCCTGGGACAGCGTAGAGTGTGATTGCATTGCGTGTATGTGTCAGAGTTGTATTATTAAAATTATAAAAAATAGGAAAATTGGAGACGAATATTGTTAAAAGAAGCCGTAAAATTGTACTAGAGGATTTGTTATACATCTGAGAAAATATCTGTATCCGCTGAAGGCCGTGAAAGTTGAAATTACGGCGTGGCATAAGAGATTTTTTGATTTTGTAGAAATTGGTGAGTGACGCCATTGTTGGGCAATAATTTCATATAATATTTGTTCTTATATTTTTTACATATTTTTCATACGATTTGACAGCGCAGCAATATTAATACGGGCTAAGTCAATAGGTTAAGGTCATTTTTTATTAATGTTCAAATCATTTTTGTTGTATAAAATCAGTATTTGTAGACCCATCCCGGGCTACACGCGAGTAAAAAGAAAGAGAGAAAATACCAATTGGGACGTTATGTTGTGTTGTGAACATTTTCATTAATAACAATAATATTGGTAAATCAGCAATAATTTATAATCCGTAGAAAAGATTATATTGTTCGGTTTAATTAATATTAATTGAGAGTTATAAATAGTCATTTTTTATTTGTATTCAAATTGCCGGAATCGCTCGATTAGCGAGTATAGTACATTTTATAATAATTTGTTCATTTTATTTGTTATTTCAAATCATTGTCATTTAGTATCAGTCACTATCAAACGTCTTTAATTAGTTATCAAACATTATCAAACGTAAAATTTCATTCATTAAAAATTATCAAAATCAATAAAATTTCTTTTTGTTTGTAAATTTATTTTCTTATATTTGTCTATTGAATAAATTATAAATTTAACCGCATTTAACCGAATTATTTATTTTTGAATATTCGAGTCATTACTTTTCAGGATTATTTCTATAATTATTTCGTTTTCAGCATTTCGGCAGTTCAACAGGTTACTAGAGAAATTCCCTAGTTCTATCTAGTAACTTTTCATTTAGATTTATCAACTAGGGTGGCATCCCTTTAATATTTTGTCATAAATTTGGGCAGAATAAAGAATATTAATAATTTTGTGACAGTAAGTCCGGCTGTTGAGTAATCATACCAGATTTTAGCTTTTCCTCGGAAAGGTGACCGTTATAATATATATATAGTGGTTTTGTGACGTCACAAATTTAACGTTTAACGCTCACGGAGTCGATTAAGACGTTTCACTTCAAAAAAAAAAAAAAAAAATAAACAAAGAATCGACTGCTAGCAGTCGAAACTTCGTAGAGGGAGAAAAAATTATTAATTCGGGACATTTAATTTATTGTGGATTAAAAAATCCAGATGCCGATCAATATGATATATTATCGTACTGTTTACAGTCATCGGCTTTCCGTGATAAACCTCACGAAATTGAAACAATAATCAATAAAAATGATAAAATAGTGTCGTCGAAATGTAGTTGCACAGCCGGACTTAGTGAGAGATGCAAACATATCGCAGCAGTATTATTATTTTGTACTCGGTAAGTATTAATTTAAATCATAATAAAATTAATTGAAAATTTATTTATAAATAATTTTGAAATTGATTTTTTTTAGTAATGATCTGACACATTTGAAAACTGCATCATGTACAGACAAAAAATGTGTATGGAGTGGTCCACAGAAAGCTTGTGTAGAACAATATGATGCTAAACCACTATCTCAACATAAATGTTATCAAATCAAGGAGAGCAAATATGGATTTCCCAAAGATTTACAAGAACAATTGAGAAAGATGATTTTTTCCGAAGACTTGAAATCAACATTGTCACAACACGTGTAGGAACAAAATAAAATTATTATTTAATTTGTTGAATATAATTTTTTTTTGTTTTTTTTTTTTTGTAACACGATAGAGTAAATATTTGATAAAGAATTAATCAATTAAATTTTTCATTTTTCAATCACAATGTTCGATTTATATCAAAGTTTAAATTTAATCAGTCTACACAATGTTCAATATTATGAACAACTTGATATTTTGTACCCTTATATGAGGAATTTAAATGTATATGTTTGATTTTTTCAACCAATTTTATAGAAAAGGCAGACATGCACCATTGATAACAACAAATGATCCTTTGGCACCTGATTACCTTCTTCTCACTGAAAATCTGTTCAAACATCAACTATCCTCAAAAATCCTTTCTGATTTATCCAAGATAACATATAAATTAAGAGATTGTTGTCAAAAACAATTTGATAATAAATTCGATAAAGATCCTTACAATATTTGTTGCGAAAGTAAAAAATATGTAAGTGTTTGGGAAAAAGAGAGGCGATATCGAATCACTGGTTCACGGTGCTATACTCTGTTTACGTATAGTAAAAATCGTAAAGCAGATTGGGAAACCAAATCAATGAAATATTTTAATTATGATAATGATAAATATAATAAATTTACCAATCATGGAATTAAATTTGAACCTCTAGCTCGAAAAACATATGAAGAAAAGTTAGGAATTAAAGTGTTCCAGTGTGGTCTTATTATTTCAATCATGAATCCGTGGCTTGGATATTCTCCTGATGGGATAATATTTGAAAATAATTTACCTTCCAGATTAATCGAAATCAAATGCCCGTATCTAGGTAAAACAAGAAATATCAATATCGCGATTGAAAATATTGACTATATTGTAAAAGACCGAAATAACAATTTAGTTTTGAAAAAAAAACATATTTATTACGCCCAAATACAATTGGGCATGGCTTTATTAAATTTAAGTAAAACAGATTTTATCCTATTTGCGTCATTTGATAAAAGTATAAAAGTAATTACCATTGATTATGATGCAAACTTTGTTAAGGATTTGTTATCAACTTTGAAATCAGTATTCTTTGATAAAATGTTGCATTATCTTTGCACAGAACAAAAAACTACTTTAAAAAAACTTGATTACTCTTGAAGTTTTAACTATACTTTTCATAATTTATAATTTGTTGCCAAAAATGTCGAATTTTTATCGTGTTGATATGTAATAATTTTTTTATAACAATAAATTACATGTAGTTACACTGTTTAATTTTTTATTTCATAATTTTTACAACAATCAATTCATTAAATATTTATTTAATACTAAGTACGTATAATTGTGAACATTATATAATAAATTAATAGTGAAACTTGTCGTTGTTCAGAATGGGTGAACTCATATTTACAATTGCAGTGATTACTGTCATTACTTCATCAGCATAAGCAACTAGACCACTCGGCATTTTTGATCCCAAAGCTTTAAAAACTTTTAATCTTTGATTTGAACGTTCAATATGGACTCTCGCTCTAGCAATTTTGGCATTCATTCGAGCTTGTTCCCGTGAAAATTGTTTATCTTCTTTGAATGGCGGTCGAATAAGCTTTATATCATTTTGTTTGCATAATTTTTCTATTCGAAATCCTTTATCAACCATTATCGCGTTTCCTTTTTCTAACAAATGTAATATGTTCGATTGTTGAAAAATAGCATCATCCGAAATTTTTCCACCATATGCTTTGCTAACAAATGATATCATACCTCCAGGAGTAACTCCAGTCATGAACTTAATTGTGAAATCACTTTTGTAACGAGAGTATGTAGCTTGTTGACAGCAGAGATTCTTCGGCTTTTGAATACGTATTTCGATACAATCCAAGACTACCCTAACATCAGTAAATTCTGCAAAGCATAATGGAATATTTTTAGATATTTCTTCTTTTGATGGAAAATATACCGCACTCTTTAGACAAAAATGTAATTTATGTATCATTCCAAGAATAATTTTTCGACATTGTGAACTTGATTTGTAATGAAACAGTGCTTTGAGAATTGCATAAGATACATTATGTTTTAATTTCATAAAGCTCATTACAATTTTACTCCGCAAGTTCATAGATTGTGACTTATATACTGGATAAGCACACTCAACAAGCTGTATCAGTATATTGAAAATTTTGAAATTTGCAATCCCAGTTAGCGTATTCAGTTCACAATCAGTGTTAATCGTTTCAAAATAATTATGTGTTAAATCTCCGCTGCACACTTGTGTTCCGAAATCCATTAATTTTTTTTTTGAAGATACATCGACATTAAATTCATTTGGAGTCGCATCATCTACTTGAGATTCATTTGGAACTGTGTCATCTACTTGAGATTTATTTGGAGTTGTGTCGTCTACTTCATATTCATTCGTGTCATTAACCCTGTCTTTATTGAAAGACTGAAGACTTATTGAATCCATATAATTTTCAATTGCAGAATCACTCTGTGACTTTTTCTTTTCTCTTTCCAAGTATCGTTCCCTTCTTACATTATTTTCAATTAATTCTTGTTTTCCTCTAGCCGCTGCATTTGGTAAATTACACGATGGTACTGCATTTTTTTTTAGATGATGCTGACGTTTAGGTTGATCTATGAAAATTAAAAATGTAGTATTAATATCATTTTAAAAAATTACAGGAAATAACGGGCATTTGAAAACTTTTTTAATTAAATGCAAGAATTGAATGTTAATAGAGTAAAAATATAGAATGTACTTGAATCATTTCTTTTAATCCAATCATTGTCAAATGCCTATTACTTTCAGTATCTTATCAAGAATATATAAATGACTTTTTGTGATTAATACACAAACAAATGATTTACCTGGTAAAATGTAATCACTTTTTTTAAAATGCAAAGAGCAAACAACCATGTGCTCTGTTACATTTTTTTCTATTTTTAGAACTCGCAGCCACATTTTTCTACAATCCACCTTTTCATATTCATCAAAATAATTCTTAATTTTCGCGAAATCGCGATTTGGTTTGGGAAAATGGTAAAATCTAACGTCTGGATCTCTACATGCTTTACTAGTACACCCGTAAACACAACAACACCTTTTGCTATTTGTTTTTCTTGGAGAAAACCTCATTCCAAGATCATTTGAAGAATTAAACTCCATTATTAATTTATTATCTCAACTCAAAAACTTTTTTTTTAAATTCAATTAAAAAATATTAATTAACATGGGTTTTTTTATTGCATATTTATCTCATATATAATGTTAGCTTAACTGACAGCTGACATCATAGCGCTAATTTCTAAAGTAGCCACCAGTCAGCGCAGCGTGTCTACTGACACATACCAATAGAAACGAATGCTCCATCACATCACTGTTCTTAGGCGTAAATAACTATGATAAAATATAATTATACTGAATATATAACGAATATTATAATAAAGAAAATAAAGTACTCACTGAACGATACGCAATGCTGTTTGCACATAAATATTATTATTAATTTATGTAATCTGTACATTACTCGATAGCCTGTACATTTTGTGTAGCTGGTGCAATAGCTACAGTCGATACAAATGGCTTAGATGGATAGATGGATAGATACATATTTATTTATGCCCTAGCAATGCTATAGGGCAAATTAAATTAAAATGCATTATGAAAGATATAAGATTGTTAAAGCGATTAAGAAGGTACAAGAAGTATACAATTGAAAGATGGCAAAAAAAAAAATAAAAGTAAAATTAAAATGCAAAGGTTATTAAATTGATTATATATTTATAATTGGAAATTTTTTTATTGATTTATTATAAAAATACTTTTTACAGAAACACAATTTTATGCAAACTTTATTATCAAATTGTCATTTTTCACAATCTTTCATTAAATTGAATTATTATTTTCGAGGGACAGATCATTCATATCAATTATATTAATGATTGGATTATGATAACTAAAATAAGATATGTAATGTTTGATATCGATTTTAGGTATATTCCTTGCAAAAATTGCATCAATAGTAGTACCCCCTTTAGTTGTTGGATTATTTCTACCATTTATCATTTCCAATGAAAATTGTTCGTTGAGGAATTTTATTAATGGTTCTGCTACTGGCAACGAAAAGTTAACATTGAAATCTCCCGCGAGAATGACCGGCTGTTCGCTATAATCTACAGAATCTCAATCAATAACATTTGCCAGAGCATATGAATCTGCAGTTGTTAACGGCAATAATGATTTGACGATAAATAATTTGATATCTATCATTGAAGCATTTGGTGATATATAAATAGATATTAAAATTATTTTAAGACTATTATTACATCTGGTGTTAATTATACACTCTACTGCACATAAGTCTCCAATTCTTGATAACGTTGATATCGTCTCATCAGCATTACTGGAGTAAGGAGCCTTAATTTCTGAATGTGGAGTGATAAAACAATGATTGTCATTTCCATTGCGATAAATGGCAACACCAGAATTTCTTAACTCACTGCGTTGAAATCTTGAAATGAAATCGAAATGAGGTATTGATACCGGAGGTTCATTATCATTCATGAACGTTTCTGATAACATTAAAATATTTATGTTTTCAAAAACTCTATCCATAAAATCATTTGCGTGGGCATGAAGGCTCTGGCAATTGAATGATATGATTGATAAACCTTTTCTCAACCTAATATAATCAAATAATTGTTATACCAAAGTGACAATTCGATTTTCACGTAATTTTGTCATTTCATATCGCAAAACGTCGCACGAGTGGTTGTTACTACATTTTGCATGATAAAATTTTTTATGTTTGTTAACAGGAATTATATATAAACCATCAATAGAAACGGCTCTCGACATTGCGACATAAACTAACTGTTAAGATTGCATTTTTTCATAATAATAAACAACTTCATTGAAAGTCCCACCTTGCGATTTATGAATCGCCAATGCACAATCTGGTGCTAGTGGAAAATGATTTCTTTTGGCTGATATACTTCTTTGTCTATTAAGATAAATGATAGCATTTCGTCGACGAATCGAATCGGCGAGAGGATTGATGTTGTTCGCTATAGTGAATGAACGTGATATCATACGAGCCTTTATCCCAGTTTTTTCAGAATTTGGGAATATTAACCATACTCGAGTAACTTGTCCATTGTCGTTTTTCTCGACGTGGTTCAATTTTCCCATGGTGCCATTAACTAATCCATCTGCAACAGCGATGTTTGTCGTTATGATGTAATATTGCCCAATGACGAGTGTTAAACGTTGTAGCAGCCCACCAGTGTCAGCTGACAATTTCTTCTTTTCTAGTGCTCTACGTGCACTCTCTAGTTGTTCATTATTTTCACAATCGGAGATGAAGTCTACAGCTTCAGATAAAATCTGATTTTGGTGATTCTCTAAAATGTCCTGTTTATATTTTTCAACTGTTTGATTGGAATATGCCAGACGTATTCCATGAGGGCATAATTAGCTTCTTCTTCTGTCACAAATCTTGATTCTACCAACGTGAGTTCTTCGTCATCCAAAATATCTCCATTTCTTATTTTCGTTAAAATAGTCGAAAATACAACATTCGATTGACGCATGATTTGTGATAGTTCATGGAGTTTGAAAGAACGCCAAGTTTTTGAACCAATATAATGTTTAGATTGTTTAAAAATTGGTGTGGCTATTACAGGTGAAAGTTGTCTCAAATCTCCAGCTAGAATGGCGTCCAGCCCCCCAAAAAGTGTATCGAATTTACCTGTTATCAATTTCAACCTCCTGTCAATTTCGTTTTAAGAGTTCCGCTCCTACCATACTAACTTCATCAATTAAAATTAAACGAATGTGTTGAAATAGCGATCTGAATTGTTGTAATACTTCCGAACTCAAACCATGATCTCCTTTGGTGGATAATGACAGAGCAGTGTAAATGGTGGTACCGTCGATTGCTACTGCAGCTTTTCCAGTTGATGCACAGGTGAGGTATGCGTTGCAATGTGCATTGGTAGTTGCATATTTATTGTAAATTTCCATGATAAGACGAATCACAAAAGTTTTTCCACATCCAGCTGGGCCGGTCAGGAATAACAACAATGGCTGAAGTTGTTCTGATGTTAAATAATGAATAGCTTGTAGTAGAATCGATCGTTGATCAATATTGGTCAATCTCATGAGTTTACAAAATTCTTCATTTGGCATTATATTTTCTCTTCGCTTCGCAATCGCTTGTAGTCTGCTCAAAGTTGCTAAGCGAAGGTCATCGTCGATGTTTGAATCGGGATCTGCATACATGTCATTAAATAGTGATGGCTCCGGGACCGACTCTAGAACATTTTGATTGTTTTGTTGCATCAGATTTTCTTCTTCACGATACAATTGTTCACATAATTTCATGGTTTCTTCGATGTTGATGTCGGACTCGAATTCTTTGCGACATTCTGAGATGACATTCTCATAGTCAGCATAAATTTGAAGAAATTTCGACTCAGAAAGAAATTCTATCTCTTCGTTGCGGAAAGGAATTTGCAACAAAACCATTTCTCTTCTATATTCTTCGAATTGAGTTCTCATATTATAATTTATGTATTTTATAATATGTTGGATAGATAATTTCTGGTATTCGTTGTTAGTGTTACATTTGTATCGCGCACAAAATAAAGCAAGAGTGAGATTATTTGTTAATTCTTTGGGTCGTTGCTTATATTTCTCGATGATATTATCCGTCCAAATATCAGTAGACTCGTCATTTAGCTCTGCCAATTCCTTACGTGTTTTTTTTAATCTTTGCCGATCTGTAGGCCATGATGTTGGGATGAATATTACTGATTTAGATGCTTGTGACATCGGTTCACGGAGCAACCACCAAGCTGCTTCTTGGCTTGAAATTTCCACTGAATTCAATAAATCGACACTCATTTTCCTAGTGATTTCAACCACTCCAAAATCCGGATATTTTTCGGTTATATCAATGGTTTCTTTTTGTAAATTACTGATCCCACGATTTGATTTATTAACGTAGTCCACTACATACATCGCACAAGAATATTCGTCTAATATAAACTGCAAATCCATATTCGATTTCAAAATATTGAACAGAAATGGATTGAATGGATTATGCCATTTCTCTGATGGTTCTCGTTTTAAAAAAATACGTGGTCGATTGATTCCGGCCGAAATTATTTTATAATAATGTTCATCTGGATTTATGTTATTGCCATGATAGAAGTCATCAATATTATTATAATCAGTGATTTCATATTGAAATTTAATTTTTTTGTAATGTCCGACGTAATTGGCGATATTCGGCTCTTCTTTATTCATCGGAACAAATATTTGAGTCGATCTAGAAGGCAAAAAAGGTGCTTCAAATCGACATTTTTGAGGTTGGTTACCTCTCACCTTTTTATAACACGTAAATGTGTGTTTATGAGTTTGTAATTTTATATTATTCGATGCTTCTGATGTGGATACTGCAATTAAAGTATCGATCATAGAAATCGCGTATTCTTTGTCTTCGGCCAATGGATTGTTTGGTGCGTTTTCAAAGCATAGTAAAATATGGGCGTGAGGACTTCCGCGATGTTGAAATTCGATTCGTTTAAAAAAGTCTTTCACTCTATATTTTCCAAATGGATAAGACTCTCTGTTTTGTAAAAGAGCCATTAACGTGTTCACCAATTTGTCGAAATATATAGCACATGTGACAGCGTCCTCGTTGATGAGTATACTTTTTTGTAACCAATGTAATTCAATAGCTTCATCTTCGGAGATAATTTTTCCATTCTTCATTCTCTGAAGCAGTTGCAATAGTGGGATCCATCCGATTTCGTTTGCGCTCATTGTGAGGAAAAGTGTGGACTTACCTAATTGCCGAATCATAGCAAAAAGATCTTTTTTGCGCTGTAACCAATAACATACAGAATTGGGTATCGATTTCAAGAAGGCTAGATTAGTCTCAAGGCAATTATTGATATATTGTTCAGATTGAATTTATTGTTTCGTCACTCTTGTATCACTGCCTATAAATTTGAAGGCGATAGTTAAAGATGAAGCAACACGAAGTAACATATTTTTCGCAGCCATGTACAGCAAATGACGAGAAGTAACCTCTCGTCGATCTGTTCGTCTTATTTCACTAGTTGCCATTTGAAAAGGTGTAATTAATAGTCCATCTCGGTATTCTCTCATGTGACCTAGATATATACCTGGAAATGATAATTCCTCTGCGTATTGATCAAATAACAGACTTTTTGGAAGATGATTTTTTCCAGGTGCAAGTTGTAAATATTTATCTTCGTCCCATAACAGCGCTTGTTGCTGAGCAATAAGACTATCTTCAATTGTAATCTCTTCACTTATTTCGTCATTTGGTATTTCTTCATCGGTTACAGGCGCATTCAAAAATGATTTATCAATTTCGATATCCTGGGTATCCTTAAGGAAGTTTAACCATGCTCCGACTGTCCTTTTATTAACTAAGCCTTGAATGTAACTTGATTTGTGAATTTTCCGTTTTTTACTTTTCATCACGTAGTGAAAAGAAAGTATTGCTTTCGCACGATTTGAAATCGCCAAAATAACGCTTGTAATCACATTTTTCAGCAATAATAATTGGAATGACGAATAAAAATCTTAATATTAATGTTCAATGAATTGCCTCATTGTATAATATAAAAAAAAATTTCATGTTTTTGAAGGTCACGTACATGAAAAACGTGTTTTTTTGATGCCCGATGAACGAATATTTTATATATATAGTGGGTGTATCTTGAAAACTGCTGGACCAAATAAATCGAAAATTTATAGGGAGTTAATTATTAAATTTTGTTTCGACTTTCCGTTCGCCGTAAAAAACAAATATACACGTTTTCGAAAAAAATATGTATATTTTATATAATTTGTGACGAAAAATAAAGAAGCCACGTGATCTCAGGAATGGCTGGACCAAAAGATCTGAAATTTTGTATATAGCATTTGGATATGGGGGGGTTATAAATGGTGACGTCATAATTCGATATGACTTCCGGTTTGACCGGAAATAACAACTACGTGTTTTTCGTCGCAGTAACAAATGCAATAACATAGAAGCCACGTGATTTCAGGAGTGGCTTGATTAAAAAATCTGACATTTTGGACATAGCATAAGAATATTCGGCGGATCATAAGTTGCTATGGCTCATTTCAACCGGATGTTTACATCGTGAAAAAATGACATTTATATATATTGTGGGAAAATTACATATAACAGTACGTATATTGCATACGTCACCGATGTCAACGAACCTTGCTAGAGTTTTGCATTTCCCAGAATCCCTTATGAATGAAAATCCAAATAAAATATAAAAAAAAATGATGCGTGAAGTCCCTACGCACCGATGAAGTGAAACTTCAACACAATGAAAATTAAAAACAAAGGTTATTTTTTTAAATTTATTTTTTATAGTAATACTTTCGACATTTATACATTTACATGCAAATTTTATTATAATTTGTCACTTTCTTCAATCATTTATCAAATTAAATTACTATTTTCGAGTTACGGGGCATTCACATCTATAATATTGACAATTGGATTATGAAAACTAAAATAAGATATAAGATGTTTAATATCTATATTAGGTAGATCCCTTGCGAAAACTGCATCAATAATAGTCCCGCCATTAGTTGTTGGATCATGTCTACCATTTATCATTTCCAATGAAAAATATTCATCGAGGAATTTTAAGAGAGGTTCTGCTTCTGGCAACGAAAAGTTAACATCTAAATCTCCCGCGAGAATGACCGGCTGTTCGCAATAATCTACAGGCTCGTAGAGTGATAAAATAATTATTGTCTGTTTCATTGCGATAAATGGCAACACCAGAATTTCTAAACTCATTGCATTGAAATCTTAAAATGAAATGAAATTAGGTATCGATACCGGAGATTCATTATCATTCATGAACGATTCTGATAATATTAAAATATTTATATTTTCGAAAACTCTATCTGCAAAATCATTCGCGTGGGCATGAAGACTCTGGCAATTGAATGATATGATTGATAAACCTTTTCTTACTCAGATACAATCATATAATTGTTTACCCAAAGTGACAAATCGATTTTCACGTAATTTTGTCATTGCATGCCGCAAAACGGCGCACACGCGGTTATTACTACCTTTTCCATGATAAATCTTCTTATGTTTGTTAACTGGAATTATATATAAATTATCAATGGAAATGGCTCTCGACATTGCAACATAAGCTAACTGATGAGATTGTATTTTGTCATAATGATAAACAACTGCGCATGCGTCACGTACACATCCCCCCATAGTAGAGTTAAATTTTAAACCTAACCGTAGCTGAAAATGAGAACTGCGTACTAATATATTATTGAGCGATCTATATATTCTCATCATGTAAATTGAAATTTTGGTACTGCGCATGCGTCAAGTACAGATTCTTTTTTCATTGTAGTGTTAAATTTTAAATCTAACCTTACCTGAGGTGAAGATCTATGACGCATGCGCACTATCTATATTATGCTCTTCATGTATTTTCATTATGGAGAAGGAAATATTGCTATTGCGCATATGTCAAGTGCACATTCTTTCTTCGATGTGGTGTTAAATTTCAAATCTAACCTTACCTGAGGTGAAGATCTATGACGCATGCGGCATATCTATGTTATGCTGTCTATGTATTTTCATCATGGAGAAGGAAATAATGCTACTGCGCATGCGCCGAAGTTCCCCCTCCACATTAGTATTTAACGTTCAACAATTCACAATTAACAATAGAAGTTCAATAATTAACATTTAACGTTTAACGTTTCTGAAGTCGATCAAGAAGTTTAACTTCAAAAAAAATAAAATAATATATATATTAGGGTGGCGCAAAAAAACCGACTTTTTTTTTTTTTTGAGTCTCGTGTGAAAAAATGTTAGTTTTTG
>JAQQBS010001440.1:0-17872 GCA_030347275.1 Microctonus aethiopoides
TAAATCATGCATGCATTACAAAATATATATTTGTTTCCATTGATTTGAATCTTCATTCATCATCATCGGAGTCATGTGTGACGTTGTGTGACTCGTCTTCATCATCTATTGAATCGGATTCTGCGAAAATGAAACGCAAATTACAGAATAAAATGAATGAGTAAATTGATTCAAATATATTCGATAAAGAATTAATTATTATGAACTTACCAAGGACCTCGGTGATTCAGTCACTCACAGAAGTTGGGAGTTGATCTCCTTCGTGTAACGTTCTTTCTTTTGACTGCTGGAAGCGATGCGTACCCTCGGTAAATGCCTCTCAAACAAAACTTTTCTCTTAAATATAAATATAATATTGTTTTTTTTTCCTTCAATGTTTCTCCCCTCTCCGCCTGGTAACGTTTTTATTTACAAAATCAATTCCTTTTCTTATTAACTGCTTTAAACAATCTCTTTGTACATTTAATTGGCAAAATTAATCATGATTGAATTACTCTGTTAATTTCTAATTATAACGAATCGAATAATCCAATTGTTCTTTTCTTTATAATGATTAAACTACTTTTTACCAAAAATATCTTGTTCGATTGCGTCGGTTGAGCAAATTGATTAATGCGTTTTCTCACAACTAAATTGATTTTTTTTTCTTTTTTTCTTCTTTACATCGACTAGACTCAAAAAAAAAAAAATAAATATATAGCCTCGAATAATTAACTCTTTTTTTTTCTTTTCAAAATGATAAATTAAATAATATTTTTTTTCCTCAAAAATGATAAATTAAATGAATAATTTTTTTCTTTTCGAGATAACTAAATAAAAAATAAAAAAAAATAATTTTCTTTTTTTTTTTTTTCTTTCGAGAGGAGAAAAATTGATCGTGACACTATCGTGCCTTTCCTCTGTAAAATATCTCAATAATAAATATATATAAAAAAAACATATATACTGGTAAGTGATTATCAAAAAAAAACGCTTCCGGTGGGTGCTTCTGTTGCAACCCTGCCGGTTCTACTATCGCGTAACAGAAAAGACAAAACTTCGTTAATCGTCTTACGTTGCTAATTACTGTCGCCGTCACTGTTATGCCTAGTTGTTTGGTGGTGCTGGTCCCTGTCCTCTCCAGATTGGATTCTTGACGACCTTACGTTCAAAACCGCCTTTACGTTTGGTGACTTTATACAATATTTCACCCTCTCGTACATAGCGTAGGCCATGGCGTTCATTGCGGATGTGTCGTTTCCTCTTTTTCTTTCCCACTTGGACTACGGGCACCACGTTTTTGTTATTTGTTGCTCTGGATGTTGATTGTGGGCGGGCCATATTGACGTTCGCTTGCATGACTGGCTTTGGAATTTTCGGTGGTGATATAACTCCAGGAGGCAGTTCATCGTCTATCGTGATGATCGGAATTTGTCGTATTGGTTTCGTAATGGTAGCGGTTGATGATGATGGCGTACTTGTGATGGTGTTCGTGCTGGTGGACGTTTCTGGTGCGTTACGTGGATTATGGCAAATCACTTTCTTCATAAGCGTTCCTGGGATTTGCTCGATTGATACTACACGAGGTTTTGGTGTGTTGTTGCATTTCGAATTAACTGTAACACTCATTGGAGCGTTGGTTGAATAGCTCGTGAGTGGCCGGATGCGTATTTTCTTTTTCGGTTTTGGTTTTTCTGCCGGTGGTTCCGCTGTATTTAGTTCCATCAGTTGCCAGTCACCTCTTTTTCTGTGGTATCGATTGTTTATCTTTGGCACGGAACGACTCCGAATGGGTGACATAGGTCCTTTAGCTAGTAAAGCGATCTCTTCATTTAATTCTTTAATTATTTGGTTTACTTCTGGATCCTTTTCGTTTGGTACTGGGATCATAAGTATTTTATCCATGTTGAATGTATCCATTATGGCGGCCCTTTATAATACTGGTATTGGTTGACGTGAGACTGATGAGTCGCAGGTGGTTTGGCGTGATCTTAAACGCACTGTCGCGTGGCCATTGACCTCGTGACTCGCCGGTCTGGATCGTGATTGGTCGGTGTCACGTGCTGTGCGGCTAGATTCGGCTGATCTCTCGAGACTCGGATGTGGCCGTTGTAATATGTCGCCCTCTGGTGGTCATCATGAGTACTTCCTTCAGGTGGATTGGCAGGTTCGGTGACGGTTGATTCGGCAGCTTGATAGGCCCTAATATCTTTTACATGAACGCGATATGTTTTCCCCAGACTATTAGCGACCTCTACTATAACTTTATCAATGATTTTAGTAACTATAAGCGGCTCTGAATACTTCGCGGCTAGTTTTGCATTTATATTATCTATGGCGGATGACAAAATATGTTCGCGCTTAATTACTTTGTCTCCAACGGAAGGCGTCCAATCGCGTCGTCTTTTATCGTAATATTTCTTTTGATGCGAAAAAGCTTTGGCTAAATTTACTCTAACGAAGTCCTTTGCTTCTTTTAATTTATTTATTTGCGATTCTCGTGTCTCATGCGCAGCAGGACGATATAGCGTGTTTGGCTCATACATTTCCCGCCCATAATTCAAATACGCGGGAGTGAATTTCGTTGAGTCGTGTTGCGCGGAGTTAATTGCAAAGTTCAATTCTACTAGATTTTTATCGCATGTCTTTTGATTGCCTTTAATGTATTGGGCAAGCATGGTTTTGATTACTCGATTAGCGCGTTCGACGGGATTACATTGCGATGTATACGGTGGTGTCCTCTGGTGAATAACTCCTAACTCATTTAATAGAGATACGAACTCTTTTCCAACAAATTGGCTACCATTGTCACTAATTACGGTTTTTGGGCAACCAAATCGATAAATTATCCGTTCTTTTAATGCTTTCACGATGTTTACAGCTTAAGGCTACTGCCGAAGCGGCTGTATTTCTACCCATTTCGTAAATTTGTCTTGGATAACGCATAAGTACGTATATCCTTGACTCGAGCGCGGCAATGGGCCAACAAGATCTATCGCTAGATATTCCCATGGATGTTCTGCGTTAGTCGTGTTCATTTGCCCTGCTGGTTTTAATTGGGGTGGTTTGAATCTCTGACAATTGTCGCATGATCGTACATAGCGGGCAATGTCCTGATTCATTCCAGGCCAATAATATCTCGCGGCAATCCGAGCAATTGTCTTAGAATTCCCTAAATGACCGGCTATCGGAGAATCATAATTTTCGCGTAAAACTACTTGTGTATTTTCTTTAAGTAATACTAATTTCCATCTTGCTTCGATATTCGCGTAATCTAAACGGTGATATAAAGTGATGATACAATTTTTCATCTCTTATCTGGTAATCGGGATACTCTTCTGGATTTTTGACGACCTTGTTGACCACATCATTGTACCAAGTGTCTTGTGATACAATGATACAAAGTCGTTCATTCTGGTCGGTTTCGGTTTCGGTAAATTCATTCGGGTTTCTTGAAAGTGCGTCAGCGAGAACATTTTGACTTCCCTTACGGTATTTAATTCCAAAATCGAATTGTTGGAGATACATGCTCCATCTGGCTATTCTCCCGGCAGGACTTTGAATATTTCTCAACCACTTGAGTGATTGATGATCGGTAATAACGGTAAATTTGTATCCCTCAAGATACATTCGCATTTTCTGGATTCCCCATACGACGGCTAAACGCTCTTTTTCCGTCGTTGAGTAGTTTTTCTCGGCTTCGTTTAATGTACGACTTGCATAAGCTATGATTTTTTCCCTTGTTCGGTATCTTGGGTAAGTACTGCGCCTAAACCCTCATTACTAGCGTCTGTTTGTAATATGAACGGTAAGGAAAAATCAGGTGACGTAAGAATCGGCGCGGAAATTAATTGTTTATTTAGTGTGTCGAAGGCATTTTGCTGCTCTTCAGCCCATTCCCATGTTTGTTTATTTTTTAATAGTTTTGTAAGTGCGCGCGTCGTGTGTGCACAGTCAGGTATAAACCGTCGGTACCAGGAAACCATTCCAATGAATCTACGTACTTTTTTTGTGTTCTGGGGAATTTTAATTTCGGCGATGGCTTTGACTTTCTTCGGGTCGGTATGAATTTCATCTTTATTTATCACGTGACCGAGATATTTGATTTCTTTTCGCATGACCTGGCATTTTTCCGGATTTATTTTTAAATTTGCTTGTTGTAATGGTCTAAATACTTCTTTTACTGTTTGTACGTGTTCCCCTAGGTTTTCCCCTAGGATAACTATGTCATCGAGATATACAAAAACACGCGGTTCAAGATCCGGACCAATTACGCGGTCTAGTAAACGTTGGAATGTAGCAGGCGCGGAATGGAGACCAAACGATAAAACTTTAAATTGACATAATCCTCTCCCGGGCACGGTAAAGGCTGTAACTGGTTTACTTTGTTTGGCTAAGGGAATTTGCCAATAGCCGTCTTTTAAATCTAGAGTCGTAATATATTTTGCGTTTCGTAACTTATCAATTGTCGCGGTAACTTATGGTAACGGATATGCGTCTTTTTCGGTGACATCATTTACTTTCCGAAAATCTATACAAAAACGATACTTAAGGTCGATTCCCACTTACGCTTCACTCAGCTTGGCGGCACGACGCGATGCAGCGATGCAAATTGTCGCTAGATAAATATTTCATTTGTTTAAATGAATAGATTCCCACCTATACTACATTACACTCGACGACGCGTCGCTTCGTCGCGTAGCGACGCTGGTATTGTTTTGTGTGCGTTTTTTTTATCATGTCGCGCTGTGTCGTTTAGTATGCTTTCGATTTTGATAATCAGTGCACATGGTTTTTTTTTAATTGACGCCATGGATGATGAAAAAGCAGATACATTGATCGTCCTTGTGGCTGAATACAAGGAAATTTTCGATTTACAAAATAAACACTATAGTAACCAGCAGAGAAAAGAGAATATTTGGAGAGAAATTGCTTCAAAATTAAATGAAACTCGTAAGTATTGTTTATTTACTTCTTTATTTTTTTAATAATAAAAAGAGTTTTTGCTTGACCTATATTTAAAAAAAATGTAAACACAGATCAAATTTAAAATTATTTTTGTGATGATGATTTGCTAAAAACAGAAACCAAAAAATAATTTTAAAATTTTCTGATTGAATAATTTCAAGACTCTCTGCATATATAAATATACAATAAGATAATGTAATGTAATGTACAGCGAGGGAGAGAGGGGCTTGTTGTAACGGGGGTAAGTAGCAACAGCTTAATAACTCAGACAGAAGCATGCACATATAGATATAGATGTTATTAAGCTGTTACTACTTACCCCCGTTACAACACGCTCCTCTCACTCCTAGGTCATAAATGTATTCGTATTAATTCAAAATAACATTTATTATATGTAATTAACATCAAGCTTTTTAACTAATTTCATTTTAATATACACACATTCTGAATACATAAATAAATTTGAATGTGTACGAATAATATTTCACAATCAGAAATATTCTGTGTTGATATTTCTTTTTTTGTTTGGTGTATTATTTTGTTTATTGCAACTTCAGTTGCTCCCTACGATGCCTCCATTGACGCAATCCGTTTGCCAAGGGACACAACCATTCGGCGAACAAAAGTAATCTTTAAAAATGTCCCGAACTTTGATAGCATCATTTGAATGTCTTCCAGACACATGTGGTAACTCAACCAAAATTGGAGTTTCATTTTGATTATTTTCACCGTTTAATGCGCTCATGTGTATGTTATCGTTTCGTAGAAAATTGTGTAGGCACAGGGCTGCTAAAATAATTGAATCTGCATTGCTTGGACTGACTTGCATCTTATTGAAAAAAAGTCTAAATTTTTGACATAGAATACCAAACGCATTTTCACTAATTCTTCGAGCTCTCGAAAGCCTATAATTAAAAATACGCTTATCCTCTGGTAAGTTTCGCCCCGCATAAGGGCGCATCAAATAGGTCTTTAAGGGAAATGCTTCGTCTCCAACTATGACATGGGGTACAGTAGTCCCTGAATTTTCATTTATAATTGTATCTGCTGGCATACCAAATGTATTGTTATTCAAAGGTTTTCCCATAGCGGAACTACTAAAAATACCAGCATCGCTATTTTTGCCATAAGATCCCACATCTACAGCAATAAATTTATAATTTGCGTCTACTATTGCCAGTAAAACAATGGAATACGTTTTCTTGTAATTGAAATACAATGATCCAGATCTTTTGGGAGCTTGAATAGTCATGTGCTTTCCATCGATAGCTCCTACACAATTAGGAAAATTCCATATAGTTCCAAAATCCTGTGCTCCTTTTTGCAATGATTCAGTTGTTGGCTGTGGCATAACAATTTTTGATAAATTTTCCCAAATAATTTTACTTGTAGAATTTACTATTTCATGTACAGTAGAATGACCCAATCGAAAATTAAAAGATAGTGTTTGAAAATCTGCACCTGTGGCCAGATACCTGAAAAAAAAAAAATAAATGAATAATATGCGTAAAATGCATCCGAGGTGCTTAGCAGTTACAAAAAGTACATTTATCGAAATAACAAATAATCATGGTCATTAACAATTGAATTTCCATCAAAAAACTGTACAGATTAATTACCATTTTCAATTTTAGCTGAAAAGTGTAAAACAAAATGGAAAAATTTAAGAGACGGATTTCAGCGAGCCTTAAAAAGCGCCAAGACCAAAAGTGGACAAGCAGCTAAGTCAACAAGAAAGTGGCGTTTCTACGACGCAATGTCATTTCTTCTGCCTTATTTGAAAGTTAGAGAGTAAGTTACAATATTGAGGATATTTTTATTAGACACTAATAGTTTTTTAAACATTACAGAACACATTTAAACATTGATGAGGTACATGTTGAACATGATGAGATTGATAGGACTACAGAATTGAGTGAATTAGAACAAGGCAATGAAAGCGTTAATGAAGAGATGGATTTTCCTTTCCAAACACAACCCGGCACTCCTCTTTCGACTCTGTCCACTGTCTGCAGTTCAGAGAAAACAGAAACAAGCACAGTTCACCGTAAGAGGAAGAATCCCAAAAAGCAAGAAGAAGCAGAGACTATGCCTGAACTCTTTCGAGAGTTCTTAGACGAAAAAAAAGTAAAAGAATTGAACGTTCTGCAAAACCCGAATAGCCTGATTCTTTGGAACAATTCTTTTTGTGTATGAGCAAAACGGTGAAGACATTCCCACCCTTATACCAAGCTCAAGTGAAAAGTAAGGTATTTGAAATTGTTAATTCAACAGAGATAATATTGTTGTCAGGAAACAATAACAATACCCCAAATTCAACCTCTTCGACAAGATTCACATATCCTCAGCACACCTCTCAGTATACAGGTTCGCAATTGCAACCAATTTTTTATGATATTCCTTCCACTCAAACATCTACCAGCTTTTCTACAAATATGCGAGCAAGCCACTCTACAGCTGAGTTAGTAAATTCATCATCCAGTGGAACGATAGATGGAACAATTTCATATTCCTGTTATAATAAAGATCATAACATGTCACAAGACTGACTTATCTCTACAGTTAAATAAAATGAGTTATCTAGTTTTGTACACGAATGTTAATTTAATTATTTGTTATTTAATAAAAAAGATTTTATGTGATAATAAACTCTGTTTTATATGTCTATCATACACAAATTAGCGAAAATAAAGCACTAATTTATACAGTGCATACATAAGTCGTACATATATTATTTTAAATCATTTTATTTTTTATTGGAAAAAAGCTCGGATATGTCAATTACAATTTTTCGTTCATCTTTTTTCGAAATATTGGCGTGAAGAATTGACATTTTTGAGCTTTCCAACGACAATTATGGTCCTTTAAATATTTCAAAAATTCATTAAGCTACATTCGTGAATTTTATCTATTAATAGTAAACAAAAAAATGACACTTACCTGAGAAAAACTGTTAATCTTTCATAGGGTCCAATACTCTGCCTAAACTTTGTATTTTGTTTAGTTAGTGAAACATTCAAAATTTCTATCAGTTGATTAAACTTTTCTGGTGACATTCTGAAATATTTATAAAATTTTACATCATCCTCTTGTAATTTTCCAAAGATAGTGTGGAATTCTCCTTCTTGTAATCTGCATCTAAATATGTGGTGTACCCAATATTTTCTCTGCGACTTTTTTTTTTCAATTTTTCATCTCCGTGGCACATAACAAACGCAACTACATCATCATCAGTACTCGATGAATAACTTGACATTTTATGAAGCAATCAACCTAACAACTCCAACGTCAACTTTCAACTGCGGACTGCTTTGAAGAAGCGCTTGTGCCGCTTGTAGTATTGTGTAAACGTCGCTGGTTGTCGCCTATATCAGAATACCCTACCGGCGTACGACGCTTTGCATCGCAGCATCGCGTCGTGCCGCCAAGCTGAGTGAAGCGTAAGTGGGAATCGACCTTTATTGTTCTTCTTTTTAACTATAACTACAGGAGAACTCCACGGACTAGCCGATTCCTCAATTACCCCTTGCGAAAGCATATTTGAGACCTCGTCATCAATTATCGTTTGCATTTCTGGGTTG
This sequence comes from Microctonus aethiopoides, assembly GCA_030347275.1. NCBI lineage: Eukaryota > Metazoa > Arthropoda > Insecta > Hymenoptera > Braconidae > Microctonus > Microctonus aethiopoides. The sequence goes on from JAQQBS010001440.1 coordinate 8,529, forward strand.
CGTGGTGAATATCGGAATTTAATTAGCTGTTGTCCGGGTTTTACACGAATTTCATGTTCGGTTAATGTCGTTGGACCATTAATGCTTTCGAATTTAACCATTTCTTTCGTGATTGTTTTCCGTGCTTCGTCTTCGGCTATTTGATTTTCGTCTCGCGTTATTTCATTTATCTGGCTCGTCATTTTTCCAAAATCTAACCGGCAGTTCATTTGATGAAGAATGTCTATTCCGAATAGAACGTCTTCATTTAATCCGGGGATTACGTGGAAGTTTATAATGGTTTACTCCCTTCGACTATTACCGGACACGTGATTTGACCGATTACTTCTGCTCGTCGACCGTCGGCTACTGTAACTTTCATTTTTGTGGGTTGTAAACGTGCGAGCTTACTTTTGACTACGGTATCGAGTATATTTTTATTCACGAATGAACTCATCGCGCCTGAATCAATTAGTGCTTTGTAATGATTTTTCCCAATCTGAGTTTTTACGTACGGACGTGTATCTTGGTCACTGTCACTTTTGACATGATTCAAATTTTGCCTGGACGTACTCGGTTGTGGCTCGAATGGTGGTGTAAATGCGGGTGCTGTGACCCATGTCGAACTTGTTATATTCGCGGAAGATGTTGGTGTGTGTGTCGCTTGCGCGGTTTCGTTATTCGTACGCGGTTGAAATGCGTTCGCGGGTTTTGGACATGGACATTCACGAGAATAAACATCTTTTTTCCTACACCAGATACAGAACAATTTCGCATTATCACAGCAATCTGGTCTACGATGACCTCTTTGTCCGCATCTCCAGCAACATTCTGTCCTTTTATATGGGATGTTAATTGCATTTACTGAATTATCATTACTACTTCTCTGTTTTACGTACGCGATCTCGGGCATAATTGATTGATGCGCGGGCGGTGGTGCTTTAAAAGTCTTTTCCTGGCTTAATAAACGTTCATATTCGTTTGCCATTCGTATTATGTCATTTACTGAATTTATCTCGTGACGACGTATATAATATCTATATTCCGGTCTCAAATTTAAATCCTTTTGGCGCATCTTTCTCTTTTTCTCGTCTGCGCATGCGCGCTGACCAAGGTCCCACTGGGTACCTTCCAAAAATTCAAACATTTGAATTAGTACCAATCAGGTGGCGCTAATTTTGCTTATATCTATATTCAATCGAAACCCGCCTTAATGATTTTTTTTTCTTTCATTTTGCAAATGGCGGCCAGTCTGTGTGACAGGTCGTCACATTCGAACCATTTGAATCCAAATTTATCGTCTTGTTCAATCCAACCATACTTTAATGGGTCTAACGTGGTAGGTTGCTTTTTGTATGCATTTTTCCAAACAGATTAAATATAATGCGCTCTTACAAATTGCTGGTAAAGCTCACTCTTACACGGTTGTATTGAACTTGCATCGAAATTCTGCATTTTCTTGCTAAAGTTTTCATCAACGTCAGAAGCTTTATAATTGCTGAAGAAAAGTTGGTACCTTCCATCATCAACGTCAATAGATTTTTTGCATTGTAAAGCTGGCAGGCAAACTTCTGAATACTGTTAAATACCTTTTTTAACTGATCCTAAGTCAAATTTTCTTCACCAAGAGTAGCAAATGCTTGTTGGAATTCTATATTTTTTTTCAGCAAAGTAAAAGGTCTTCTCTTCCCTTTATTAAAGAAAGCCGGATTAAAATCACATCCTGTGAACGCATGAAAGCCGATTAAGCTTTTGACTAACAATTCACCAAGCTTGTTATAAATGTTTGTGACGTTAATATATCGTTCGTTATTTCGTGTTCCATTGAACATCCAAATATTAGAATTAGAATTTTGTAATTGTTACATATTCCCAATCATTATAATCAAAATATCAGTATCAGAGGCTCTAATAACAATATTCGACTGCTCAGCGATAAAATAATAATTTAACATATTAATGAAGACATTTAGAATCACTTTGTTGTAAGAAACTAAAGTAGCTGAAATGAAATTGAATAAATTTCAAATGGATCAGAATCAAAAAAAAAATTTCCTAATTTCCTAAAAGAATTAAATGATATATCAGTGTCAAACATGATATATGGATAAACGAATATTGACATTTTTAATCTCACTTAACAAAGACGTATGAACGTTAATATAGAGATTATTTATAAATAATAAAAAAAAGGGAAATATTTCATCTCCACGTAGTAGAAAATGGAAATAATCTGATGTCACCAACTACAATTTCAGGTAGTTGGGGTGTTGACCCTTTTTTTTTATAATAGCTCACCCTGAATCCCAATCGAAATGTTGAATCAATAAATACCACACGGTAAATAATCTTTTCTACAAATAAATTTCGCACAATAAGTCTTTGATATTGTTATTATCCAAACAAAAATACGTTTGATTCAGTTATAGAGTGTTTAAAAGAAATCAAATCATGCATAGATTACTACACGAAAATAAAATCATGGGGAAAGAAAAGTTCACAAGTTAAAGTTTCACTTAAAAACTTAGCATGTCTTATGAAATTAAAAAAAAATTCAAGTGTAGCACAATTGTCCTGATAGCGAATGAGGGTTATGTAATTTCTATTTTTTTCATAGCAATATCACGCAAAATCATATGGAAGGAGTGCAAATTTACTAAAAAAATCATGTGAAATTTCGATATTTCCCTATTTTATACAATAACGTTTTTTGTCGATTTATCAAATATTTAGAAATAGTTTAATCATATTAGGGTGACAATAATAATCATGTGATTTTGAAATTGATATGTTTTTTTTGTCATAAATATTCAGCAATTATTAAATAATTGTGATCAATCAAAAAGTAGTTCATATCATAACACACCGCAACAACAATTTGCATGCAGAGTCCACAACATTATTAGGTCATTCTTTGACCAGCCGCAAGGGATTGCGGTTAAACCCAATTTGATTTCATCAAATACCATAAAATTTTCTTCTTTGCTTCTGCCAACAAATCTAATTGAAACGTATTGCAAGATTCTATGAAGAAAATTTTTTTTGCGAGAAAATCTGCACATGAATTTTCGATTATTTGATAAGTTTTTTTCAATCTTCGTGTACACTAAATTCATCATTTTCAAGTCTACTGATTCGATTGAAGTCATTCTTCCTACTTTTTTTACTATATTATACTGACTTCGGAGTGTATCGAAAGAAAAAAGCATTGTCAACATATTAAAGATTGCAATAATTGAATTGTTAATTGATTATTTCTTAATGGAGATTAATGGACGTTAACAAACACTTTCTGGTAATAAATGATAGTAGCTGAAATGAAATAAAATGAATTTCACGTCGATCAGTATCAAAACAAAATGGAATGATTTCCTAGAAGAATTGAATGATCGGTGTCAACCATAATGTGTGGATGAAAAATAATTAATATTTTCAATTGCACTTGATGTCTGCGTAATAACTTCAACCAAGATTATTCAAACAAATGAAAATTTTTATACTTAGTAGAAAATTTCTACACATTGCAGAAAATGGAAACAATTTGATGCCACAAACTAGGATTTCAGGTAGCTGTAGCATCGATCCTTTTTTTTATAGTAGTTCACCGAGTGTTTACTCCGAATCCAAATCGAAATATTGCATTAATAAATACCATATGAAAAAAAATTTTCTTCCAAATAAATTTCGCACAAATCTTCGATATTTTTGTATAATTCAAACAAAAATACATTTGGTTCGGTTATAGAATGCTCAAAAAAGATAAATTCTTCCATAAATGATTACGCGAATAAAAAATTATGTGGAAAAAAATATTGACATGCTGTAGTTAACACGTGTCACCTCAAAACTTAGCATGTTTCTTAAAATCAAAAATAAATTGATTTCAGCGTTTTTATACTTCAAATACCGTGTAAGCACCTCTCATAATGCGCATGCACAATTCTGCTTACATTGAATGAGGATAAAATTATTTCTATCCTTTTTTATAGCAATACCCTGCATGACCAGAGGGGAGTGAGTACATTTTTCATAAAATAATATTTGTCAAAATGAAAAAACAAATATTTTCAATTGTGTATTTTTCTAATATGTAACTGTCGTTCAGCCCAAATTAAATACTATTCAATGACTTGATGATTCCAAGAATTATTCGTTTAAAATTACAAATAGCAAATGACAAGCTACAAAAATAAGGCAATTAATGAAAAATATTCATTAAATAACGTTAGTAAAAATACCAGTAACAACATTGAAAAAATAAATTTCCAACTACATTATTAAAGCCAGTATGAAGTATGATTCACCATTCAAGAGCGCAGAAAAATTCAGCACACTGGGTATGCTCATGGCATTCACGAGATGAAAATTTTGTCAGAAAATTTATTTGGAAAAACGTAGAGGGCCCATCTAGTGTCCGAAAATGACCGCAGGGCCTAACGTAATACCGACTTCCAAGACATTTACCAGAAGTCAATTTTAAAACCTTTTTTTTTGACAAAACCTTTGTACTTTTGTGTGGTGGAAATGACGCGCTCTGATTGGCTGCACTTAATTAACTAATAATTCAAAAAATAATAAACAATTTTGCACTTCCAATTTGTCAAAAGTGTATTCTTTGTAACAGTTTAACGTAATTGATATTTATTAATTCAATCACGTAAAACTGTTACAAAGATTACACTTTTGTCTTAACGTCTATGGTTTCACTTATGAAATATGAATATGAAGAACGTGCTGAACTTGGATGTTATTGTCTATTTAATGTTACCTTGAATTTACTTTACGACGTGTTTATAATTGTCTCGAAGAATCTTTTATTGATACATTTTTCCAGTCGATAACTCGTATTAACTAAATAATAAACTGCCAAAACCGGCTAACGGATCACCCCTCGGGGCTACGGAATATCGGAACAAATAACTGCCAAAAGTGGCAAACGGATCACCCAACACTGGGCTACGGAATAAACTGACTTTGCCTTTGACGATAGTAGAAATCGAACTGTTGTTATCGTGGATAATAGTAAGCGTGAACTGACTTAGTCATAACTGATGGTAAAAGCTTTGAATATTTTTTCATCAGCATTTTCAAACATTTCTTGGAAGTGAAAAGAATTTGCAATAATCGATTCTCGAATTCAGCTAATAAATAGATATTTCTAAAATATAAAGTTACTTTTACATGAAATAAGCGAAATTTTATATTATTCGATTTTATGTTAAAATAAAGACAGATTTCGAAATGCGAGGTTATTGTATTTAAAGGAATGCGCTGCGACTAAAGCGCAGACGTTATGAAGATGGCGAAAGGTCCCCTAGGACCTAACAATATATACACTAGTAGCAAGCATTAGACGATATTGATCAATATGCGAAATTTGAGGGTGATTTTCTTTGAAAAGGACTTTTTGGCTTTGATTGAGGATAACTCATCAGCAAATCATCTCATCGGGCGCTTCATATGGTCAAATTAAAGGACACAAAATTTCCTAGAAGAACTTCATAGTGGAATTAAAAAAAAATTTTTTTTTGATCCCGTGGACTTTCTGAAAGACGCGCAAAAATTTGGAAATTTTTTTTTTGCTCCTGCTTTCCAAGATTATCCCGCAACTGTACAATATAAAAATTTTCCAATGGCAGATCTGAAAACTAGACACTTGAAGCTACAATTTCCTTTCTTTCGTTTTCGCTGTGCAATCATTTCTCCTGAGTTACAGGATGTTGAAAATCACCCTAAAATTCCGCATGTTGATCAATATCCTTGAATTCTTGCTACAAGTGTATATGCATATGTGTGACGACAATCTGTATATGGGGCATTCCACGTGAAACCAGCCGGTCATCGGAATTTGCGCGTTATCGACATCTGTCGTGATGCATTTTCACCCTAAGAGTAAATTTAGTTAGGTGCCATAAAGGTTCAGTTGTGAGTTCTGTTTCAGCATCAGTCGGAAGCGTGTTCCAAATAGCCAATAGGTGTTGGACACCCAGTGTGCACTCAACGGTGGTAAAATTGTTTTTGGAGCAAAATTTTTTTTTGTGAACTCAGTTTTTTGTGTCTAGATGAGGGTGTGTTGATCGTATAAACGCGAAATATTCATTTTTGTGCTTGGCATCACGTGTTACTGCCGTCATAGATGGGGTACAATCTACGAGAACGATTAGTGCGGTGTGCCGCTTGCCGACGCCCGATATGCAACAAGCATCGTTCCGGTCTCTGCACCGATTGCGGATTTTTTTGAAATACGTTTTTGATTATTTGTTCGTTCGCAGTATAACGTATTTTTGTATTTTCACTTCATTTTTCATTTGTTTATATCAAAATAAATAGATTTCAATGTGAAAAATATGGTGTTTATGAATGTCTTAAAATTCCGTTTTCATTTCTCAAAATAAATACCTTTTTCAAAAGTACCGCTACTGTGCTTTTTTTTTCCTTAAAGTATTATATTTCATCAGTATACCTTTAAATTTTTAGGTGAAAATATTGAAAATTAGATTTTTTTATGAATTTTTAAGTGAAAAATTTCACTTTTCGTTTCTGTATAAAAATCTATTTTTTAAACTAATTCAAATTTGCTCATTTCCCAAAATGCCTACTCTATCTTGAAGATAACATATTAAACTATATCTCATCCAATTTTTATGAGAAAATATTCAATACCGTCCGCACAAAACCAATTTGAATCGTTGGATGTTAAACACCCATATGTGCACTTTACGGATGAATTTTGAAATGTGAACTTTAAGGGTTAAATGAGCCTTCCGAAACTAAAATAGTGAAGATGTAAACAACTGATCTGTTACAGCTGTTAGGTGCCATGTAGAAATCCTTATTCATAATCTGTTTTATTATTTAGAACAACTATAATTCCTTTGATAGCTGCTTTCACCTTTCTTAATCCTCAGGTCGCCAGTCTGCCGTACAAATAGTACTTATAAATTATCATTTCTTTGTTTCATTGCATCCTAAATGTACACAAAAATAAGCAGTGTTTAAACAAATGAATAATTGAAATTTAAAATGAATTACAAGTTCATCATTCTTTTAAAATACTGCGGGTAAAAATGATAATGAAAGACTAAGTAGACAGAAAACGCTGCGTCAAATTCAGAACTAAAATCTATCGAGTGCAAGGTTACCTGTGGATCATCATCTTGCTCTACGTTAACAACAATTTAACACCAATAACGCGGTTAGTTATCGTCTTCGCCAATTACTTTAGACCTGCATGTAGCAGGTTTTGTAGGAATTGAAGGTACTATTATAGACGAGCGGTTTAATTTTAGTCCTTTTTAAAACCTTAGGAATGGCACATATTTCCATTTCTTCCACTTTAAGGTATAAAAAAGGTATAACGAATTTTAACTTGTATCTTCTTGTATTTAGATGAAGGATAATAAAGGTCTTAAAAAGGAACAAGTTAGGAAAAATAACAGATTATTAAATTTTAAATGAATATAAAGGTATTGGGAAGTCATTATTAAGGTTTCACGAGGTACAATTGAAATACAGTGAGGCGAATAAAGATGGAATGTAGAAACAAAATTTCGATTCGGGTATACTTACGATTAATGAATTAACCCCGGATAGATTCGTGTATGATTCATTACCTAATATATCCCAAATGCTAAGATGGAAAGATTTTAGTTATTTGATCTTTGCTTATTCAGCCGTTTTTTCTGAAATACGTGCTATCGCCAATAATAAACAGAAATATTGTAAAACTTGCAAAAAAAGAGAACAATCACGGTGCTGCCCAATATAAATTCAAAGAAATAAGTCCACAAAAAAATATTAACACTATGTAAAATTCTAAAATCAATTCTTAACAAAATAAAAATTTTCAAATAATTTCCCATCAAAATTTTGCAACTATTTTAAAGAACAGAGACATTCAATTAATGAATGTTAAAAAAGAGAATATAATAATTCGCGTAAATTCAATTATCAATCTGTTCCTAATCAAGATCAAAAATCAAATAATTTAAACTCCAAACAGTCTGTAGACACGAACATCACGACTATACAAATCAAATTCCCTCATTAATAGTGTTGGAGAAATGAAAATATTAGTCTTCAATGATGATATGAATTATATTGAATTATATTTGAAAAATTTCAAAAATACACTTGTAGCAAGAATTTAAGGATATTGATCAACATGCGAAATTTTCGGTCGATTTTCAACAGCCTGTAACTCAGGAAAAAAACTAATATCGCAGCACAATCGAAACAAAGTAAATTGTTGCTTCAAGTGTCTAGTTTTCAGATCTGGCATTGGAAAATTTTTACCCTTTACAGTTCCGGAATAATCTTAGAAAGAAGGAGCAAAAAAAATTTCCAAATTGTAGGCTGAATTGTTATTTTGAAAATTATTTATTTATAATACAAATATATTGTGACCTTTGAAATAAAACATAAAAATTTTTAAATGAAGAAATTAATTAAGAAAATAATTTAAACCAAAATTTTAAATAACTAAATTATAATATAGCATTACATTGGTAATAATCAAGCCTTCAAATTATTCAACAAAGCAAAAAAAAAAAAAAGAAAAAGAAAAATAAAAAAATGTTTTCAATTTTTCTATTTATTTTTTTTCTTCTAAATTTTATATTATTTCTTCAATTATTTCAATTATTTGTTTAAATTTTAATAATGCTAAAATTTAAATTCATAGGCTGACAATTATCACCATAATAATAATAAAAAACAAATGAAATTACTTCCTGCCATAAAATTAAAATCTACAAATAATTTTTCAAAACAAAAAATATTCACAAAATTCTGAAAAATTTTTGGTGGTCACAATATGACAAACATTTGATCCTTCACATCTAATTTTTATTTTTCTCATTTCATTCATCAATCAGTTCATTCTAATCTTCAATTTATTTATTTATCCATTAATTTATTCAACATCTTCTGCGACTATAAATATAATTCACTGAAACTATAAAAAAAAACAAATAAATAAATAAATAAATAAATCAAAAACCAAAATAAAGCCACCGATTAAATTATCAACCAACAATCTAATTAATATATTTTTATCATTTATATTTTTCATTTGTTCAGTGTTCACATTTGCATGTGAATAATTATTAAATATTTAAATATTCAGGAACAAAATAATTAATGATTCATCATTCTTTTTTTTTTTGTGGAAGACTATTGTTATCTACATAAAAAAAATATAACGCAAATAATATTTGCAACAAAAAACATCTTTAGTAAACAATATATAATAATAGTTGTTACGTCCCAGTTGTTGTTGGACGTATTATAGAAAAATATTTTTATTTAAAGGTAGGGGATCGTTGTTGCCACTACTAAGCGTAGTTGAAGTGCAATGAGGAGAT
>JAQQBS010000020.1:0-17461 GCA_030347275.1 Microctonus aethiopoides
CCATGAAATTCGAGGCAGAATCGGCTTAAACATTTTTTACTGGTAGCACAGTTCACTGTGCATAATTGTGTGATAGACGCTATGAAAGATTGTACATTTCTGTACAATTCCTATTGGGAACCAATTAAATAGCATAAAATGCCGTGAAGTTATAAATCAATGAAGAAAAAAAATCAAAATTTAAGTGTTAATCAAATGAGAAAATTTCAAATTGATGGTGAGAGTACTAAATATTAAAATTAAGAGCTCATCTTTGGAGGGAATTTTTTTTTCCATGTATAGAGTGATGTTCCGTCTGTTAAGCAAAGAAAAAAAAATAGTCGCTTCAAAAAAAGCACCCTAATGTATACCTTCAATTTTTGACGTACTCATAACAATGATTGCTTCCACCATATATGTTATGTGATCATAACACAATCGAATGAATCGCCGTAAAATGATTGGGATTTTTGGGGAAAAGATTTCATCAATAACAAACGTATTAGAAGGGCACGTGTAAAATACGAGTTCAATACGGGATGAAACTAATACCCGAAAAGATCATGTATAATTTAGTACAGGATAAGATTAATCATTTAAAACTTTTAAATACATTCATTTAAAAATTTTGCAATTAAATTTACTTATGTACGGGCGACACACTAAAAAATATTGATGTTCGTATCGATATATATCATAACTAAATAAATATTGATACGCCAAAAAAGTAAAACTGAAAGGATACATTCAATTTATGAGAGAAAAAACAAATCGAATCGATGATATTTAATTTGATATTTTTAGTGTATGTATCGCCCATCCCTATTATGTATGATTGAAAATTAGAAGGTTTATTTGTTTGCACTATGCACGTCTTTGATTTATGAAATTAAAGATCGGATAAATGAATAGGACCTGCACAATTTCAAATATTTTCTCAAAGTGCTTATGTGTATAATCTTATAATTTAATCGCCGTTGATGATCGCATTTTAAATTTAGTTATTATAATAATGAATGAGACTTTATAATTTGATTACTCTACTCCATTATCTGGCGGATTTGTCTTCTGCGTTTACTTATATAGTTTTATTGGCTGATTCTAAAGTGACCACTAGGAGGAAACAGTTAGATAAAGATATCAATAATAGCAATTATAACATAATTCAATTTGAAGGTAAATGCTTATTTTTTAATTTGATTTATATTCACATTTTATTATTTGATCATTTTCTTCATAATCACGATTACATAAAACTTAATCTTAAAAATTCTATTAAACGCCTTATTTCAATTTCTATTTCTAAATTTTACGATTATGTATTATGAGGATGTATAGTAAGTGTGAAGATAAACCTAGTTGAGCATAAGTTGAATGGCCAGAGCATACTCCCTCTTACAGAGCGATAATGATTGTAATAGAAAGAGGTGAATGCTTCTTAGCTGATTGTGTTAGGTTTTTTTGGTCCTGCAACATACCGATACGCCGTCATTTTATTTCATTTTCCTATTGTTTTTCGAGTTCTTAATCACTTATTCAATGTTAATTTGTTCCAAAAATATAAAAATATCCTTGAAAGTTGGGCGTTCTTCAGCATATTTGCTCCAGCATTTAGTCATCATTCGATATAAATCTTGTGAACATGTTGACGGATGTGATAATATACGTGCTTTATCTTGCGACAATGCAGAATGGTACCAATTGCCACAATTTTCCAAAACTTGTTCTGATGTCATGTCCGAAAATGGAATTTCTTCGCAATAAGTGAGAATTTCCCAAACAGTTGTTCCATAAGACCAAACGTCAGCTTTACAATTTCGTTTACCCTTTAATACAATGACAAATCGTTCACAAATTTTACCACTTTACTAAATATTTAATGATCATATAGTGATTATACATATTTGAATTTTGAACTCACAAGCAAGACTGCTTCCCACGCCATCCAACGAAGTGGTATTTTTGTGTAAAATTCATTTACGTAGTATTCGTTGTCATATTTGCGACAATACATTGCGTGATCTGATACTTTGATGATTAAATTTTTACCCACAACACAATTTCGCGCTGCCAAATCGCAATGGGATATATTCATGCTTTCTAAGTATCTCATACCAGATGCAATATGAGTGATGAATATAAGTAGTTGGCTATAACTGTAATAATTAGAATAGTGTATATTGTATGCTCATTATTTTTGTAAATATTTCATAAATTCATCCATTAGCTCTCAAATTTTCGTTTTGATTTTTAAAGAAAGGGTTTAAAATTGAAGCTACAAAATATAGTAACGCAATTGTCAATCCACGAATCAAAATAGTGCGCATGCAGTATCATGAAAATTCATTTAAGAATTATCAAACAATGAACAATTTTGTCGGATTTGTAAACAATTTATGCTATTTGATGTGGGCTAATGAGTGAACAATAGGACATCTTTTTACCTTAATGACACTTTATTGTTTGATTCTTCATAATTACGAATGAAACTTGGAAGATCTCCAAGTTCGCCATATTCGAATACTGCTCCAAATGGTTCTTCTTCAACTAGTGCAACAATCTGGGTAATATTGGGATTCTGAATTTGTGCCAAAATATACATTTCTCTCATGAAATTTTTTCTGAAATGAACGAAATAAAAAATGTAACAACTATGATGTAAATAAACTGTGGATGTATGTAATATTATAATTCAATTTACTTCAGAGAATCAGTTACTCCTCGCCATAAGGATCGGACAATTACTGGTTGTCGGTTTCGAATTGTGCCTAAATCTGGACTATGAATTCCCTTTGCTTCGCACAAATGTACAAAACCGAAACTACCTTCACCAATTTTATCCAAAATTCGCAATCGGTGTCTTGAAATGTGTTGAATGTCAAATGATTCAACATTGTTACGGTCTTCAATAAGTAGTGATGTGAAAAGACTTGTACCTATGAGCTGTTCCCTACGTTTAATCTGAAAAAAATTTAACAATGATAATAAATTAACGTTCACATTCATTTGAAAAAATTACAATATTTCAAAACGACAACTTCAGTACCATTTAGTAATGATGCAAGTAAAAATCTCAATCATTTAATGAATATTTTTATGAATATAAGAATTGAATCTTTCATTTTGTACAGTGTTAATAGCCACCCAAAAAAAAGTAAAACCAGTCTTGAATTAAGTCACGATTCCGACTTGACACAAATAGTCTTGATACAAGTCTGAAATATGCTTGACTCGAGGCATTATACATCTCTTGAGTTAAATCAGTCGTAAAAAGGGGTAAGTCGAAAATAAACTTGATTCAAGTTTTTTCTAGTCTTGATTCAAGTCGTTCTTTTAGTTTTGATTCAAGTTGTTTTTAGTCTTGATCCAAAACTTCTAAAATCTTGATCGAAGATTTTTTTAAGGACGTTCGGCAGTGTTAGCGGGGGGAAACATTTACGGGGCAAGGGGAAACTAGCGATGAGTGACGACTTGACAACGCCGTACGGGTCTTCAATGTGTGAGTGTTCATGTACACGCATGAGGTGTTGCACTGTCTGCTTGTCTGCTGCGTAGGTTATGAAAATGTATGTTTAATTTGTTTGTGATAAAGCAGTAAGTATTCGACTTTTATTTGTTATAAAAATGTAATATGAACGAATAAATAAATAATTAAAAAGACTTGTGACAATTGTATTTATATTCGTAGATTTCATTTGGCGTCCCGGAGCATTTTGAATTTTCCGCCACTTGCGACGTTGCCGTTGCGTTTCTGTCGAACTCTTATTTATTTTTTTATTAATGAACGAATCAGATGATCATCACGAAAATTGGTATACATGAATTTAAAAGCATTATCTGTGACATATAAAAAAATTGGCGTAATTCATTGTGCCAATTTTCTCAAAACTGAGTTTTTATTAGTTTTCCAATAAGCGACCGTGTTAAAATGACTGAACTTTGAAATTCAATATCTCATAAACGAAACCCATGAACTTCTTGAAATTTTGACAGGGTTATTGTAACAACAATAAGAACGTCTAGTCAAAATTTCAAAAAAATTCATTGGAGGTTTTATCTCTATCGAACGTCTTTAAAAAAAAAGTGGTAGCTTGCTTGTAACTCTGTTACAAGTATACGAGTTCAAGTCTCGTGTTTCTGTTTATTTTTTTTCTCATTTCAATATGTCTCAATGTTAAATGATTTCAAGCCCTAATATTAAGTAAGCCGGAGTAAACGAATAAAAAATTTTGATATTTTTACACTCCAGAAAAAGCGCGTTGTTAAAAGATGTCAATATATAATGAGACATGTCGACATGAGAAAAAAAAAGAAATACAAGATTTGAACTCACATACTTGCGACAGAGTTGCAAGCAAATTACCACTACGCCATTGAAGCGATGACTCAAATTTTTCAAATGTAATATTTAAGCATCGCGCGTACTTGTTTTCGTGTTATTATCGAGCTGGGATATTATTTTAATACTGTTTGAATACTTGTTTAATATTATTACAGTAAAGCTTATTTATGAAATTTTATAAAAAAAAAATTTTTCTTCATTTACTCTAGCTTACTTCATATTAGGGCCTGAAATCATATTTTACGGTCAAAACTCATTACAGGGGAGCAATTTATCTATTCAAATAATCTTCGTCCGCATTCGAAGAGAGAGACAAGTATAGTATGTCTGTCTCTTTATTTCAGCCGAGCGGCCGAGCTCACACACACGAGGCGCACGCTTCTATGTGTTAGAGACAGATTTCTGTCGTTTTGGCACCCGTCTGGCAACTCTGTTGCTAAATAAAGTCATTAAGACAAAAAGGCTGTACTTTCATCACATTAACATGGTAGCAGAGCGTGGTTAGCCAACAGATTTCATTGAATTTGAAAAATTATATTGGATTTATTATATGAAGTTTGGTCTTTGGTATGTCGAACAAAGGACAGCGCGGTTTAAAGAATGATAAGTTGAAATAACTATCTGTGTTGGGACATTATTACAAGAAGCAATAAGATAATGGTGGCAAAGAACAGACATAAACATTCCAATCTTTGACGGAGCATATTATAGTCATTGGAAAATACGAATATTGAAATTCTTACAATATAAAAAGTGTAAAGATGTAATGCGAGAGAAAACAGACGATGACAATGATGAATGGGACGATCGTGATATTCAGGCGAGTAACTATATTTATGGCGCCATAACAAACAAACAGTTAGAATACATAAGCGATTTGAATTCAGCGTACGAGATTATAAAAAAATTCGATGAAATGTACCAAAAAAAATCGAAAGCTTTGCAAATTGTGTGTCGACATAACCTCGAAAACATCAAATTAAAAAATTATGAAGGAGTGACCTTGTTTTTCGACGATTTTGAAAGAGCTGTAAATTAATTAAAGCAGACAGGTACGATCATTACAGAGCAAGAAAAACTTAACTATATGTTAAAATCATTGCCACAGAACTATAGTTATATTGGTGATTTAGTTGATGTTCTACCAGAAAAGGAAAGACCGGTTGATTATTTAAGAAGCAAAATAAAATTGAAAAGTATTGAGGAAAAATCTAATGAGGCACCAAATGACAGCTCAAATGTATTTCAAACAGAAACAAGATCAGCATCACAAAAAAATTGTTTTAACTGTGGAAAGCCTGACCATTTACAAAGGGATTGTCATACCAGAAGCCGAGGTCGTGGTTATTCTGGATACAGATCACGAGAGAATCACACCAACGAACAACCAAGAAATTATCATCACGAGCAATATGGAAGTAGTTTTCACACAATTTTTGCCAACAACATAACGAGTGGAAAAGAGAAGACTAAAGGACAAATAGAATGGTTACTTGACAGCGGTTGTACAGATCATATCATTAACACTGATAAGTATTTTGACACATGTGAAACTAAAAGAAACTATGAAAGTTAAAGTTGGTGATGAAAGAATATTAGAAGCAACAAAAGTGGGTAATATTAAAACTTATTTCCCAGTATATGGGGAAAAGTCAGAAGTAAATATGACAAATATTTTTTATGTAAAAGAAATGAAGGCAAATCTATTAAGTTACTCGAAAATCACTGAAAAGAACTCAATTGTATCTAAAGGGAGACTGTCAAAAATATATAATCCATTTGGAAAGGTTATAGCTGTTGCTATTAAAGATGAAAGATTGTATAAGATGAAATGTTATGTTAAAAGGGAGTTCCTCCAATGTACCGGTAACAGCATGGTATCTACTTTATCACTCTTTTTCAAACATTTCATTTGGCAACATCGCATACGGTATATTATATATTATATATCTATGTATATTAGGGTGTGCCAAAAAAACTCGATATTTTTTTTTTCTTGAATATGTCCGAACAAATATCCTGTTAAAAGCGGAGCTCATAATTTCAATTTTAAGAGGTCCTTCATCGAAACTGAAGTTTTGTCGTTTAAATAACACAGAAAAATGATTTTTTTGCATTATTTATTCTTGCAATCTAAGAAGAAATTTTTTTTTCACAAAACTCATAATTAAATCTTACAAAGCATTAAATTTGGACGAAAAAATCTCAGTAAGCCGAATTTCTACTTTCATTATTTGATTTTTTACAGAGCTTTAAATTCAAAATTTTACGTTTTTTGCTTTTTTCAGCTAAACTATTGAAATTAGAATTTAAAGCTCTGTAAAAAATCAAATAATGAAAATAGAAATTCGGCTTACTGAGATTTTTTCGTCCAAATTTAATGCTTTGTAAGATTTAATTATGAGTTTTATGAAAAAAAAATTTCTTCTTAGGTTGCAAGAATAAATAATGCAAAAAAATCATTTTTCTGTGTTAATTAAACGGCAAAACTTCAGATTCGATGAAGGACCTCTTAAAATTGAAATTATGAGCTCCGCTTTTAACAGGATATTTGTTCGGACATATTCTACGATATTTTGAGTGGAGAGCAAGAAAAAAAAAATATCGAGTTTTTTTGGCACACCCTAATGTATATCATATGTGAATGCAATATTAAACATGATAACTATAAATAGTGTCAGTTTTTAGAACGCAATAGTTTATCTACTTATTTATTGATTTAATGGTATAAATGAGTAAATTATACAACATTTCATACATTTACTTGTTTATTTGTACGAAATTTCTATTAAACTTCATTATTCATATTATAAGATGACAGGGAGTTTTAAATGTTGCGGGTGCCGCGTGAATACTGATATATGTATATATTAGGGTGGGCCAAATAAAACTTTGAATTTTGTTTTCTTATACTATAATGAAAATACTGTTCAAGGTGATCAAAAAATGAGCGTGTGAAAAAAGGAGCTCTTAATTTTAATATTAAGAGGTGACCCAGCGTGATTTTCGATTTCCCGTTTAAATAACATGGATTTTTTTTTTTTTTTTTTTTTTTTTTTTGAATTTTTTTGCGTTATAGCGAATTCTTATTTTGTAAAAATCAATGCATATTCTTATAGGAAATGAAATGATCTACAAAAAAGGTCCCATATGATTTTTCGCTAAGTCAACTCGTTGAAAAGTTATTCGAGGTTAAAGTTCAACCTCAAATGACATATGATCACTTTCACAATTTTTTACACGTTATCACAAAATATTGGCCCAACAACATTGAATATCGTATTTTCCGTGACTTTTTTCGTTTATATTTTATGAATTTGTAGAAAAAAACTCATATTATTCTGCACGTTTCTAATAAAAAGCATTGAAAAATAATTTTAATGAAATTATTGATCAATAATCGTAAAATTTTTATTTCGTAAAAATGTTAATGTTTTAGTAGAGAATACTCAATGAACCTCGTAAATAATATGATATTTTATGTGATTGAGCCAATATTTTGTGATAACGTGTAAAAATTGTGAAAGTAATAATATGTATCAGTTGAGGTTGAACTTTAACCTCGAACAACTTTTCAACGAGTTGACTTAGCGAAAAATCATATAGGACCTCTTTTGTAGATCACTCGATTTCCTATAAGGATATGTATTGATTTTTACAAAATGAGAATTCGCTACGACGCAAAAAAAATCAAAAAAAAAAAAATTCCCATGTTATTTAAATGGGAAATCGAAAATCACGCATCGCCACCTCTGAATATTAAAATTAAGAGCTCCTCTTTTCACACGCTCATTTTTTGGTCACCTCGAACAGTATTTTCACTATAGTAAAAGAAAAAAAAATTCAAAGTTTCATTTGGCCCACCCTAATATATATATTAGGCTGTTTCAAAAAAAAGCAACATTTTTTTTCCCTCGGAAACAGGCTTAAAAGTTTCGTTTAGGTCAGAGAATAAGTCCCTGAAAATACGAGCCCTTGATATTAATATTAAGATAGTGCATACCGCACTTTTCTATTTTTCATATGAATAACATGGGATGAATTGTTTTTACATCTTCTGATTTTTGTAACTTGTAAACTACTAATTACAAAGAAAATCACAATACATATTTTTATCAAGAATTGAACGCTCTACAAAAAAGGTCTCTTCTCATTTTTTGATTAGTCTACATGTTTAAAAGTTATTCAGAATCAAAGTTGGATTTTTCGTAAATTCGGCTGATTTTTGCATATTACACCAGAACTGTTAGTTTTATTGACAAAATACGCATTGAATTTCACTTCTAACATATATTCAACTAACCCAATTATCTATATTGCGACCTTGAAAAGCTCAAAAATTTTATTATCGAAATGTTTTTAAATAATTTTTAATTACATTTTGAATGATAATTTTATTACATTTAGAAATAATTTTTATTTATTCACATCACTAAAGATGAGCAACAACTGGAGTATCTGTTGCAAGTAGTTCGCGAACATCAACGAAAATATCTTAATTGCAAAAAAACAACTCTTCTGCCCAATCAATGTGATGTGAATAAATAAAAATTATTTATAAATGTAATAAAATTTATAAATGTAATAAAATTATCATTCAAAATGTAATAGAAAATCATTTAAAAATATTTCGATAATAAAATTTTTGAGCTTTTCAAGGTCGCAATATCGATAATTGGGTTAGTTGAATATATTTTAGAAGTGAAATTCAATGCGTATTTTGTCAATAAATCTAACAGTTCTGGTGTAATATGCAAAAATCTGCCGAATTTACGAAAAATCCAACATTGACACTGAATAACTTTTAAACATGAAGACTAATCAGAAAATGAGAAGAGACCTTTTTTGTAGAGCGTTCAATTCTCGATAAAAATATGTATTGTGATTTTCTTTGTAATTAGTAGTTTACAAGTTACCAAAATCAGAAGATGTAAAAACAATCCTTCCCATGTTATTTTTATGGAAAATAGAAAAGTGCGGTATACACTATCTTAATCTTAATATTAAGGGCTCATATTTTCAGGGACTTATTCTCTGACCTACTAAACGAAACTTTTAAGCCTGTTTCCGAGGAAAAAAAAAATGTTGCTTTTTTTTGAAACACCCTAATATATATATCATAACCTCAAATGCGGAGTTGCCATATTTCTAAAAGTACCGATGATAAACGAATAAAAAGTATGTTTGTATAGTTTTTTATAATAGAAAAAAGTACGCTTTGCATGTTTTTAAATAACCAAAATGTTTCTAATGTATTATTTAATGATAACGCTTGATTTGATTCCAATCTGTTTGTTAATTACTTTGTTATTATCTAATAACTGAAGCAAATATGATTAAAAGCAACATGACTACAAAAGAAAAACTGCATCGTACATTAGGACATATAAATTTCAAAAATTTGGAAATAATGTGCAAAAATGAAGCATTAGATGGACTACCTAAAGAGATTGAATCAGAATATTTGAAATGTGTGACATGTATTCAAAACAAAATGCATAACTTACCTTTTCAGAATAATCGGACTAGAGCAGAGAATATATTACAAATTGTTCATACCCATTTGAATGGCTCACATCAAACAACAGGAAAACGTTGCGAAAAATATTTTTTGAGCTTTATAGATGACTATAGCATGCTGATCAAAGTTTATTGTATTCGGACAAAAGATAAAGTATATGATTGTACAGTGCAATATGTAAATGAGGTGCAAAATCTCATTGATAAGACGATAAAATAATTGCGTTGTGATAATGGAGAGGAGTATATGAATGCAAGAGTTTTCCAGTTTGCAAAAGAGAAAGGAATCATAATAAAACCTTGCCAAGCATATGTACATGAGCTTAATGGAACTGCGGAAAGGTATAACAGATCTTTGATGGATATGGGAAGGTCTCTTATCAGAAGCAAAAGATGAAAAAGAATATTGGCCAGAAATAATTAAAACAGCTACATATCTTAAAAATAGAACCTCGACTAATACTATTGAAAAGAAGACTCCATATGAACTATTTTTCGGAATGAAACTAACAGCAAAGTATTTGAAAATGTATGGCAGTAGGGTCTTCGTACGAATACCAGAAGAAAGAAGAAAATCTAAATGGGGCAAGAAGGTAGAAACAGGAATCTTACTGGGGTACAGTGACACTGGATATAAAGTGTTGATCAACAACATAGTAATAATAGCTAGACACTGTGATATTATAGAAGAAGATATAACATTGTGTGGATTTGAAGACGAGAAAGATGAACAGACAGATGTAGAAGAAGAAAGGAAAAGACACACTGCAGAACTCTCGGAAGAGAATAATATAGATAAAGAAAATAGCAATAATGGCATAGAATTCGATGAAAAAAAAGAAGAAGTGAAATCAGAAAGAAAAGTCAAGCCACCACTACGATTTTATGAAGAATTCGGGTATTATTGCTTAAATGTAAACTATTGTGATGCTATGACTCCAGAAAAGTTTCAGGGGGCGATAACCTGTAAGGATTCAAATAAATGGAGGGAAGCAATGGACCAAGAGATGGACAGTCTAGTGAAGAATAACACACGGACACTTGTTGACAAGCCACTCAAGAACAAGAGAGTAATTGATATAAAATGGATCTACAAAAAGAAGAGTGAAAGTGAATATAAAGCCAGGTTAGTGGTAAGAGGATTCCAACAAACAGAGTGTGTTGATACTTAATCCCCTGTTGCTAAAATGCCAACGTTAAAATTGTTATTATCCTATTGTTGTCCAAATTCTTTGGAAATTCATCAAATGGACGTAGAGACAGCGTTTCTTAATGGTCAAGTTTTATCTGAAGTCTATGCAAAACAGCCAATGGGCTATGAAAAAGACACAGAGAAGGTTTATAAGTTAAATAAATCACTATATGGGTTAAAAGAAAGTCTACGTGCTTGGTATGAGTGCTTCAATAAATTTCTAACTGAACTAGATTTTCAAAGATGTAAATATGATTTTTGTTTGTATTTCAAAAAAGAAAATGACAGTCATTTACATTTTATTATTTGTTGATGATCTCTTGATTCGTTATAGAGACCAAAAGGCGATTGATGACATTAAAATAAAATTAGCTGATAAATTTAAAATGAAAGATTTGGGCAAAGTAAAAAAGGTCATTGGGATCAATATTGAATATAATGATGATCAAGACAGCATTTTAACTTTGAGTCAGGAACAGTACATTGAGTCCTTAGCAAAACATTATAATATCGAAAATGCAAAATTACACAAAACACCTATGGAAATAAATTTAAAATTGGAACAATCACAATTAAATGAAGATGTTAAGTATAGAAATTTAATAGGTGCACTGTTGTATTAAGGGGGGAAATAGGTGTAGGACAGCGTATTTAGAGTAATTTTCATGAATTTTTTTATTTTATAAAGAATAAATATGTTTTATTGAGGTTTTGAGGTTATTTTAGAGCTATATTGAAAAGCATTTACAGAAATTTTCAAACATTTTTTTTGAAAAATCTCGGTGATATCAGCTGTTGCACATTGTAAGTCATCACCTAGATCGGCAGTTTGTGTAACTGCTGGAGGTCACAATTTTTATCTGAAATCAATTTTGAAAAAAAATTTACTTTTTTTATAAGTGTATCTCCTATTCGAACTAAAATTATTTCTATTTTGTTTTTTTTTTATTGCAAAAAAAATAACAAAAAAACAGTCAGAAATCGTACTTAATTTTCACATTCTAAAAAAAAATAGAACTTTCAATTTTTTTTGTAATAATTTTAATTCAAATAGAAGATACACTTATAAAAAATGTAAATTTTTTTTCAAAATTGATTTCAGATAAAAATTGTGACCTCCAGGAGTTACACAAATTGCCGGTCTGAGTGGCGACTCACAATATGCAGCAGCTGATATCCCCGGGATCTTTCAAGAAAATTGTTTGAAAATTTCAGTAAATGTTCTTCAATGTATCTCTAAAATAACCTCAAAATCTCAATAAAATATATATGTTCTTTATAAGTTAAAAAAATTCATGAAAATTACTCTAAATACGCCGTCCTACACCTATTTCCCCCCTTAATATACAACAGTGCACCTATTAGCTTTGGTACTAGACCAGATATTTCACTTTGTGTAAATTACCTGAGCCGCTTTCAAAATTTTTGTGATGAGACACATTTTAGATATGCATTGAGAGTACTAAAATATTTAGTCTTGATAAAAAACTTAAAATTAAAGTACTATAAAAATGACAATACTGATATATTAGATTGCTTTGTTGATTCTAATTGGGCAGGAGATATAATAGACAGGATATAATAGACAGGAAATTTACAATGGGATATGTAATTAGATTGTATGGAAATGTTATCTGGTGGAAATCAAAAAAACATAACTGTAACAAAATCTTCTATATTTGCTGAATATATAGCTCTGTCTGAAGTGGTAACAGAACTAAATTTCTTAATATGTTTACTAAATGATGTTTTTACAAAAATTTGCGAACCAGTCAAAATATATGAAGATAATTCAGGTGCAGTAGCTATAACTAATTATGGAAATTTTACAAAGAACTCCAAAAACATTGAGGTACATTATTATTATATTCATGAAAATATCAAAGAAGGAAAAATTGAAGTTATTAAAATAGAGTCTGAAAATAATATGGCAGACATATTAACCAAAGCATTGGGAAACGTTAAATTCTTCGAATTCAGAGAGTGTTTAAATATAAAAGTATAGGAAAAGATATGTATAAACAAAATAAGGATAAGTTGATCTATAAAAATGTTAAATTACGTGAGATTGTTCTATGTTGTAATACGGAAAATTAGTTACAGATATTACTTTAAATGTTATTTGTTGCAATATATGTATGTAAGGAGGCGTGCTAGAATAATGTACATTTATATATTGGCAACATTGGATATGAACGTAATATATAGTTAGCCAAAATATAGCAAAGGAGGAGTTAAATAAAAATGGCGGACTTAATAAAAAAGGAGAATAATGATACATTTGTATGAATAATTACTTTTGCTAAATGAAGTCATTAAGACAAAAGGATATTTTTTCATTACATTAACAGACTTGATTCAAGTCCTTTTTTTTTTGGGTGAGCTATTGAAGGAGGCCGTGAAACTTACTGTTAATATATCAGTAGCAGCGTAATATCCTTCATGAATTTTATGGCATTTACTTGTTGAATACCTGTGACACGAGTGTTTGGATGATCTGTATGAACATGGTGTTTTTGGTTGTGAAACTCGTTCATCAGACTCAATATCCGGAAGTGAAACAGTTTCATTACCAACGTCTGTGACATCCGCATAATCCGTTTTGCATCCGAAGAAAGTTCTGTCATCAGGAAACAATAGTTTGTACGTACTTTCCGCATAAACACTACGATGTTCGTATTCATTTTCGAAAAACGATGAATGTTGAGCGGTTGCTATTTGTCCCACATTTATTGTCGTTGCATCATAGCTCGTGATTGAGCTAGAACACACTTTTCCCGATGACTTTATGTTATCACTAAGTCTTGGTTGATCACCATTAACCACAATTGGAGTGGGCAACTTCATATCTTTGACATTGATCGTTATACCTGAAGCTCTTGAGTTACATAGCAATGCTGTGTGTTTCTGAAGTAATGCAACCTTATTACGACCACGAAGCTTCATCAAAAAAACTGTACCGGTGAGCAGTAACGCCAATACCGTAAGTGCACCACTGACTAAGCCAATATATGTTTGTGACCATTGGGGGACAACTGGAAATGCGTCGGGTATCAATTTGCTATCAGTTTCTAGATCGGTGTAGTTTAATTCAGCATTACTATTGAAATGGTAAATGGTATCGATCGCAATTATTGTATCATTCCGGCGATGTTGATTGGATTGCATTAAGTCCAATTGCATGGAGTGATTACTGGAGTTACTCCACAACGTAGATCCTGTAAATAGGGCATCCAATAGTCAGAGAAACTCATTGAAATGTAGGCAATTATTAATAATTATGGTGGCTTCAAAAAGTTTTTCTTATACTAGCACTTGAAAATTGCGGTAAATGATGAAAAAATGAAGTTTCCATGCATTCAAACAATATTTTTTTATGATAACCTGTGTCGTATTCGACTTGAAAGTTAAAACTATTCTTATAAAAGCGCTTTTAGCTGATGAAACCAATAATTCGTCACTTGAGTATCTTAAGCCGTGTCCACACTATGCCGATCGACAGAGTGTGGACACAGCTTTACATTCAACTGAGACATTCTTGCTCAATCTCTGGGCATGAGTCTTTCCCATAAGATTTTCAAGTCTCAATTTATTCAAGTTCAAATCCACTTCATATACATAATTTGAAAACAAGAAGATTGAATTCAACTAAAGTAAATTTGTATTAATTTGAAAAGTATACACAGAAAAAAAAATTTTCGTTAAAATCCACTCAAAATTTGTGTTAGCTATTTAGCCCAGGAATTTTAGACATTTTAAACACCAATCTGCGCATAAATTCAAACCAAGCTGAATTTTTGTACACACCTTCATTACGGCATTGTAATGAAGATGTGAAAAATCGACATTGATATCGTGCCGGCTAAAAAAGTTATAGAGGTCAAAAGGTCACGAAAATCAGTTTTTCGCGAATATCTCGCAACTTATCGCTCGGAGGTCAATAGAGGTCATTATAAAAATTGTTCTTTATAAAATTATCTACAAAAAGTGCCTCTTGCATTTTTCTGTAACATCCACCGTTTTCGCAATAGAGCGCAGAGAAAGCGACTACAATGCACTCACATACGGTATTGTATACCGTATACCAAGGCATAGACTCTATTGCGTTTTATTCATGATTGTAACTATTTAAAAAACTTATATTTTTGATGCTTGGACGTTTTGTGGAAAATATACTCATATTATAGAGGTTTGGGAACTTAGAAAATCTACTATATATTATACTAACGACCTCCACTGGCAGATTTTTCACATTATATTGTTATGAGACCCATCCCTTTCGGAGTGAGATTGGACTGTGTTTAGCTCAGTTGAAAAATATTTCTTGAATGTTAAAGACGTTATTTCAGTAGTTTCATGCTCTTAAATAATTGTCATTATGAGTGACACGTGTTTTATATGCAAAGAATTGTTATCGGATGGTGATTTTGTAGAAGTTAGGCGTGGTCTATAAAACATCAAAAAATAGTAGTATCGCCAGAGGTGACGGCAAAATTGAATATTTAAAAACTTTGACTTTTGTGAATCTTCATAGTGATTGTCGTAAGAATTATTCAAACAATTTGAGTATTACAGCATTTAAACGACGCCAAGAGAAACCGAGTACATCAATATCTCCACGTAAAAAAAAAATCAGTTCTATTATTTTCAATGTAATGGAAAACATTCTCCATTGCAATTTTAATATTTTCGTCCAATGGACGGCCTGCGTCACCCTTTCCTCTCACTAATACAAAATTTGAGAAACATTTACCATGATACTTAGCTTCGACAGATACTAACAAGGAAACCTTCCGAGGTGTCCGCCTCCGATTTTGTTGCGGTTATAATATGTTAATCTCCATCGAAAATGATGAGATACGTATTTTTTTTTGTGCGGAAAAACATATTTAAGGGGTGAAAAGGACCCCCGAAGTTGATGCTCCATGGGGGTGGTTTTCAGGTTTCACATATTTCTAATTGATATTTTCAAATACGACCAAATGGATAAAAATCTACATGAAAAACGATGAAAAACGCATTTAGTGTTACATTTAAGAAACAAAAAAAAATATATTTTCGAGCCGTTGAAAATACAAAAAAACTCATAACAAAAAATCTATTAGTTATTTTTCCATGTGACCAATTTTAATCGAAAGAGCGTAAAAAATTACCAGATACATGTCTTTGGATTTTCCGAAAAAAAATTTTTATTCCCCATATATATGTTAGTTTCTGCGAGTAGAAGTTAATGCATTACTTTTTACTTTTGGTGCATCAAATATTTTTTTTTTTTTTTAACATGTTATTTTTACATTCTGAGAGATAGTGTACACTCATAAAAATGGATCCTATTCGTAATTGATCAACTCGAGCTACTTAAGACGTGAGAGCAATATTTTTATCTTTTTTTTTATTTTTTATGTATTTGCGTTTTCGGAAAAACCATGGTTGATGATGCTTTAAAAATAACTCCATTCATATCTATATAATAAATCGATTGAAAATCATTTGTTTTGATTGAAAATTATATGTCCAATGATGGAAGGATGTAAAATTTGACTGATAATTCATATATGATAAAATCTGAAATGAAAATTCTTTATTAACTTTTTATTTGTCGTTAAAATACTACAAATAAGTGAATTATTCAATATTAGTGTTACATTTATGATAATCCTCGAAAAAATGTTTGAGACATAATGATTTTTTGCACCATGAACAACGAATAATAGCAATATTCTCACATCCTGGAATATCGCAGTGAGACTTACAATCATCCCCAAATGCAAATTTTACAGGATTTTCAAATGTGTCTGGTTTGACCACTGTATAACCACTTTTAAACCAAGAATATCGAAAAAGATTAACATATCGTGGAGATGAAAGTTGATTATGAGTGAGTGATTGTAATTTGATAATATTATTTCTCAAGTGTAAATTTAAATTATCCCCATGTAATATAACACTGTCCGAGAAATGTTTTACGAAATTTTTCCACACTCTGAATCCAAACACATCTAGGGGCTGAATATTTCCAGTTGTTCCTTTAGGTATAATCATTACCTCTACTTCTTTATCCGAAGGTTTGACTGACTTTACAGCATCAAGACAGTGCCCAGTCCACGAATCAATTAATAACAAACTTTTTGATTCAAGATTTGGGAAAAATACATTTTTCAACCAAATTTTTAAATGATCTGAAAATAACAGTCATATTAACGCAAACATTATAGAATGTTATATTTATTGTTAGTATGGTGTGTATACCTGAGGTAAGTTTTCCAGATTTTGATACTTCTACGTATACATTATCTGGCCTAAATAATGATGCTTGGTGTTAAAAGAACCAACTGGTCCACAAGTAGAAGTACTTGTGGACCAGTTGGTTCTTTTAACACCAAAAAAGGATTATCATAAATGTAACACTTATATTGAATAATTCACTT
>JAQQBS010001423.1:5725-60036 GCA_030347275.1 Microctonus aethiopoides
GTACTATAGTATGACATTTGTACGGAAAGACAAGTGTACGGCTGGAAGATGCACATTCGTACTCTATAATATGACGTTTCTAAAGGTGTGTCCCGATGTAATTATCCCAGGAAAACTCATTCGTAAATATAACGTTCCTAAGGGTGTATCCTGATGTCCAGATATAATCTTCAAAAACCCCATTCAGACTATAATGTGACGTTTCTGAAGGTGTGTCCTGATGTCCCTGCGTTATACTCATTTTAATCATAATCCATTCGTACTATTGTACAACAACGTTTTCAGACTATTAAAAATCCTCAAGCCCACTCGTACTATTGTACAATGTTCTTAATCGCGGTTCTCTGGTGCAGATACATCCTCAAAATCCTTTTATACTTTAATTATTACCGATCATTTACATTGTTCTCCTCTATTGCCACAAACTCCTCGATGCATTTTCGTACTGTTATAGAACGTTTTCATACAATATACTCGCATTCATCCACAATTTTTCAATCATTTATTCAAACATTTCAAGGATCAAAAATCACCACATTTTATCATACTATAATACAGCATTGTTAACAAAATTTTTTATGGTCCTCAAGCACTCCTATATGTATGTATATACTATACAGTACAACAATTTTTCAATTATATTTTTACACTTTTACAACATTCTCACACACACACACACACTACAGACAAATAATATATACATCTTAATATCCTTTTATGGTAATTAATATCAACAAAAATAACAACAATATTAAACAATCAGATCATTCAATTTTATGTTATTATTATATTGTTTATTTTTTTCTATTGTTATATTTTTTATATTTTCTTCTTTTCTTTAGTAATTGTTATAACATTTTCATTTTCTATCAAAGCTGAGCTTACATATTTTCCACCTCCTGCTGATACTTCTTTGATATTAATAACATTTTCAATGTCTTCATTAATACTCGTTGCAGTATTTTTATCTTTTCCTTCATCAACTCGAAATATTATCTATACAACACATTAAAATATTATTATACAAATAAACAAATTAATAAATTGTATATTACAGTGTGCTTTTTTGTATTTTTTTCTTCTTTTTTCTTCCGGTCATCAATTGCATTATCAAGCGCAGCTTGCTCTGTTGGGGTAAGTACTACTAATCTTGGATCCATTGCTACCCAACTACTATGGATTACTTCATCAACTCGCCATCTTTTCGTTATATCTGGCTCTAATAAATTCGTTACAACTTTTTTAACTTTATCGCTGAGTCCATCCACAACTTTACGACGAAATTTCCATCGACGATTTGATTGCAATTCATATAGACGTACAAGATTTGCATCATCGAATGGCATAGCTTTATTTAATATTATATATAATATCACACCTAGTGACCATAAATCTGCAATCTTTGGATTATATGGAGTTCCCCGAAGTATTTCTGGTGCTGCATAAAGTAAAGAACCACAAAATGTATCGCTCAATACTCTTTTACCATTCATATCAGTAACATAACGTGCAAAACCAAAATCAGCAAGTTTTGCATTGCAATTTGTAGTAAGAAGAACATTTTCACATTTAATATCACGATGAGCAATCTCCATTTCATGTAAATATTGTAAACCTATTATAAATCTTACAATAATGTTATGTAAATAAGAATATTGATAAAAAAAATTATTTACATTTATCATTACCTAATGCTAGCTGACGTAACCATATACGTGCTTGATTTTCACCTACGGGTCCTTTATTTAAAATAAAATCCAGCATGTCACCATTTTCCGCAAATCTCATAAAAATATAATATTTCATGCGTCTTTGAAAAATACTATGAACTTCAACAACGTGTGGATGGTTGAGTTTCACCAGAATATCCAATTCACGTGGTAAAAATTTTCTTACAACATCTTTTGGTGCTTTTGATGTGTCAACAATTTTACATGCCAAGATATTATTCCGATCCGGATCATTGTCGGGTTTGTATTCGGCGAGAAAAACCTTTTTCATAAATATATATTTCATTTTTATATATAAATTTACAATGATAAAAAAAAATTTTTTTTCATTTTTCAATAATATATAAATCAATTGATAATTATATAGATATATAACTCGCTTTTGCGAATGATCCTTCCCCTAATTTTTTCATTATTTTATATCCTCGTCCTCTTAATATTGTTTCTTCGGACGGGGTTTGATTCAACTCTGTCTTTGATGACATGTGTAAATATATTGCGATAACATCGTTTTTGCTCCATATCATCAATACAATTTATTTCACAATAATTATCCAATTATTTCACGTTTATATAAATCTTCAAAAAAATATTCAACATATCATTTAATGGAAATAAAAATTTAATTTTAATCATATTGAATCAATTTCATTATTGTGAACCGACAAATTTTTATGCAAACGAAAAGACGATTTGAACATTTATTATTTTTTATGTCAAATAAGTTATATTTTTTAATGCCTTGACATTTGAATATAGGTGATATGGTTAATTAATAATAAAAAAAAAAAAACAAAAACAAATGACCGTAAATACACCATTACACAATATATCATTAAAAAATATGCTTTTATTTATTTATTATTGAATAATATATAATTTCAAATAGGAATTACTCGAAATTACATTACGAAAAAAAACATATATATATGTATATATATATATATATTTTAAAGAAAAAATTGAAAATAAAAAAGAAAAAAATATGAAATTATTATATTTCTTACCACGTAAATATTGTCGCTCATAAAGTAATACATATTAATAATGGTATAGATATTACAGATTAAAGTATAACGTTTCAACAACAACTTTCCCCATACATAGTAAATAATCATTTTAATCTTCCTCCTTTCTTCATTAATTCATATACATCCAATGCCTCTCCTATGTTCAACAACCTCCAAATCTGAAATAAATATGCATACATAAATATCTATGTGTATCTTTTTGCAATTTATGAAAAAAAAAAAAAAAAAACCTATAGATATAATAATATTTAAAGCAAAAGATGAAAATTACATAAACTCTATAGTACTCTAATTAAGCATGTTATTGTTATATTATTATTATTGCCATTGTTAATTATCTATATAATTTATTGTTATTGATATATTTCATTTTACATTTTAGTCAATGTGTTCATTAGTTGAGTTAGAACTTACGATAGTTAGTTTTACAAGATGATGATGATGATACACATCTAAATATCAGATGATGGCAAATATTTTTTAATACAGAAATTAAATTGTGGGTGAATTGAGATTAGGGCTGCCTGGACTTGATGAAGGTGTTGATGGTGTACCTGGTGGTGATGCTTCTAATGGACAAACTAAATTTCCATAATCCACTTCATTTTTACTCTTCTTACGTTTCAATGTAAATTGCGATTTTTTTGGTATCTAAAACAATTAATATATATATAATTACAAATTATGAAATATATTCAATATTAAATAATTCAAAATAATAATTTTCAACGAGGAAATTATCCTGTTAGCCATCACCTTTAACCTAGCGGTAAGAGTGAGTGGTGTAAACCCCAACGTGTTTTCAACTTCACGTTTATGTTGAACAACTTCTCTACCAATTATTTCATTAAAATGAGTAGTAAGATGACGACGTAATAATGTCTTTGATGGTGGAATGCTCAATAATGTAGCGAATAATTCAGAAGTAAAACGGCCCTCATGTATTATTAATCCACCATGAACACCCGATCCTCTCATATTCGGTGCATACTCAGCTAAATCAACGACGCGTAGCCACTCCATTACACGATGATTTGTCCACAATGCAACATTATTTAAATCAACACCGTTACCATCCACTGAACGACGCTCTAAATTATCAAATTCAAAGTTCAGTTCACGTAAAATTTGTATTCCACGACGTAAACTTGCTGCATGCAATTGTGCAGTAACGCCAAGACTTAATAAATCTTCAGTTGTTAATCGATGTAATACACGACCATCAACTTTTGCATTTTGAAATGATTCTTTGTGTTGTGGCAAACCTACATCATCCAACCATCGAAGTACAGCTGCATTGTCCATCTAAAAAAAAAAAATTATTTCATCATTTTTATATTTGCAAAAGACAAAATGATATATCTTTAATACCTTCTCAGAACCGAGAAAACCTATTGCAGTACATCTTTCACATTCGATTGCGTACATAAGCTTTTTTCTGTGTAAAGAATTTTTAATATCTAATTCTTTTTCAATTTGATTATATGTTGCATCGAGTAATTTTAATCCTGTTGCTCCCCAACGACGTAATTCAGGTGCATATAACTCTAATCCTAATCCTCCAAGCCATTCCTCAATCTCTTCCATTGACAGTTCGCCCAATGGTTTTGAAGTATATATTTTTTCATCATGTTGATTCATTTCTGTAATTACTGTTCCTTCTTCTTTTGCTAAATCATGGTAAAAAAAATATAAAATTAAACAAATGATATTAATTTATGATAAATATTATAATAATATTTCATTTATCTTACCAAATGCAACTCCTTTCTTGGTAATGATTGTTGGTGGACGCGGTAAACTACTGTATTGGCCTGTATGTCTGCTAAATTTTTCACCCTACAAGTACAAGAAAAAAAAAACAAAAACATTTGAAATCTTTATAATTATCATAATAAATAAATAAAACTTTTTGCCTACATTTGTAATACACGTTGCATCACGTAACGTCATATTTTCATGCTCCAAACTAGCTTGTCTGAGTTTCATCTCTGACAATGACGTTAATAGTTCAAGTTTTTGAGTTTCTAAAGCACTTTTGGACAAAATTTCCTGCAATATTTTACATCAATTGATTATTATCAATTATAAACATAAATATTTATTAAAATCACAAACCTTTTGTAAATCATCTTCCATTCGCCGAAGGCAATCCTTTTTTTCTTGCAGAATATTCTCAAGTTCAAATATTTTACTTGATTGTGCGTCAACTTGCTCCGATAAAACTGATACTTCCATATGTAATCCCATTCGTTCACTCTCAAGCTTTCTCAGTCGTTCCTGCAACACAATAATCACAAATAAAATAAGATAAAATCTAATATTTTTTTGATTAAACTCCAAAAAATTTAAAACCATCATATGTCACATTCTCTATATTCATTTGTATTTAATTCATTATTATATACAATATTCAATAAAATAAATATAATTATTTTTAGGTTGAAAAATATTTTAATAACAGCCACAGACATCAAATTCATTTATTTTCTTGTACTCTATTATACCTCTGTGTGATTCATATAACAATTTGCACATTGGCAATGAGATTGTTGCAATGAACAGTAATGCAATGGCAACAATTTTGACGCTGTTATATTTTCTCTGTCGCAATATTGTGGATCACTTTGCGATCGTGAACGATAATCTCTTTCGTGCCTATTTCGTGAATAACGTCGTCTGCGATCAAGTGAACCACCAATAATACTAGATCCATCGCCGACAACATTTGTACCACTAACTAATCCTAAATTTTTATTTAATTGTTGTTGTTGATGATATTTCGATAAAACACAATTAGTTTTGCAGCATTCATAATGAAGATTTTCCATTGTCGAACCACATGGCAATTCACTAAAATGAAAAAAATTATACATTCAAATATTTCAATTAATTTACTTTGAATAATTATAAATCATGAGATACTTGCTCAGGTAAATAATTTGCCGAATGACAAATATTTTTGGGAGCATTAAAAACCAATTTATTTTCTTCCATTGATTTTTTTAAATTTTCACAAGAATAAGATAAGCAAGTATTAAATAAATAATCTTGCTGTGCATGGTTTTGGGTTACTGATGATTTGTCTGTTGACAAAGTGTCATAAGCATCCACTGATGATGTCCAACGAGGATCCCATCTTCTTAATGTGGATTGTCCATCAGACGACGATTCTGATTGTAATTCTGAAGTATAATAAAATTTTAATTTAATATTTCAAATGAAATGTATATGAAATGTATATTTATAATTAATTACCAATAAATATTATAATTTTGTGAATAATTAGAATAATAATTTATTGAAACATTCTACAACAGAAAGAAATAAAAGGAAAATTACCCTTTGATAAATTTGTATCTTCCTCCTCCATTATTGGATGAAGATCTTGATCACGTTCAATAACACAATTATTTGTCCATCTGCCATCACCGTCCATAGTTTTATTTTATTCTTATTTAATCCATATAATTTTCTTACAGGAAAAAAACCATGGGATCCACACAAGTACAAACACTTTTTCGTCTTCGCACATATATATGCATATTCACACCCACCGACTCACACGCACACAAACGATTTTCGATGCGTGTATCTAAAATTAAGCAGTACCGAGACATGCTCTTTCCAACACACAATTTATAAATAGAATTATAATCCTATATTTTATTTTTTCTTCACTAAGCAAAATTAATTGAAGAACGTTCAACTCCAAAGTAAAATTTATAACGTCCAAATTGCAGACATATACTTGGAAATAAATTTAAAATTTATTTTATACACAAAAAATATTTTAAATATAAAATAATTAAATTTAAATTTTATTGTAAGAAAAATATAAAAATTTAAACTCACCGGTAACATCCATTGGAGTAATACATCAATTGTTTCTGAATCTGGTGGTGGAGGACTTATAGGTGCAGTTCGAATTGCTGCAACAAGATTTCTTGATGCTTCTTCAACTGAATTCTTCCAATCTGGCGTTGATTCAGAACCATCAGTACAAGCTCCTGATATTTAATCATTAGTAAATATTAAAAACTGCAGTAGAAAACTAATAAAGTGAAAGATATTTATTCATTATGTTGTATTATTACCGGATAAAATGCCGTCCATTTGTAAAAGTGCTGCTTCGAGCATTTTGCTTGCTTCAGGTGATGTTTTTTTTAGATATGCCTTTGTCTCATCCACTTCTGTGTCATTACATTTTTCACTTTTTCCCATTTCCTGCAACAACAATAACAACAACAACAATAAATTAATGTGTCTACTGATCCAACAGATGCCATAAGTGTATGCATTAAATAAATTATATATGAACTGTATTCAAACTAATGATATTTGTGAAATAACTAATGAATATACCTTGTGATAATAATCAATAATTACAATTTGACATTCGATATCTTAGATAGTCTGAGAATTATTTTAATTAAATTGTTAATGGATAAGAGTTAATAAATCTTTCAGGCTCACAAATTTGTTCATGCACGTATAATGAAACATATTATTATACAATCTTGAGGTGTTTTATCCAATTATCGTCAAACCGAAAAAAAAAAACACATTATTAATACTAATACTAATAGTAGTAGTAGTAGTAGTAGTAGTAGTATGCTGTTGTAGGTTATGTCAATATTTTTTTGCATCAAATCAACAGGTTATTCTATTAACAGAGTAACGCCCAAATGATTTCTAACACGCTCATCGTCATGATAAAACGCATATATTCTACGATACCTGCATATCAATGGACACACACACATAAAAATATATATATTTTTGTTTTTATTTGTTTATTTTTTTTTCTCGCTCTCGCTCTCACAGGCATGTAAACAGTAATTACTTTGATTCACGTGAATCTATTATCTTTTACATACCATATTTAAGTAGATTCACTTTATATAACATAAAAAAAATATTATTCAATGTCAATAGATGAATTGTATATTATATTTTTATCAGCTATATTTAACATTAATTGAAACATAGATCATGGTAATTCTTTATTACACACACTCCCTCACCTACAGCACAGATGCACACACTCACTCACTCACACACACACACACACACACACATTTACATAGGTTTGCAACACTAATGATAGTTATTTTTTCGTTATTATTATATTATTTTATATTAATTGAAATAAAATAAATAAAACGTTATCAAGAAAATAATTATTCTTGAAAATTATATTTATACACAAAATTAACAATCATTTAAAATTTTCAATGTGAGCGTTTCCATTTCTTTTTCTTTTTCTCTTCGATTATTAAAATACCATTCTACTGCTGAATGATAAAACAATATGTTCTTGCGTAATGGCTGATAATTCTTTTAACCATTCGTCCATAATAACTGCACAAATTACTACATGTTGCGTTGGAGTTATTATTTTTGATGTCATTGGGGCCTCAAAAACACTACGGAAAACGTAAATGCAATTACAATTATTAATAAATTAGAAAAAAAAAGAATAATTTTATACCGATTATTTCCATCGTTTGCAGCATCTTGACCACTATTATTGTCTTCAGTCATTGAACGTAAACTTTGTGGTGGACTATTAGTGTTGAATTTGAATATTTGTGATAATGAAGACGTTAAACTTCGTCGTTTTGCCTCGTCTTTATAATAATAATGAATTAGAATGTTATTCATTACTTAAACTTTGTAATATTTTTTCTTACTTCTTATGAAAGGATCTTGCGATGGCAATATGGTTACATCTTTCTTAACAGTCATCGTTTGCGACGCTGATTTTATAGCATTTCTCCTTGTGTTTATTAAACGGTATTCACGATTTATTAAAAATACTCGTGCTTGACGGACTAGTTCATCAACGTTGTCAACTTTAGCAAGATATTGATCAATTTTGTGCTTTAATGATGCTAAAATCTGTATTGAATAACAAAGAAAAAAATTAATTTCATGTTTTATGCATTTTTTTTATCCATGTCGAAAAGGTAATTTTTCGAAATTTAATATTAAAAAAATATTACTTCAAATATTTTACCTGAAATAGTGATCGAATGCTAGGTTGAAAAACCAAAGATGGATTCAATAAAAAAGATTGCAGTAATGGCTGATGATAAATTGCAAGGCGACTAATAAGCCCAGTCAAATGTAAATTAACATATAAATTATTGCTTGTCATTGATTCTAATTTACGAAAAATCACATCTAAAAAATTTCCAACATTCGGTTTACCATTACCAATCATTTCCTCATTATTTTCCCCAAGATGAACTTGATTTTTTCTATCATCATTTATTTTAGTATTAATATCTGAATTTTTTTCTTTTTTCAAATTCATTCCATTTTTTTCATCTAAGAACATTTCATCGTCACTCACAGACGATGTCGATGGAAATGATGATGAATTTTTCAATGTGAGACTTTCATATCCGCTACTAGTACTTTCGCCCATTGAAAAAAGTAAATCAATTGCCTTTATTGTCGATTCTTCAATTACTGAATTTTTTTTCAATTCATTATTTATTTCTGCATCAAAATCATCAATTAAAATTTTCGACATATCATCATTCAATATTTCACCATCGACATCATCAGTATTATCAAAATCATCAATATCAACATTTAATTTTTTATTTTCTATATTTAAATTACTTTTTTTTTCGTCTTCAATAAGTAATTTAATATTATCCAGTATGTCACTACTGGACAAATTATTTGTTTTCTCCCCCTCATTATTAATAACATTTATCAACTGAAAAATATCTTTAATATTAATATTATTTATAATCGTATTATTTTCATAAATTACTTCATCATTATCATCAACATCATCATTTCCGTTGTATTTTGATGACCAATTACAGCATCCAATTTGACAAGCAATAATTTTCTGTCTTGCATCATACAAATATGCATGATAATTTCCATAAAGACTTGCTTCTACTATTTTATTTGGAGGATTTATTAAAAATTGTGACAATTTTGAATTAGAATTTTTTTCATTAGTCAAAAATGAAGGTGATAAAGAAGAAGAAGAAGAAGAAGAAGAAGATGATGATGATGATGATAATGAAAAAGAAGAAGATGAAGAAGTAGATGCATCTAATGTTGCCAATGTATTTGTCCATGATAAACAGCAGGATGGTCGGAGTGATAAAAATTTTTTGGCTGTTCGTTCAAATCCATCGAAATCACGCAATCGACGACGTTGTGATAACATTATATGTGAGCATGGTGTCAATGATGATAAACACAGCTCCAACATTATATCCTCGCAATTTAAATCCACCAATGTTTCAAATAACGCCAGTGTCACTATACACAACTATGAATATATAGAAATTAAACAAATCAAATTGATCCAACAAATTTCAACATGTATAAATTAATAAAGAAATTAATTACTCGAGAACGTGATGATATCCGTTGAATTAAAACATCTAAAATACGACAGTCATCATAATTTTTTTCCAATAAAAATTTTATTAATGTTTTTAGTAAACCTGCGTTGGTCACTGAGCGCAAAAATAAATCAAAATACGCTGTAGCTGCAACCAAATTATCATTGGTTGATGTCTAAAAACAACAATATTTAATAATTAAAGTGAGATGAATACACGAATATATATCATAGAATTATATTTATACCTGTAATAATGCTGGACCCATAACTGGAACTAAAAATCCTTGATATAAATATTCCAATAACTCCTTTTGTACTGTAGGATGTGAAATTTGTGCAACGGCATTGCAAAATTCAAATGAATGCATTAAATGATCAAGTGCAGGTATATCATTAACATCATCTGGTGTTAAACGATGCCAATCTTCAGATTCAATGTCCAATTTACGTGGTAATAATGAATATAATGCGCTTATACCAGTTGCAAGTACAGGGCAAACATCAGAATGTTGAGCAATGTAACGACCAACCTGTGGATTTTTTTTTGATAATGCCATACACAATAACATGGCATCGCGTGTTTGTTGTCCAATCGTGCCCTCGCAATGTACGTAAGGTAACAAAAGTGCAAAAATCAAAAATCTATAATATCGTTAAATTAATACATATTATTGTTCATTTTTAATTTTGATTTAAAATAAAATGTATTGTTATTTTGTCAAATTACTTTTGTGGTCCTCGTTCAGTTGCATGAAAAAAGACATCGAGCAATGCAAAATTTTGCATTAATGCTACACACAATCCATTAAGTAATATCACCAATTTTTTCTCCATATCTGGAGGTAAAATATCACTTTGACAAACTTGTAATAATCGTAATAACGGTCTGGCAACTGGCTCATGCGCCAATAATGAACCATTATAAGCCACCAATATTTCAAACAATTTCATCTGTTCCATTCGTATAACATTATTGTATCTGAAAACATAATAATATAATTTAGTAATAGGGATAAAGAAAATAATATTTTTCGCTCTTTATCATATTACCTTCCAGCTGTTGTACTCCATTCATAGAGAATATCAAGTAAATTCTCACTTAATAAATATTCCAAACATGGCGAATGTGATGGTGCTGTCGTTGATGATGATATTTGTTGCTGATTCATTCCGATGTTATTACGAAATTCAAGTACTAATAATGTTATCATTTGATCAATATGATTGACAACCGCCAATACATCATCATGAGTTGTACCTGATGATATCTATTATCATGTGAAATAAGTATAAAAATAATGTATAATTGCATAATTGATCAATTATTTTTCTATATTGTTTGGGTACTTACACGTACTTGATTTATAATATCATGTGTTTGCTGCCAATGTTTGCAAAAGCTATCGTAGCATGCACTTGGATCAGCATCTTTTGGTGGTGAATCGCGTGCCCATTGTTTACCAAAGCTATTTCGCAATGAATTATTTCTCAGCCAACTCATTTTGTATGTTATAGACTATCATTAATTTATTTAATTCTTTTTAGCAAATAAATGTCCTTTGTTTCTTCAATCACTCCTTCACTTACATATGTATCGCATTATTTATAACCTCATTGTGACATTTATTCTATGATAAAAAAAAAAAAAAAACAATTATACACACAATAATACCACTATATGTGTATACATATTATTGTGATAGATTAAGAAAAACAAAATAATATTTATAAAAATTTTTAATGTCATCTGTACTCACTGCATACTTATTTTTTGTGTCATAAACCCTATATATACATAGATATTATGTGTTTTTTTATTATTTATATATGTATAAAATCTTTATACGAATTTATGTTGAATAATACACGAATACACACAAGATATGTATGAATTACAAACTGCATCTCAGTAGATTTCCACTGTTCAGTGTAGTGTAGATTGTAGGTTAAAGATAAAAAAAAAATAAATATGTGTCACCGCACAGTACACACTCATGTATTATTCCCCCTCCTTCAACAACTGCTGATGGCGGACGGACACACAATGTGTTAGTCTTCCCTGGGGGCTGGAGGTGGCGCGACGGTTCCCCTAGCTGATCGGAGCGCCGCACTATGGATAAAGTGAGTACTTGTCTTTACTATGTAGGTACTGCAGATGCGGGTAAGCCAGTTAACGCATCTCTTATATGTATAGTACACACACGCTTTTTCCTTAAAGAGGGAGAAATTAGTGAGTGTGTTGTGACTGTTGACACTATTTCTCTCACTCTCTCTCTCTCTCTTAATTGAGCACTGTATATAGTGGATATTTTTCAAGAAAATTTATATGTAAAGTGTATGGTTTAAAACAGTGAAAAAAAAAAAAAAGATTATTTATATTATTACATATAATTAATATAAAAATCTTTACAATGAATAACAATGATGATACCTCATCAGACAGTAGTATTGATAATCATTTCCAGTTACCAGATAAAATTAATTTCAACAGTTCATTTTTTAAGACGTCTAACAAACAAAAATCCAATATAAATAATAAAACAAATAAAATTACATCAAAAAATTATAATTGTAATGAACAAGAATCGAATTCTGATGATACTGATGATGATTTCATCGAGGAAGATAAGGTATCATCAGCTGCATTGCTAGCAGAGGTTATGAAAAATTTAGAAAAACTTGAAAAAAGTCATGCTACATTGATAAATAATGAAACTAATACACCACAATCACCATTGCCATCAACGTCAGGTCAAATTAGTCATCATGAAATTAAATATAATTCATTATCAAATGAAATCAATGATTTATTATTACAAGGTGAAACTGATTTAGGATCAACAAGCTTCCAGTCTTTTAATGATGATAATGATGATGATACAGATAATAATAATCGATCGAATTATTCAGTGCCTGAAGAAGGTGTTGTCATAACCCTTCCTGACAATAAATTAACATTCAATCGTCGAAAAACACGTGGCGTTAATTTAATTGAGGAATTACGGAAAAAATTGAATCGGCGTTTGAGATTAAATCAAATATTTGTGCATAAAGTGGGTATATTATGTTGGTTAGCACACAGTTTTCATTTGAATAAACAAATAAATGATCCTGAACTTATGTCAATGGCATTATCATTAATTCCACAAAAATGCTGTCCAAAAAATCGTGTTGATTTGAAATATTTGGAACAATTTACTAAATGGTTCAAAACTATTATTAAAATAGATTTGAATAGAGTTAGCAAAAAAAAAATAAATAAAAAAAATAATAATGAAAATGATTCAATTATTTCCATTACAAAAAATGTTTTAATAAAAGGATTGATGAATAAAAAAGTTAATAATTACAGGGAATTAGTTTTATTATATATTTGCGCACTCCGTGCAATCGGCATTAATTCTCGATTAATTGTATCTTTTTATCCGCCAGAATTAAAACCAAATTATAATAATTTATTTCAATCGCAAAATCTAAAAAATGAGGATGAAACAAAAATAAATAAGATATATGATAGAACCAAGCGTAAAAGAAAATCTTTAATTATTGAAAATGAAAGCAAAAATAAGAAAAAATTGAAAATTGTAAACGATTATGAAAATAAAGGTATAGATAATGATGAATTGAAGCCAATTAATATTATTCCAAAAAATAGTAAGCAAGCATTGAATATTGCTATGAATGATGCGAAAAATCGCGCCACTGAAATAATTAGTTTAAAATATATGAAAGATAAGAATATAAAAAAAAAGTTTGATCATAATGTAAGGAAAAAAGTATTAATTGATGATGAGAATGAAATTGAAAGCCCTGTTCAAGTTATGCATATACGCTCACAAATTGCTTCAAGTAAAAATCCAGAAGAGAAGCCTTTGGTAAAACATTTTAAAGGGCTAAATTCATCTGGTGAATTTGAAAACGAGAAAAAAGATAAAGCAGAAAATAAAGTAAATAATCCAGAGTATGTACGTCAACTGCGATCGCGAAATATATTGTATAAAAATCCAAAAAAGGATTTCGTTAACAATATTGAAACCGGATCATCTTCTAGTATTACAGAAAGAAATAACAAAGATGATGATGATGATGATGATGATGTTGATTATAGTGCAAAAGATAAAAAAATAAAAAAAAAATGCACAAAAATCAAAAAAAATAATAATTCATCACGAAATAATAGTAAATCCATGCACGATGAAACTATTGACAGACGAGTTTTATCATCAGATGAAGAAATAGAGACTGGAAATCAAAAAAATATTCTCAATGATGGATATTATTATTTATGGGCAGAAGTTTACGTTGAATCAGAAGAAAATTGGATATGTGTTAATGTACCTGATGATAAAATTCATTGTGTATCTAATATTTATGTAAAATCTCTGAATTGAATTATTCCATTAACGCTATATTTTATAATTATTTAATTAGTATATAATTACAGAAAAAGTTGCCAACACCAGTTCTATATATAATTGCCTTCAATTCTATTGGTAAAATCAAAGATGTAACTCGTCGTTATTGTAATAATTGGTTAACTGTAACACGAAAACAACGGGTAGATGAAAAATGGTTGAATGATACATTATCACCCTGGAAAGAAGCACAAACAGCGATATCAATAGCAGAAGATGAATCATTATTACAAAGGTAATAAAAAAAAAGATCATGTTTTAGAAAATGGATGAAAATAAAAAAAAAATTAATTTTACAGAGAAATGGAGCAACCACTTCCAAAATCAATTAGCGAATGTAAAGGACATCCATTGTATGCTTTAGCACGGCATTTACTCAAATTTGAAGCATTATATCCGCCAGATTGTGTACCATTAGGTCATTTAAAAAATGGCGATGCTATTTATTCACGACATTGTGTTCATACACTTCGCTCACGTGAAACTTGGTTGAAACAAGCAAGAGTGGTTAAACCTGCTCAAGAACCATACAAAATTGTTAAAGCCATGCCCAAATATGATAAGGTATAAATGTATAAATAATATTACTTATTATTGTTATTTTTATAAAAGAAAATTATAAAATTATAATTAACATTATTTAGTTCAATATTTTAATTGATGTGTTCAAAATTATCACAATATGATGAAAATAATATTTAAATTCTCTCTGTTTAATTAATTGATAACAGCTATCGGGAAAAACGATCAAGGATTTACCATTGGAATTATTCGGACATTGGCAAACAATGGTATATGTTCCACCAGAAGCTAAAAATGGCAAAGTACCACGTAATGAATATGGGAATGTTGATTTATTTAAAAAATGCATGTTGCCCAAAGGAACAGTTCACATTGATCGTGAGTAACATTAATTTAAATTCATCATAAATTATTGATAATTTATTTTGTTTATTTATTTATTTTCAGTTCCTGGTTTATTTAGAGTGGCGAAAAAGTTAAATATTGACTGTGTAGCAGCAGTTGTGGGATTTAATTTCGGTGGTCGTGGTGCAATGCCGATGACACAAGGTTATGTTGTATGCGAAGAGTTTGAGGACATATTACGTGAAGCATGGGAAGAGGAGCAAGCCAAAGTTGCGGCAAGAGCTAAAGAAAAACGTGATAAAAGGATTTGGGGAAATTGGCGCAAATTAATTCGCGGATTGTTCATTAGAGAAAAAATTATCGCTAAATATTCATCTCAAGGAAACGAAGATGATAATAATAATGATGATGATGATGATAATGATAATATTGATAAAGAAAAATCAACAAAAGGAGATAAAAAAATTTTTAAAAAATAAAAAATTCAGAATTCTTGTACCGTTTAACCAGACCTTTGGTTTGCTTTTTTGTATCTCAAATAATTTGTTGAATATATCGATTCAGTATTAATTCATAATGAATTCATTTTTGTACATGTTCCCCAGAATCATAAATGATTGTTGTAACGCAACTATAACAAAAAAATAAAAAATGAACATAAATATAAAAAAAATGGAATATCGATTGAATGGATCCAATAATATTGAAAACAAAATAAATGTTATTGAATATTGATATTCATACAATTATTGTGTTTATTACTTGAATTTGAAATAATGTGTCACACAATTTTTTTTTTTTTTTTTTCCTTGTGAATTGTTTGAAACAAATTTTAGTTTCAGTCTAATTGTTTGTTGGGATTGCTTTGGCTTTAATGCTATCACGTGATGAATCAACAGTACTGAGTGCAATACCCAATTGTGCTGCATAATAAGTAAGCATTATTGATATCGTTGCGTAAGGTATTGGATAATAAAAATGATGGAAACCAAGTAGAGTATCTGACATAACAAAAAAAATACTTCCAATACCGCTACACAGCTTTGTCCAAGTCCATGGCTGTCCCTAAATTGAAAAATGACATTAATAAATAGTTTGAAATTCGTTTATTCAATAAATTATATTTATAATTTAATTCTCGATCATAAATTTATTCATAATTCATTCAATCAATATTACCTTGAAAAATACTACACGAGAAATCGCGCGC
The DNA here is from genome assembly GCA_030347275.1 of Microctonus aethiopoides. NCBI lineage: Eukaryota > Metazoa > Arthropoda > Insecta > Hymenoptera > Braconidae > Microctonus > Microctonus aethiopoides. The sequence goes on from JAQQBS010001423.1 coordinate 22,366, forward strand.
CACGACATTGTACCGAGCAATGTAGTATAAATAGGAACACCTATTACCAGAACTCCATTTAGACCCGGCATTAAAATATATATAACTATTTCACATAAAATAAATATTAATACTTGAGAATATATGATAAATAAAAAATATTTGAATGTTCATCTAATTACCTATTGAGCATAATAAATATATCACACCACCCAATTTTAAATTTAATGGTGTAAAACCAAATGCAGTAATGTACATTAATTGAGCAATTGAAAACATTGCCATTCCAACAATAAATAAATTCGGCCAAACAATAAAAGCATCACCAAGACAACTAAATATTAATCCTGTTAAGATTCTTCTTGAGAATGTATACCTGAAAATAATATAAAAATGTTGTTAAATGTGTCAAAATTATTTCATTATAATAATAATAAATAATACTAACTCATCCGATAAATTCATTCCATGTAGTAAGACAAATAATATCAAACTTATTATTGGTAAACATTTGAAACATGCTGTGTGCAATGATGGTTGTTCTGCCAATAGTACAAAATATACACAGACACTTTTGAAGAATGGGACGAGCTTTGGGCCGATATTTTTCAACTGGAACAATGGAAAAAAGATAAAAAAAACAATGAAATGTTAAACAGTGAAATTAATTTTTTTTTTTTCAAATTCAATTAATATTATGTTTATGTATATTTGAACATAATCAATTGTTTTCACCACTTGTAATGGGGATGGCATTATTATTCTTTTTTACACTATATATATATATATATATATTTATTTAAAATATCAAACTTAATAATATTGTCCGTGAAGACTCTGAGAAAGACAATTAATTTATAAATGGTGCTTTATTGAATTGTATTATCAGACACTAGCGGATAAAGACACCGTGAAAGAGGCATTCCCAACGTCGGAAATTTCAGGCTGTCTTTATCCGCTATCGATGAGGGGGAGTATTGTTATGAATTTTCTTACTTTAATTTCTGATAGCCTGGCATGACGATGAAGCGCCGCAGCGCCACGCGTCACAACGAGCACCACCGCAACGCCTGACACCGCGACGCAATTCATATATATCGTTAAAAACAATTCGCGTTGAAATATTTTATCCTTGACTATATGTGTAAAAAAAAAATCCAAATAAATATAATACTTACTACCAATATAATATATCACTAAACACATTATTAATATATATACATATATATCTTCATATAATATATGCTAATGAAAAAAAACTAATTTGTAGCGTGTAAGGAAAGAAAAACGAAATTTGAAATTGCGAGGATATTGAAGTTCATACTTGTGTCATCTAGCGAATATTCATGCTTAATAATTATAATATATTAATTACAGTATGTTCACTTAACATTTACCGATAAATATATTTTGTCAGTTCTGCATTACCGACTGGAGATAAGTTTGACATTTACATTGACAGCTAAATATAAAAAGTTTATGAGTTTCGGTGAAATTAAATATGGCGCATTGTGTATGTCTAATGTACGATTTTTAATATTCTAGTTAATTTTTTGTTCTTAAATTTATTATTGTTGATAAAATTATGGCGGATATTAAAAAAGTATTAACGCTATTGTGTAAACAAATAATATTATCCACGGGAATTGAACTTACGCCAAATTATTTTCGATTGGCAAAATATAATAAACAAAATAATGATTTGGTAATTATAATGATGAATGATTCATTTTTTTTTATTAAATCAAATAGACAAACCTTGATGAAAATAATTTTTTTCCGATAGATGAAGAGCTTTTGGTCAGTTTTGAATGTTTTATCGCATTGCGTAGTTAGTAGTATCAATCCAGAATTAAATTTTCCACAGTACGGTAAGGTATATTGGGAATAACCGTAATTTATATCGTTATTATTGTTAGTATTATTAGTATTTATATATCTGAAACAAAAATAAACCGGTATAAGACAGGAATAAAGATGCAAATGTGAATTTATTCTTCTTTTTCAAGGTGAAATTAAATCAACAAAAATTTATTTTGCATATTTGGGATATGACGCTATGGATTTTTATGGATCAACGGAAAGTTATTCTAGTTCAAGGGCACTATTGATAGCATTTAGTTGGTTGATTGCTAGTCACGATTGTCTAAAGACTATTGTTCATAAAGAATTGATGAAAAGTATCTTTGGGCATGAAAGTATTAAATCGAGTTATTTAACTGATAAAGATGAAGAAATAATTGATGATGTCTCACCGACAAATTTTTCATCGGAAATTAATTTATTGATACATAAATGTAGCAGAATAAATAATAATTTAAAAGAAATTAATGAATTAATGAAGGAAAAAGCTTGTTTAATTACTAAGATTCACGATGCAAGTTTGAACAAAAATGGTTTACCGCATTTAAATGTTGCCGAATTATTTTTGTTGAAAAAATTATTTATAAAACAAAAAAATAATAAAAATACTTTACGTGAAGAATGCGAAGATGGCTTTGAAGAATTGCATAATATTGGAGTATTGCTTGAAATTTATACTAAGTGGATTAGAGTAGAGGATATATTCTTCAATTGGATGGTAATAATAATCTGAAAATAGAATGAAAAAATTGAAAAAAAAAAAATTATTTTTTCAACTAATATATTATTTATCATATATTTTTTTTTTTCATTCCAGGAAACAATTTTAGATGACACAAGAAATGATCAAATCCATTTATCATCTGAAAATAACGATGAATTATCAACAATTATTTGCATCGTTCGTCACTTGACAAAAAAAAAAATTCATAAAATGAAATTGAGCAATAATGAATTGGTTACTGAAAAAATAAGTAGTGTATCAAAATTATTGTGCCCCTCAAGATTTTTGAGAGTTCATAAAAATTCTTCAACTGATAATAATGATGAATTAATATTACAACATTTGAGTGAAATTAATAATAATGTCGATAAAAAAGTAGCAAAATTAAATTCTGAATTGAAATTAATTATAAAATCCATACCGAATTGCCTGCAAGTTTAAAACATGTTTAATTTTATCAAACAAAATTCTTTCAATTATCATTTTCATTTCTTTTTATTCCTAATAATGGGCAAATGGCCCATTATTAAATAAATTATTTACATTAACCAGTACGTGGTTTTTGCATTTTTTTCGAACTGTAATTGATAATAATGATTGTTTTCAATATAAATTGATACGATTCAATTATTAAATTTTGCTCGTTAATATTTTTTCGTGTTTTAATGTTATTGTTTATTCTTTCTTTTTTTCCTACTAAAAAATATGTGTCGATCGTGAATATTATTTATGTAGGCCATCATAAATATAATATTGAATTATTTGCATATATATATATATATATAATTATATATATGCAATAAACATCATTTTCATAATTTTCAATTTCGTTTTTTTTTTTCTTCGATCTTGTTATAATTATTCTATTTACATTATTACTAATATTCATTACATTCACGTTCTCTCAACATACCTATCACACAATCAATCTCTAAATATATTTTTTATTCATTACATTATTTACTTACAAAGTAAATTAACAAAACAAATTTGAATTTTTCCTCTTTTTTTTCGTATTCATAAGTATACACAATCAGAAAAAAAACAAACAAACGAAAACGACATGTATTCAATATCTGGATTATCACAGTCTGTGTATTTACAACTTACCCTTTTCTAATACACTATATATTCTCTTTATTCTCAAATTGAACAAAAAAAATTTATCCCCCATTTTCTTATCTCTGACATTTTCACTTTTATCGTCATCGAGATTGACGTCCAGCGCATTTTCTCATCGATTTGACACTATATATGAAAGAAAAAAAAACATGACGCACTTAAAAATTATATAAATATCTTAACGGTAAGTATTAAATAATATTATGATAATAATAATAATAATAATAATAATAATAATAATAATAATAATAATAATAATATTGCCTGTCTTCTTCATTCCAATTCAAGTCAAAGAGATTGAAATACACGAGAAAAAAAGCAAATACCTTTTGAAAAAAAAATAATCATAATAATAACGATGATGATGATGATAATAATAATCATAAGATTAATAATGAGTGAGAGTTTATCTTGTAGAAAATAAAAAAAAAAAGTGAAAAAAAATCATACACGTAAATGTGTACATTTATAATTACAAAATACCTATTAATCTAGCAGTACATTCATTATTTAAATATTCTCCTAAAATAATCCAACCGAAAAATTGTAAAACAAAAAAAAATGAGAAAATAAAATAAGAATATATATATATATATCTTCGTTTTCTATCGTGCAAAGCCTAAAAAATCAGTTAAACGATCATTCCAATCGTGTAGCCAATGTGACGGTCCATTATTATGCGGTCGTTGATGCTTACACGGATTAATATCTTTATCAGCTGGCATATAATCCTCACCACGTATACAAAAATAACTTTTAATTGGACTTCGGCACATTGGACAACGATCGAGTTTACCAAAACACGATGCGCAAATACACGTATGACGACATGGCAATAATGCCCGTGATAATGGAAAATATTGGCATACAACACACAATTGTTCACCGGCTGAATTCCATAATGAACCGCTCTCATTATCACCAGCTCCAGATGCAACTAATGCACCTCGTGTACCACCACCATTATTATTACACGGTTCAGCCAATGCCAATGCTGGACCCAAACCCGATGACACATCTCCTTCATCATAATTCGTTGAATTTCCAGTTGCCAAATACAATTGCTGCAATATTAAAAGAAATTGATGAAAAAAATTCAAACATATACGCAAATATTAAATAAATTTTAAAAAAAAATATGAAATGAGAAAAAAAAAAAAATTTTTTTTTCTCACCTTTGAAATATGAACGTGTCTCAATGGTCTTTTAAATAACTTTTGAGACGAATGGACTTAATATTGAATGAAAGAAATATACAATAATAATAAAATAAATAAAAAGAATTGGGAACATATATTTGGTTGTGCTCGGGAAACTTTCAGTATGATGTAATGAATGTGTGGTCCAAGGTTGCTTACCTTCAGACACGACAGTTGGCCATTGGCTTGCTTGAGATATTGTGCGAGTATTGAGGTCGGTAATGTACAAACGCTGTCTTTGATGTGGACAACATTCACCAATGCAACCTTTTTGAATTTACATTAAATTAATATACAAATTAACATTGTTCATTTTTATTTAATATTTATTTTAATTCATTCAAATGAATTCTCTGGTAAATATTTTCATTTATATTATCTCATTTAATAAGCACCAATGTATATTTACTTGTGTAATTAATTATTTTTAATCTTCATGTTGAAAAAATGTTTTTTATCAATATTATTCAATCATTCACATGAAGACTAAAAATAATTTGTAACATCAACTTATTATATATTATAAAATATTTATTTATTTATTTATTCATTACTCACAGTTTCATCTGGATGTGGATCGCGATTGTCTTTACGTGTTAAAAAAATCACCAAAGGATAACAAAGTCTTGGTGGTGTACCGAGTTCCAATTCTGGTGCTGGTAATGACAATCTCAATGTTTCTTCACCATGTGGTTGTCTACTAGATTTTTATTTTCAATAAATAATCATTATACTATAAATACATTGTGGTAATTATAATAATTGCTACAATGATTAGAAATGAATCACTTACGTTTGTGGTGGAGTAATATATTGAGTGTGTCCTTGAAGTAATGTACCATTTAATGATGCATCCCTCAATGAATTCCATGGTTTCCATAAAGCCAAATGAAGCTCACGTATACTGACACCCCATATTGCTTGCAATGAATATTCAACTTGGCTGGATATCTCACATTCCACTTCTGCAAAAATTTTATTCAAATATAAATCAATCAGATCTATTTTAAATTTAAATTAAATTATTTAAAATTATATTATACAATTTTATTTATTATTTTTTCCAGCTTTTGTTCCTGAAAAGTGTGCGGAGGTCGATGGTCCCTTAAATTCAATGGGCGTACAGCGGTCAAGAGCCCACACGATATACATAAAAATAATAATACATGAGGCCAATGAATTGGCGCCGACAAATTTTTTTTTGTCCCCTTAGTTTCTTTATACAAAAAACTTTTGACAATATACAACAAAGAACTATTATAATATTAATAATACTTCTTCGGAATATACATATATGTTTAAATATATTTATTTATTTACTTATTTATTTTTTTCTACTTCTATTAACATGAGATAAATAAATGTTTGTTTCGTATATAATATAATTTATATTTCATTAATTCGCTGAATATATTTACCAATTTATTGTTTCAATCTTTAATAAAATCCTCAATGAATTGAACAGTGAGTCTTATCTGACGAATGATTGTTTCGCGTCTATATCCTACCAAACGAACGAAAGTGAAAGCTGCATAGCACACTGGGACCAACTTTACTTCACCTCTAGAGCTAGATCATGTACATATATATATATATATATATTCGATTCAATCTTTGCTTCTATATGCATACACACTCATCAATTGATTTGCAATCAAATAAAATAATTCAGAAATATCAAATATTTAATAAATGAAAATTGAGCAAATGAAAGAAAAAAAAATGGTTTATCTGTGAAAAAAAAATTTTCCTTTAACGGAAACATTAAAATACAAAAATAAGTCAACTCTACCTCAGAACAAATGACGAAACAAAGCTCATTAAATGTGCATGACGTTTTTATAAAGTCGATTAAAATTAGGAATGATTCTTTACTATTTACAAATTAATAGATTATCAAATATTTCCTTCAATTTATATTCTCCTTTCGCCCTCTCTCCCACGTACGTCTATTCCTCTATCAAGTTAACTGTCTACTTATGTGAATAGCTCACTTGATTACCTACTTAAATTGCGCAATACCCAAATGAATGTACGTATGGGAACGCTAACGTGTATATGTGTATAAATGTGAGCGGGGCACGAATCAAAACGCAGGGACAATAACGCGACCCAGAGTGTACAAGACTATATATACGCGATTACGGCAATATTCCGTACCTAACAACGAGTTTGTCCACATGAAAATTCAGAGTCGTCACTTATTACAGATGTGTATAGAAATAATTTTATAAATAAAATGGACAGATAAAATTGTCATTGAGACATAAAAACATATTATTTATACGTAATCACGTATATAATTAACCTGGACCTTGTGCCAGTTATAATATAAAAAATATTTATATATTTTTTCGATTGACTGGTATAATGCATTTAATGATTCAGTATATACACAGAACATTTCTGTTTCTGCACACCCGACTAACCAAATTAAATAATTGGAGTACATAATGAAAGGGAGAATTAATAAAGTGTTTATGTCGGTGAATGGGTTATATTCTATGTTGTATTAAAAATAAGAGAAAGAAAGAAAAAAAAAGACCAGCCCCCCCCCCCCTTTTATCAGTTGAATTTCGACACACGTAGGCACGACAAGGAGTCGTGCAGTAAGCAAGGACACATATACTCTTTGTGCACTTACAATTATTATTCGTATTTGTCTTCATAAATGAAAAAAAAAAAAATGTTTGTTGAAAGTGAAGAATAAAAAAACATTCATTTCTAAATATATATACTATAGCTATATATTTAATTGAACATTTATTCTTCTATTTCTTACAGTTCTAATGAATTTTATTGCTGACCTGCCCGACGTAAATTGAAATTCTCACCGTTCTCACATCAAATAAATGATAATATATATATTTATAGATATATATCTATATGGAAGATGAAACTAATTGTAAATATAATGATTAAAAAGACGAAAAAAAAAAAAAAAAAAAACGTGGACAAAAATTAAAAGAGATAAAAAAAACAAGATTATAAAATCATCGACCACCATAAATGTCTTTCTATATCTATCTGTGTGAATTAAATATGTATTGTGCAGCCTACGTGACTTTACCATCGTAAAAAGTATCTATAGTCCCTCTCCTGTTTGTGATCAAGGTCGTCAAGTATGGGATTGAAATCTTGTGCGGTGAATTATCAGCGTTGCCAGCAAAGACAAAAATTCAGGTATCGGTAAATTGCAAAAATGTTTTTACTCAACCGTATCATTTCCCTTTACCTTTGTAGCAACTGCACTATATACACACAGTCATTAAATTGTACATACCCATGAAATATATTCCCATACAAAAAAAAGTCCGTTGTTATCGGTAAAATTTATTCTCGATGATAAAAAAATAAATAAATAAATAAATAAATAAATAAATAAATTCACGAATAAATTTCCCGCATGATAATTATTTTTTTCCCTCACAACTTTTTCCCCTTCAATTACTCATGATTAATAAATATAATGTCATATTTATTATGTTCAAATATAATTTTTGGAGCACAAAACTAATTTCAATATTCATGTTGAACAAAAAAAATAAAAGTTATTTATAAGTATAAAGGAAATTTTTGTGTCCAAATTTTTGTAGAATGTATTTATGAATAAAATTCTTCTATTTGCATATTGTATATCTAATTCATATATGATTAGTAATAATGATAAAAATATATATTTATAAAATAATTCCATTAACCATACATTACATCCATTACAAAAAGTGAAATTCACTCATCTTATTATCTTCTCATTAGTTTTTCTGTGGTTGATTCATAATTATTATGATTAATGTCATGTCATTCGGAGTATAACAATAACAAAGTCCTAATCGTCACATCGTTAAGTAGGATTACTATAAAGCTAAATATTATCATACAATTTTTTTATTTATTATTTATTCAACAATTAGGAAACACAACATTGCAGTTATCACTTTTATATTTCCGGTTCATTTTTCCCCCATTTTTATTTTCTTCAATTGATATTTGTTAAATAATAAATTAATCATCGGTCACACAGCAACATCAATACATTCATAATAATTTGAAGAAAAAAATGGGAAACGGTGTAGTCATTTAATTTCCCACATGAAATTCAATTTTAAGTGTTAAAAATATATAAAGAAAGATAGAAAAAAAAATTGATGAAAAATTTTTTTAGCAGTTATATATAACATTATAGGATTTGACAGGTTGAACAAATATATAAATAAATAATCTGTGGCGGATGTGAATTGTTGTCTTGATGGCTTCAACTTGAGAAAAATAAATAAATAAAAATTGAAATAGATCTTTTTCGTACCGTGTACTGGTATATAATTAATATATAATTAATTCCACGTGTATTTTAAATTCCTTCAAGGTCATATAATTTTCTGCTACAGGTATTTCTTCATCGCTATTACATATATGACGCTTGACAAACGAGTTCCAAGTTGCACTCCAACTGATGAAATACATGATCTCAAGTTTAAATATAATATACATATTCCACTTTTTCCAGATCAATGAATATATGAATGTGTATCGATAAAAAATATATATAAAAAAAAAAAAAAAAAAAAACAAATTTATTATTGCTGTCAATTTTATTTCACGTTTCTTTCCAGAATTGTTCACATTTAAATTATTTTCTCATTATGATAAAATAATAAAAAATAATTTACATCACTACATATTTTATAAAAGAATGAAACTAATGACATTAATTAATTCATGTCACGACTAATTTTTTGTTTTCTCCATTCGTATTTTGCATATAATTTACAATTTTATTGTTGTCAAATTGAAATTGTCGCGAGCAAAAAAATTAAAAATAAAATGAGCAAATTTGAATTAATTAATCGGTAGTTCAATGTAATTTACAAGTTAAATTATTGCTTACTTATTCAACGAGAAAAAAAGACATTAAATAAATATGTAATGAATCTATCATCATTGCATACAGTATTTATTTTTCTATTTTCTTCATCTCTAAAATATCATTAATATTATTATGTATTATTGATTAATGAATTTTTAACGAGACATCATTTCCGCCAATTACACGAGTTTGCATAAACGAGATAATAATTTTCTATTTATCTCTCGTTTTTCCTATAATATTTTTTCATCATTGCTAATATTATTATCAAGACTTATTATAATTATTGTTAACAGGAAATCATTTGATTTAAAACGAATGAAAAGTACCGCAAATTTAAATATGTAAATAATTCAATTGAGACAATATAAAGGAAGAAATTGTATTGTTTAATTGTGAAACAACTGAGAAGAAAGAAAGTAAAAATATAACTTGTAAAAAAATATTGGTGGATTTTGTTTTTTGTTTGCCAATATTTTTCATAAATATTATTTGTGCAACACGGAAATTTTAATTAGAATTATATAGAGGTCATTGTCCTTTTTATCACCGTATCAATAAATTAGGTCGTTGAATGGTCGAAAAATAGATAAATATATACAACTTGAAATAAGACGAGTGAAATAGAATGAAATAAAATGAAATAGAAAAAAATAAAAATATACGTTTTATGTACACCACTAGTATAATTTGTATGCAATATACTAGTAGAAATTGCGACTACTTTATATAGTTACGAAACATTAATATACGAAACCTTGACCATTTATGATACTACGCGGAACAGGTCAATGATTTTTTTTTATTATCAAAAAAAAAAAAAAAAAAAAAAAAAAAAAAAAAAAATGAAAAATAAATAATAATTCTTAACCTAACGTAATTTATTTCAATTCATTATTTCGCCTTTTAAATTTGTCCAGTAAAGTAAAATTGATTTTGAAAAATATCACTCACCGGCATATGTGCTGCGTGAACTCTCGTGCAATTTGAAGGTAAACGGTATATGAACCTTCATCATTTTCATTTGTGGTATTCGAGGTGAATGAGTCATAACACCGCCATTACCACCAAACATGAGGTCATCACCGTGCACGCGGAGGACCATCATATTCCTTAAAAAACAAATAAATAAAATAAAATTGATGAAAACACTTTTTTTTATTTTTTCTAAGCACAAATAAAGATAAATAATAAATCATTGATCAATGTTTGTACGTATTTTTATAAGTTTTTCGAGATAAAATTACGAAATAATTTCACACCATTAACAACATCAACACATGTCACTATATATATATATATATATATGAGTATATAAATGATTTAGCAACAATTACTAAATATAAAAGTATATATACATATATGTGTTGATTTTTCACAATGTAAATTACAGGAAATTCTTTATTAATAAATAAAGAAAACTATACATTTATGTCTGTGCAGTTTTAAAATCGATTCATCCACACGTGATATTACGCAATTGAACATAAAAATAAAAGATGCGAAAAAAAATAGCTATACAGACAAAAAAATAATATAAACTAATCTCAGTCATGCATCATCGTTGTCTCGTAAAAAAAATTTCCAATAATTTTATTCGAATATTATATCACCTGTTGATATAATACCTAGTTAATATTATTCATTTATTTATTTATTTCATAAATATTGGATTTTATTACCTCATAATAAATAGGACAACGCCACAAAAGCATATCAATACCGCGAGGACGGAAAAAATGTTTGATAGCTCAGCGACAGATACCAGCATCGCCGTCATTGTTGCACTACGTCGCTTCGGTAATTATTTACACACAGCACAATACACACATAAATACTATCATATATCTACATAGATATAATATGTTAACATCACATTACATGTACACTTGGCTGTCTTCTCAGCGATTGTGAACGTGTCGCAACGTTCAGTCGACACACACGCACACACACACAGTCTCCGGGGCGCGTCTACAGCACGATACTCGTTTTTTCGTATTTTTTTTTTCCTTCTTTCACTTTATTCACAATTTAATTTAAAATTGTATTGAAATAATTGACAATTTTTTTTTTTTTTCACTCGGAAATTATTTTTGCTCTCACTTGAATGTCAAAAATTTTATTGTCTTTTTATTGTTACGGTTAGTTTATTTATTTTTTATTTTTTTGACAGTTATCTTTTATCTCATTGGTCAGATGATGCTGAAGACACATACATAAATAAATGTCTCATAAAATAATAATAAGAATAATGGCAATATTAATGATAAAAATAAGAGATGTGACGCAGAAATTGTCACTAATATAACGGGATGTTATTCTACTAGATTGCAAGACTGTCCTCAAATTCCATTTAATTTACATTTCAACATACTCAAAACAACTTTAATATTCTTATTAATAATCAAATATTACTCTTCAACGTTGTTATTATTATTAAAAATTATTATCGCAACACTACCCTTTGTTATTTATTCATTTATTTATCAACACATTTTTTTTTTTTCATCAATATATTTTCTTTTTACTTTTTTTATTCACCACCCATTTCTTCATTCATTTTCCCCTCACCCCCCTCCCACCCGCCCTTTTTTTGACAATTACTCAAGTAATATATCGTCGATAGAAAAAATTCCAAAACGTATATTTTTTAATTTAATTATATTATTTAATCAATTTAATATTATATTCAAACGTTTTATTAATTTTTTGTAATATTTTGCGCCGTTCTTTAAAGGTTATAATACGATTACACGCACAAACAGAAATGAAATTGCGCTCGACGCAATAATTCCTGCATTAATGTCAATCTATATGGATGTATATGTATGTATACACATACAGATAGGTAAATATATTTATTATTTCCTTTATTGTTTCACGTCGATTTTACAGTATCATCCCAATGATTCGGAGCAGAATAGAAAAGATATTACAACATTCCGTTATAATTACACGAATAATCTGCGCCGGGTCTATTGTTTTACTCGCTTTATTTATTTTATTAATTATTTTGATATAAAAAAAATTATTCATTTATTTCCTTCACAATTTATTATTTATCGAATTTGCTCAAACACAAAAAAAAAAATTATAATAAACACAATAGTCACAAATGCATTTATTTGATTGTTTATGAAGTAATATTTAATTTTATTGTTTTATTATTTAGGCTTTTTGCACGGCCTCAATACGCGGACTATTCGCGACGTGGAAACGTAAATATATATATACATGTATGTATGTATGTATGTATGTATGTATGCATGTATGTATGTATAAATATTACTAAATACACGTCTAACCCGTCTTTCATTCGTGTCAATACTGCGAGAAAATGCACACGAATGTTTAGTAGATAGCAATGGTTACTTTATTGGTCTCCATGCAGGTGGCGCCATACAATGGAGATAAGAAAAAAGAATGGTTGAAGAGAGGGGGCAGTGTGCGCCATATTGGATTTTCTGTAGGAGCGGCAAATTCGAATTCTATTTATATATGTATGTATGTATGTATGTATGCATGCAGAAATGCACATTTTTATTTGTAGCTGTTTTATCAAATGATGGAAATTGATAATGTATTTTATCGATGTAGCTACAATAGACGCACTCTGTGAACATATGTGTGAATTATAATAGTTATTAAATGTTAAAAAAGTGTGTTTATATACTTGTGGTGGTGCAGTAATGTTTAAACAATATTACGGATAGTTATTCTGTTATAATTATTAATGAAAGGCGTTATATTTTGAATAATGACGCAATTATTAGGTTTGGATTTTGAAATTTTCGGCAAAGTTCAAGGTGAGGTTAGGTACATAAACAAGAATTTATTTATTTAATTTAAAATACCATTATTAATAATTTGTTTGGCTTATATATATGTATATATATATATACATAATTTCTTTCGTTTCATGGATTATAGGAGTATTTTTTCGTAAGGTTAGTTCATAATATTTTATCGATAAAAATAATTATTTTTCGTAAATTAATTATCTCAAAATGAGCATAATATTTTTGGTAGTATATGCACAAGCGTGCTGAAGAATTGTCAATCAAGGGATGGTGTATGAATACAAAAATGGGAACAGTGATTGGACGAATAGAGGGTGAAAAAACGAAAATTGAAGAAATGTAATATCAGGAAAAAGCATTTTTTTTCATAGCAAAAAATTCATATTCATATATATTTTTATCCATATTCTCAGGAAATATTGGCTACGAAATACTGGAAGTCGTGGATCCAAAATTGACAAAGCCGAATTCAAAGATGAAGAAGAAATTTTGCAAATTAATTTCCCGAATTTTACAATAAAAAAATAAATGTTTCTCCTGATTATCATCAAATATATGAATTAATTCCTCATATGATTTATCATTCATTACAGTATGAAAATAAATTTCATACTGTGCATGCGTGTGCTTTGATATGGATAAATAAAAAATAATGCATATAAATAAAATAAATGTTTGTTTTTTAAATAAATAACAAATGATTACTTGTGCGCCATCAACGGTAAAAATTATAACTTATTTGTCTCGTCGTCACAACTACACACACATCATGTAACTTTCCAATTTCATTTCTACATATAAGTATACATTCTTCATGTCAGTACTCAACGAGAGAGTGGATTGAGAGCACAACATAAATTTCCACTTTGTGGTCTATTAACAATAAAAAAATACAGTATATTTTTTCTCTATTTATCTTTCTACACGGTTTATATGTATATAATGCTATTAACTTTATTTAAAACAGTAAAGAATAAAAAAAGAAAAACTGCTTCCAGCAAAATTGTTTCTCATTTGACTCTAATTAATTATTTTTCAATTGAAGTTTCGTCTATTTTTTAACTTCATAATATTGATAATACCATATAGGTATCCACTGCATATTCATTAAATGATAAATAAATTATGAAGTGCTACAAAATATTTTTCAAACGTAAATGGCAGCCGCAACAGGTGAGAAAAATTATAAAATCAAATAATTCAATTCGTATAATAAATAAATATTTTTACTTATTTTTTCCTCTCAAAATTTATTGTGCAATATTGACTATAGTATTTATTAATAATGTACTTAATATGTAGAAATGTCGACTTCAATTTATACATATTGCATGCAACATGAGTGAATGTAAAAAAAAAATTTCTCCAATTCAAGAAGTGAACGTTTGGACTTTTAAATAATTTTTTCTCACTTTTAACCGAATTTTCTTAATCAAAAAATCTACAAACGTGTTTACAAAAAAATATATTCGATATATACGTATGAACATTATCTGGCGATAAATTTATAATATTTATACAAAATACGTAATGTATATATAATATAACCACATCCGTATAAAATTTTAAATTTTGTCGCGAAAAACGATATGAATATATAAAAATAAACTAAACTCTTTTGTTTTTATTTCTTTCTTATTAATGCCCATATAAATATATTATAATAAAAATTTTAACCAACAATTTCACTATTTATTTAATTAACGATTCTCAATGTTAATAAATAAATAGATATCAGCGTAGAACAAAAAATAAAAACAAAAGGTAAAATAGCAACATTATTTATTCTTTATGTTAAATTAAATAATGTAAAGATAAAATTCATAAGAGATAAGAAAGAAGAAAAAAAAAGTAAAAATTGATAAAATGATGATGATGAGATTGGTGATTGGAACTTCGACGTGTCCATGCACGATAACACGGTAATACAACTGAAAATACACTCTTACAAATAGTTATACTTGCGTACCTACACATAGCATATAATAGTTAAATTATAATGACAACACGACAAGTTCTCTAACCGGTCAGTTTCTATCGTGACTGCGTGCCGTGGAATTCATTTCTCAATTTACCACCTCTCTTCAATATCACTCTATCGCAATATCGTATTTATTAATGTTTCATCTTGTATCATGCGCTTTGATATTTTAACCTATGCATAGAACGATTTAAAGTCTGTGAGCACAAGTAAGAGATAAATATCAGAAGATTTGAAAAAATACCACTCAAAAAAAAAAAACTTTTTTTTTATCTGTCATTGTTTGAACAAAAGGGAGAACTATATCGTCACACTGTAAACACTTTATTGTTTGTTCTGTTATTCATAGTCAATAAAATATTACAATACCTAGGCATTTATGTACAGTTTCATTTGATTATATATGCATATATTTAAACCTTAATTCTTTTTTTTTCTTTTTTCATTTAAAATCCATCTTGCACTGTCTATATATTACATAATGCAAGCGATAATTGTTCAAACAATTACAGAAAAATAAAGGAAAAATAACTAAATGACCATGAAAATTGCGAGAGAAAAAAATATGGAAAATATTTTCATTATAGTAAAATTGATTAATTATATAAAACTAATATGAAAATAAATGTGTTGAAATTCATTGCAGATGGAGGTGAGAACTTATAGCAATAGATCATCGCGTGGCGATGAATTAAATCACAATGAATCGGAATTGAGTGAGATAAAAATGATGCCAACGAGTGACAGTGTAATGACCTCCTCATCAGGCGCAACAACTCAAAATGATGGAAGTTTATCGTGCAATAGTGGCGGATGTAAATCATCATTCAATCGGTTTTCAGCCAATGAAAGCCCATGGAATTTAACAAAAACATTATTTCTCATAACTGCAATAATTGCATTAATAATATGGATCATTGTTTATACATTATTGTCCCACTATGATATTCTATAAATTAATTCATTTAATTTAAAGAGATAAGTACTTGTAAATATACCTATTAATTTATATAATATTGGGATAATATTAATTTAATAATTCCAATCAAATAATTGTCTGTTGTTTTTTACAATGAAAATATTTTGTAAATATTTTAAATATAATTTAAATATTGTTTTTGTTAATAATGACTTTTTGCTTTCTCTTTGAATATGTGTATTTCTATTATTAAATGTATTGAATAGTTTTTAGCATTTGCGAAAATGATACGATGTACAGTGACCGAGATTGCTGGAGATAACGGGTAATTTTTGTGGTTTATTCCGTATAACTATATTTCAATTTTATTTAAAATAAAACAACATTTGAATAAAAAAATTCCAACAAAAAATCATTTTTCATTTGAATAATAAATCAGATGTGAAAGAAATAAAAAAACAAAAAAAAAAAAAAAAACAACAGAAAATCTATTAAATATTTCTATAAAATATCAAAACTGTGATTTGATTCCAGGGAAAACGACAAAGAGTAAGAAATGTCATTGAAAAAAGAAAAATAATAATCTACTATAAAATTATTTGAATAAATTATAAATTATTTTTATTCAATTCCCAGGTGATAATTGTGGCAACTCATCATCATGTCAAATTGAATAATATAAATGACAATAATCTAGCGTACATTTTTGAATATCTTGAGAAAATTAATTTAAATGAAAAAGAACAACAACCTGGAACATCATCAATCATAGAAAATAAATCAATTTACAATGTCACCATTGACGATAACGATTGTGATGATGATTTTAATGATAGACAAGCGGAACAAATGGCGAATAAAAATTTTGGAACATTAACTAACCACGATGATATAAATGAAAATGATTCAGCTTACATAAATGATGATATTGATGAGTATCTAACGAGATCCCATTTAACATTAGTCGGTTGGGATAAATTTAGAACACATGTATTAATCACCCTAATTATACTTTTTATTATTTGGGCATTTATTTATTTTCCAATAATGAAAATATAATATCATAATTTGCACAATGAAAAAAAAAATATAAATTTTTATTATTAATAATTATTTTATATATTTAATGTTTATTTAATTTATAATATGATCTTGAATAACAAATCTAAAGATTTTTCAATGATATTATTATCTGGACTTGCGTAGAAGCGAAGTAGAAAAATAAAATGAAGAAGCTTGAGAAAGTTTAAATGATTTTGAATTTTCATAAGAATAATAACAAGGACAAATGAGAAGAATGAATGAAAGAATAAGGTGTATAGTGAGAGTTGTGCATTGAGGACTTAAGTAGCAGTATTAGTCATCGTAATGTCGCAGTGGTAGAACAGGAAAAATTTAAGTGGGGATATATGAAAGAAAATAATTTTGTGTGTGTGAGTTTAGTGGTCAGCAACTCAGACGTTTTGAATGTGTAGTCAGAGTCAGTTTGTAAGATCGTGTGCTTCAACTAGCTTCAGTCATCATTTTGCAATAGCCGTTCACGGAATAAAAATTTACATTTAATAATAAAATCAATAAATTGAATCTATGATATTTCGCATAATCAGCACAATTGTTCAAGAGATTGAATTAATTTTGAATTATAATAATGATCTGTAAATCATTTCTGATTCTTCTTATAGTTATTTTATCAATTACAATTCGTAAGTAAACAACACTACAATATATTATATTATATATTTTCATATTCAGAGGATAAATAAAACGGCCAAATTCAATATTTCATATTGTTGAATTTTAGTTATTCAGTAAATTTATTTCTCAATCATTCTAATTTTATTGTAATAAAACGAAAAGCTTTGACAAAAATTGCGAATCTCATGTAAATTATTTCCACAAATGGAATATATTAATTCTACAGTCCTTGAAATTTTTAAAAATAGCCCAAGGACATAAAGATCCGTGATAGGCATTGATATAATGAAGAAAATAAAGTAATAATCATATAAATAATTAAAAGTACCCATGTTTTATTATTATATATGATTATTAAAATTCATTTATTGTAATTGTGTTATAGATGAATTAGTTTCTTCAATGAACTAAAAAAGACTAAAATAAATTGGTTGATGTGTTATTTACATTGTAAATAAACTGATAAAACCTTGAAGATGTGAATTGTGTCAATATTGATAAATACACCCGAGAGTTTATCACTCAAAAAAAAAAATATATATATACATTGATAATCACTCGTGTTAAAGTTCAACTAAATAAATGATAAATAGACACGACATTATATTGATTAATAAATATTAATCTTTAGATGATGCAGATGCCGGTTGGAAATTCTGGAAAAAAGATAAAAATCCTGATTCCTCATCAACAACAAGCTCTACCTCTACTACTACCACCATAACGAATGCCCCATCAACAGTCAAATCATCGACAAGTGCCTCAGTGAGTACAGGAATAGCCAATGCAGCTGACGCTGGATTACCGATTGGCGTAGGTGCAATAGAAAATAGTATTAGAAATAATGCTAGACCACAACAACCAAATCCTGGCACTGAAGTTGGTCAAGATTTTCTAAATTCACAACCAAATCGACCGGGAATCGGTGGGATTGACCGCAAAAATTATCAAAATTGGGCTGTTGATTTTACTGGAGCTGGAGAACTACCAAAAAATAATCAAAAATCATCTGAAAGTCCAGTGACATCACCAAAACAACCACCAGCATCTGCGCCACGACCTTTAACACCCTCTAATCCTAATTCTTCACTAAAAAATGGACAAGTAGGATCTCAAAACCCTCCAATATCAACTCCAACACCTGTAAATACTCTGATAAATGGTCCAAAACCACCTGTCATTACTTCAACACCGATAAATATTTCAAACAATCCACCAAAGTCTTCAACACCTGTGAATGTGCCAATAATTGATCAAAAATCATCAAAATCAGCACCACTATCTCCAACTGGCGGTAAAACATGGGCCGAGGTCGCTAGCGTTAATAACCAACCTGGATCACCAACTCCAATACCAAAATCAACTCAAAATCCAACTAATGTACAAATTAAACCGACACAATCTCTACCAACGCGACCTATATCGTCAGGAATTGGTTCGGCAATGGGTGCCGGTACTGCAACAACAACTGTTACTGCCACTAGTACTACCAATACAAATGTTTATTCAAGCAATCCAGTATTCAGTAAAGGAAACACTGTGACCAATGAAGATCTTGAAAAATTGTCTGAGGCTTTATTTATAAAAGATAATAATAATGCATGGCGATATATTACTTTGAATTTACAGAAGAAAACATCGTCAGGAAGTACTGTAGACGAATCCCCCCAACCGTAAGTTAATTTATCCAATTCGAAATGCTCATTGTTTTCTATGAACATAAATTTAAAAATTATTGTTGTACAATTTTTAATTTAATAATTTATTACATATAGATTATTAGCTGTGAACTCGGCAGCGCTACAAATTCCAACAATTGATAAAGTATTGAAAATCTATGACAATTATCATTTGGACACAACTGAACGAGAATACATAAGTCCATTGCAACGCGATGAAGAAAGTTTATTAGTGGACACTTTTCTAAGTACAAACGTAATGTCAATGGCAATGAAATTTTTAGCTGACAAAGGCTACTTTAAACGTGATTATTACGAATATAAATATATCCTACGACAAATATGGTTCAATCTTTATTCGCGCGGTGAGGGTAAAATTGGATCCAGTGGATTTGAACATGTTTTTATGACTGAATTAAAATTGGGCACTGAAGTTAGTGGATTACACAATTGGATTTATTTTAATGCTGAAGAGGTTAAAAAACGCGCTGATTATCTCGGTTACATAAAAAAGTTGGATCTTGGCAACGTAAGTTATCAAATATTTCAATTTAAAAATGCGCAAAAGAAAATAATTATTTTCTCTCCGAAATTATCAATTATGAAATGAATATCAATTTATTTTTATAGAAGGCAGCCATTATAAAATTACACGCTAAATTTAATGGCATTGATAAACCCGTAACGTCAATGTTCATTGGTACATCACCGGAGTTAGAAATGGCATTATATACAGTGTGTTTCTTTGTCAGACCAGATCAAACGTGTCCAGTCCAATTGGGCGGCAGCAAATTCAACATTGTCACCCACAAATTCCGTTATCGTAATAAAGATCTTGTGGGATCAGCCTATCCCGAAATATAATCCAATAACGAATTATGACTTAATTGAATAGTCATACCATATATATTTAATTGAAATAAATACAAAGAACTTAATTGATAAAATGAAATTAAACTCGCTTGTATTATATTGCAAATTTTTTTCCCCTAATCTCACTCTTGGCAAACATAATACACAGATAACATGACAGTTCAAATGAGAAATAATCAAACGATAACGATATTATAGAAATACGAAGAGAGAATAAAACGCGAAACAGTCGCTGTTTTATTCTTTGACCAATAACAAGTTTAAATAAATTTTTTACACATATTCAATACGAATTTTTAATTATGTATCGGTTAAATGTTCGACTAAGGATTGAAACAATTGTTAACCAATCTCATATTATTGTGAATAATAAGAATTATCACAGTGAAAAAGGTGTTTATGGTTATAAACCAAAAATAAAAAGTTATTATGAGAGTAAGAAGAATAATTATTATAAGATTTTAATATTTAATATCTTTAAATAAAGATTATTGAGTTTATCATTTTTTTTTTTACGTAGTTTTGCCAGAATATCTTGAGAATCGAGCACAATACAGCAACTTTTATCGTTTAGTTCAAGCGTATCGTGAACACGGACACAAATTAGCAAATATTGATCCAATATCACTTGAAAAAATACCGAAAACTTTACCGGAATTGAATCTAAATCGTTTCAATCTTCAATTAAATAACACCGTTAAATTTCGTGGTATATTATATGGATGTCAAAATGAAGAGGGAACAGTGAAAGAAGCGATGGAAATCCTAAATGATGCTTATCTCAACCATATTGCAACTGAATTTAGTCATCTCGAGGTGAAAAAACTTGAATTAATTCATTTATTAATTCTCAACACAATGCAAAGATGAGATAATATATTTTTTAAACAAATAATTTTTTTTTTCTTGTTGATTCATTCAGACGGAGGAAGAACGCGAATGGTTCGCCGAGCGTGTCGAAATCTGTCGCAATGACGTAATAAATATTGAAACGAAAAAAACAATAGCAAAATTAATGATTGAAAGCCAAAATTTTGATAATTTTATGGCAAAAAAATTTATCAGTGTTAAAAGATACGGATGTGAAGGTGCTGAATCAATGATGGCATTTTTCCATGAATTATTCAATTTATCATCGAATAATAATGTCAAGCAAATTGTTTTATCAATGCCACATCGTGGACGTTTAAATTTACTAACTGGAATGTTAAAATTTCCGGCGGAATTGATTTTTCGTAAATTAAATGGACAATCAGAATTTCCCGAAAATTTGAAGGTAACTGGAGACGTTTTAAGTCATTTCTCGACGTCGATTGATCTGAATTTTGATGAAAAAAAATTATTACGAGTTTCACTGCTTTACAATCCGTCACATTTGGAGGCAGTTAATCCAGTATCAATGGGGAAAACCCGTTCAATTATGCAAGAAATTAATGAGGGCGACTATTCAATATATAAAAATGCCCGATGGAGTGATACAATTTTAAATATCCAAGTAAAAAAAATTATCAATTAAAAAAAATAAAATAAAATAAAATAAGATTCATTTGATAGAATTGTTAGTTTGGTTTATTACCTCTTAGGTGCATGGAGACGCGGCTTTTGCTGGACAGGGAATAAATCAGGAGACATTGTCGCTAACAAGGATCCCGCACTTTGAAATCGGTGGAACAATTCACATGATTGTTAATAATCAATTGGGATTTACTGCGCCGCCATCGCGGACAAGATCATCAAAATATTGTACTGATTTAGGGAAATCAATAGCTGCACCAATTATTCATGTGAACGGCGACGAACCAGAGGTAATAATCAACTCTAAACATAAAAGACAAATAATTTAGTTATTTATTAAATAAAAACCAAAAACAGGACATTGTGAAAGCAACACGAATTGCATTTGATTATCAACGAAAATTTCGTAAAGATATTTTTCTCGACATAAATTGTTATCGTAAATGGGGCCACAATGAGCTGGATGATCCAACATTCACCAACCCGCAAATATATAAAATTATCAACAGTCGCAAGTAAATAAATAAGTAGTTGACTGTGAATAAAAAAAAAAAAAAAAAATTATATGTGATTATAATTAATCGATTTATTCATTTATTGTAGATCTATTCCGGATAAATATTACGAGACTTTGAACAAAACTGGAATATTAAATAAAGAAGAGCACGATGAAATTATTGATAAGCACAATAGACAGTTGAAAAATGCACTAGAAAATGTAAATAATTATAAATTGCAATTTAATTATTTTACTCATCGATGGAAAAATTTAAAACAGGCACAAGCAAATCTAACTGAATGGGACAC
Organism: Microctonus aethiopoides; assembly: GCA_030347275.1. Classification (NCBI taxonomy): domain Eukaryota; kingdom Metazoa; phylum Arthropoda; class Insecta; order Hymenoptera; family Braconidae; genus Microctonus; species Microctonus aethiopoides. The sequence continues at coordinate 45,389 of JAQQBS010001423.1, forward strand.
TGGCGTTGATTTAAATCTTCTTCAATACGTAATTGAGAAAAGTGTCGATATAAAAGAAAATTTTGTAAGTAATTACAATAATGATGTTATAATTGATAATATTATAGACTAATCTCCATAGGAAATTCATCCGAAATTAAAAAAAAATCACATTCAATCACGATTAAAGAAATTAAAGGATGGAATAAATTTGGATTGGTCAACTGCAGAATCTGCGGCATTTGGAAGTCTTTTGTATCAAGGATATAATATTAGATTGAGTGGACAAGACGTAGGACGTGGTACATTTTCTCAAAGACATGCAATGTTAATTGATCAATCCACCGGAGGTGTAAAATAGAATATAATAAAGAATAAAAAATTAAAAGAATTTCTGTTCTTCATCAGTAAAATAATTTTTCTATTTATTTTAGAGATGTATATTCCATTAAATTCAATGGTAAAAAAACAAATAGGTCAAATAGAATTGGCAAATAGTATTTTATCTGAAGAAGCAGTGTTGGGTTTTGAATATGGAATAAGTATAAATTCACCGATGACATTGACAATTTGGGAAGCGCAATTTGGTGATTTTTTTAATGGCGCACAAATTATTATCGATACATTCATCACAAGCGGAGAAACAAAATGGATGATTAATAGTGGATTAATTATGATATTACCACATGGCTATGATGGCGCTGGACCAGAACATAGTTCATGTCGAATCGAAAGATTTTTACAATTAACGGATAGCAAAGAAAATTCACCCGATAGCGACAATGTCAATATTCAAATAGCAAACCCAACTACGCCAGCGCAATATTTTCATTTACTCCGAAGACAAGTGAGATATAAAAAAAAAAATAAAAGATGAATTATATTCATTTAACCATTTTTAAAAATTTTTAAATTGTTTGAAAATAACTTTTTTAAGATGGTGAGAAACTTTCGTAAGCCATTGATAATAATTTTGCCAAAAATCTTACTTCGTCATCCACTAGCTACATCAAACTTATATGAAATGACAACGAAAACATTATTTAAAAATGTTTTAAGTGACAATAGTGTGTTGGATTTTGAAAGTGTTGAACGCGTAATATTCGTCAGTGGAAAACATTATTATGCATTAATTCAACATCGTGAAATGATGAATATTAAAAATATACCGATTGTAAGAATAGAAAGTCTATCGCCATTTCCATTATTAGAAATTAATGAACAAATTCAAAAATATCCACATGCACAAAGTAATTTTTGAATTAACAAAACCGCCAATAATAATTATTATGAATTGAATCTTTTTAATTAATTAATAAATGCATATGTATTTTTTCAGCGTATATTTGGAGTCAAGAAGAACCGCGAAATATGGGAGCTTGGACTTTTATAAAACCACGATTTGAAAATTTATGTGGACGTCGAGTAAGTTTTAAGAAATTATTATGAAGAAAAAAATGGCAATTTCATTTTTATTTTTTTATTATATTTTCTATTTGTAGATTAAATATTGTGGACGTGATGAATTACCAGCACCAGCAGTTGGTATTGCACAATTACATCAACGTCAAGCTCAAGAAGTAATAAAAAATCCATTTACTATGAAGTAAATACTACGAAAATTATTTTAAAAATTGGCGATAAAATATGAATGAAATCTTATTTATATCTATATATAAATTATATAATAAATTTATTACCCCAGATTATTTATCATAGTTAATTCTATAATTTCTCATCGTCTAATCGTTTATATTCATTTTCAACTAGAGTTTTTAATTCCTCCTGCGAAAGAAAAAATCATTTCAATTACTTATCCATTTGTTTCAAGTTTACAAAACGGAATATATATTATTCTTACACCCCAGCCAAGTTTTTGTGATAACAATTGACAACCAGTATCACAGTCATCAATTAATGCAACATCTCGTCCAATATCCCGATTTTTCGGATCAAAATCGAAACCTTGATGTAAACCAATCAAACGCAATAATCTGTCTTGCATTCCAACTTTTTCATTGTTTATCAACAATCGTGGACATTTAAAACTCACCCTAATGTAAAAAAAAAAAAAACACAAAAAACACAAAATTATAAAACATATTGTCTCAATTAATATTAATTAAAAATAAGTTATTTTACCTATCAATTAATGACGCAAATGGTTGAACAACCAAACTCGATCCCATAATAATTAATAAATCGGCTTGAGGAAAATCGTGTTCAATTAAGCTGTGAAAACGGTCTGGCAACATTTCTCCAAAAAAGACAATATCTGGTTTGACAACTCCTTCCAAACACTTTTCACATTTTGGTATTGTTCCCTTTACAATTTTTTCTAACGCAAAAACGAAACCAAAATACGAATTTGAGTATAATTAAGTGTGCATTGAAATTATTTTTCTCAGATATAAATTTTTATCTATACTTTTCATCCATGGGAGATCATAAGATGCTCGACACTCGAGACATTTTCCTGTGTGAAATGTCCCATGAGCTTCAACTAATTTTTCATTTGGTAAACCGGCGACACGTTCTAACATGTCGATATTTTGTGTGTAATGCCGTAACAATAATCCTTTTTCCCACAGCAATCTAATAAAATAATGACTGATTGTTGGTTTAAAGCCCTCAGGCAACAATTGTTTAGCTAATACAAAAAATGGTTCGGGATTTTGTTTGAAAAAATCTAATTCGAATATTGCTTGAGGATGCGGAAGATTGTATTTCTGTAAGTTGTGATAGAGGCCGCTTGAAGGTGATCGAAAATCTGGGATTCCAGCGGCTAAAATTTAAATAAAAATTTTATTTCCCCAATTTATTAAAAAATAATCATTTGAAAATTATTATATACTATTTACCAGTTGAAATTCCCGCACCAGCCATTGTTATAATTTTTTTACATCCATTATCATTTATATAATTAACAATGCCATCAATATTCAGTTCACTCAATATTTTTCCTTTGGATATTTCGATTTTATCATCATCTTCATCAGTTGTTGATAATTGTAATTTTTGTGATAAATATTTAGTTATTTTTTCAAGTGCTCCATCACCATCGGAAACATTATTATTCAATCCATTTGACGATGTACTCGGCTGTTTATCACCATCATCTCTCACTAATGCATAAAAAGTTCAGTTAACAATCCATAATATAACAATTCTCTCATAGGAAGATTTAAATAAATACATTAAATGAGAATATTTTTTGTGGTTAAGTGAATGAGTAATGAGAAGTTTTCTATACCTTCACTGTCATTAGTAAATTTTTTGTCTTCATGAAGTTTTTCCATATTCTCGTATTAATAAACAACTATTTATTCATATCAAAATTATTTAAATCAATATTAATAAACTTCGAACTGAAAACCAAGTCCATTTAGCTTGTACAATGTCGTCTTCGTCGTCGCCATCTTAACATATTCACAAAATATAAATCATTAATCATCATGGACGCCAGTATACTAGCGCCATCTCATATTTAAAAAATTTCCCGCTGAATAATTCTTTAAAAGAGGAAAATGAATGATTATGCAAATTAAATAAATTTATAAGTGTATAATGATTTATTGTAGTAAAATTATAGTAATAACAATCACATATTGTGTCATCTATCAACGTGGAAGATATCAACACAAATGTTTTATTTCTTTTATTTATAATAATAATAATAATAATATTTTTCTTGTTTCTCATTTATTTATTTTTTTGTATTTGTTTATTCTTAAAGAGCGAATTGGGAGACATAAATAATTTCAAACTCTTTTTCTCAACTTGCATTCGTATAAATTATCATTTATGTACGAATATAAATTGTTGATAAAAAAAAGTGCTTAAAAATCACGTTAACATTAAAAATATATATATAATATTTATATATAATATGTATAAATTGTCGAGTCAAACTTTGTTGTTTTTTTCCAATTTTTTTTTCGTTTCTTGTCACTTTTCATTTGCATTTTTTACATATTTTTATTTTATTCAAAATTCTCATTTGATATTTAACGTTATTCATTATTCTCATCATTCGTTTTTTCCTTCCTATTCAATTAATTTTCATCTTTTTTTTATCCTCTCACTTACAAATAATGCTTCATAAAAAATTCGGGTAATCATTTGTTTAATTTTTTGTTTAAATGAAAATTTTATAATAACAATTAAAGTATATTAAAATTACTTTCATGTTTTATATTGTGAGTTTAATTCACATTAATTTCGCATCAATTATTCACAAATATTCATCCAATATTTACTTTGCATTTATTCCACATTTTCACGTTTATGTATTAATTCAATTCTTTTTTTTTTTTTTTTAATTATTAGGCACCAATGGTATGCGGACCCTGTCTTTGGTTCATACGACCTCATCTTCACCTCTTTCATGCCGCAATTCATTTAAAAGTTGAAGAAAAAAAATTCTACAAACGAAGAGAAAGCAAATTTATAACTCATTGAATTATTATTAGTTTCCTTGTTCATTTTTTCATTATCATCATCATTTGTCTATTCATCTAAAATATGCAATTGCTTTTTCTTCTCTTTTTGTTTTTTTCTCTCATTGAGATTTGAAAATTGTTTTTTATTATTAATATTTTTCTTTCTCATACCTATTTCGCCATTACCACTCACGCGTCTTCTTATCACTCTGCGATTAAAGATATGTCTGTTCGTTGTTCAATTAACAATAAAAAAAAAGAGAAAATTTTTTGTCCCACTATGAAAAAAAAAAGAAAAAAAAAAGGGAAATAATTAATAAAAAATATATGCTTCAGTCTTCTTCTTTCTTTTCTGGCTTCAAATCTACCATTGCATGAAGTTCTTCGGGACTGTATCTAAAATGAAAAAAAATAAATGATTAAAAAATAAATAAATAACACAAAGTTACAGATAGAATAATTGATTCAATTTAAAAAAAATGAAATGAAATATATATATATATATATATATGTATATATATAATAATTACCCTAGGAGACTCTGAAGGTCACAAACAAAACGATAAACGTAACGTTTACCCGCCGTTTTATGAATAATATTTTTGTCGTAATAATAACGTAATCCACGACTCAATTTTTCATAATTCATTTTCGGTTTATTTTTTCTTATTCCCCAACGTCGGGCGACTTCATCGGGATCAGTTAATTTAAATTCCCAACCGTCACCGGTCCATGATATAAATCCTTGACACGATTTGTCAGTTAACAATTCCAATAAAAATTGCCACAACTGTATTGGTCCAGATCCAGTAAAACATGGTCCACCACCTGCATAAACAATTAAATCCAAAATAAAAATAATATTCAAAGCGTTCGAAATATTATAAATACGCATATATAATTAAAAATTAATTCAAATACGAAAAATATTATTTATAATTTACCTGTATAACCAGCGAGCATAGCACTCGGTAAAAGTGGTTTTTGATCAGGATTATTAACAATATTCGCTGGATGGTGTGGATTTGATGGATCTCGTGGTCCTAAACCAGCTAAAAATGCTGGATGATGAGTTAAATGATCACCAAGTGGTCCAACACCCCATTGATCGCCACCAACGGTTGCACCGCCGCCACCACCACCACCGCCACTTGCATTACCACTACCTGGCACAGTTTGGAATGGTGTCGCATCATATTGTCCATAACCTTCGCTATACCCTTCATGATAACGACCTAAAAATCCGCAAAATCAATATTAATAATTATCTCATTCCATTCTTTAATCAAAACAAAATTTACTCCTATTCATTCCATATTCTATATTATTCTTCTCAATTTTTATCTTACCTCGTGGATAATGTTTGAATGATGGCGGTTGATATTTAGGTTCAAGTTGAATTCCACTAGCGCTATAAAATTCTGGTGAACCATCTAAATTATATGAGTGTGATGATTGATGTTCTTGTGGTAAATTATGATATTCAGTAGGTTCATCATAACCAGAATAATGCGCAGGGGTGATATAATTATCCGTGGTATTACCACCATTATTACCACCACCACCACCACCACCACCTCCACTAGAGCCGCCACCACCACTTGTCACCCTAAGATCACTTTCATTGTTACCACCGCTTGCAGCCACATTTAAATCACTCGCACCACTGCCACCACTTTGCAAATGCTCCGGTATGTGATGATTACTGTAATTAACTATGAAACAAATAATAAATTAATTTATACAAATAAATAATTTATGTAAATTGAATAAATTAAATGAATGCAGCAAAATATTAAAGATGAATAAATAAATAAATTTACCTTCGGTTTTGAGCTGACTCAAATTTCGTAAATGTATATACGCATTACTTGTATTATTATTATTATTATTATTATTATTATTATTATTATTATTATTATTGTTGTTGTTGTTGTTGTTGTTGTTGTTGTTGTTGTTGTTATTATTGTGACTGCTACTAGTTGTGGTTGTATGTTGATTATTGGCAGCTTGCGAATTATGATTGTGTGATGGTGATGTTGTTTCATCTCTTTGATTGTCATCTTGACATATTGGACTACGTAAATGATTGTATCCACCTGAAAATATAATAAACAATAAATTATAAACATTTATTTATATGTGTTCATATATATGGTGTAATGTTAGTCAATGTGTTTTTGCAGTAGGCGGGAAAAATCTTTGAGTTGTCAGCGAGTTAGAGAGACTTGCGCCAAGTGTGGGCGGCGCATCCATCCACGCTCATTGGCTCATTTTAAACTCCGCCCAATCATTCTCTTTAATTTTTTTTCCTTTTCATACAACCCCACACACACGCACGCACACATATAATAGACATACATATGTATATATATTGTCTATTCTTTTGTAATGTTGTGCAGCGAAATGAAACGCAATCCGACATGCACAAGTTTGCATGAAAATTCAAGGTCAACGTGAATAAAATTAATTTTTTTATTATTATTTTTAATCTAATGCGCGAGGGTAGGACTAAAATTGAAGGAATATCAAGTCACGCACTTGATAGGCTTTTACATTATAATATGGGGAGAAACATATACATATACATACATGTATGCATGGTATGTATGAACGATATGGTTATTTATTTTTTTTCTTTTGTGTTTAATGGGTGGGAGTCACAGTTGGTTATTGCGCACGTTATGTTGACCAATGTGCCACCAGGCACATCAAACACATCCAAAGCTTCTTTTTTTATTTTTTTTATTTTTATGGATGTATATATTATACACCTGCGTGTGCAAACGCTACTTGCACACGACGACAACGACGATGACGACGGCGGCTGCACCTCGCACCCCATTTCATGGACGGTGAGCGTGGGAGTCGAATGAACACAAAGCCCTCACGCCAACCACCATCGCGTACAAACCCTATATATATGAACTCACACGTGTATAGACACACAATCGCCCTATAGTCTTTTGAATTTTCAATTCAGTACATAATTAACTGAAAATTTTTTTTTTTTATTCGCTAAATACAAATGAAAAAATTCGTAGAGGAATGAAGAAATAAAAATGACTTTGTTTTATTGGGAATTAAGCTGAAAATAGAGGGAGAAATAATGGATGAGATAAAAGAGAAAAAATGAAAAACGAAAATATAGAAATTTGAGGAAAAAGTTTAAAGGAGAATAAAATGAGGATAAATAATTAAAAAAAAAAAAATGTTTTTTTATATTAAAATAGACTTTGAGGTATTATGAGATGATATTCAGTTGTGCGTGGCCGATATCAGCTGGGGAACAGGTGCCGGTAAATGACGACAAACTTAAGATATTGAGGGAGCGAACGAAGAGGGAGTTGTTTCTTCTATATAAACTTGTTGGGGCACGCGCCAAACCGAAACGAACGAAAGGCGCACACGGCACACAGCTGCTATATACGCGCCTATATAGCTTATATCAAATGTAGATAGACATAATTCTACCAAGAAACCTCTACATAAATATTACACTATCGTTTTTCATATTTGAATGAGAGAAAATAAAAACGGAAATAAAATTATTAGAAAAAATTCAAAATACGTCTCCAATATATATATGTGTATCGGAGAATTCATGAACTTTCATGTGATTTACTGAATTAAAAACTGAAAACTCACAAAAAATTTGACGAAAAAATAAACAAATGAATCATCAATTTTATAGTCAATTTACCACAGATTAAATAAAATAATTCATTAATTGTTTTTTTTTTTTGATTATTGCTTTCAACCATCCACCATTTATTGGTATAATACCTGGCGTGTGAGTAGTTGCATCCAACGACACGGGTGGTATTACCCTCGATATATCATTATGTTGTTGATGATGATGCTGATGATGCTGATGATGCTGATGATGATGATGATGATGATGATGATCATGATGCTGATGGTGATTATGTGGATGTGTTGTAATTGTATCTTGTTCATGATAAGACGGATAATCAGCGTAAAATGGCTCTTGGGCCGTCACCAATGTATCCAACATTTGTAAAACCATTTCTGGTGCGTTTTGAGTAGGTAATAGCAACGAATTGTTACTATTATTATATGAATTAATAATTAATGATGTTGTATCTTCTGCCGGCGTCTGTCCCGAATGGGAACCCGACGTTTCGAGGCTCACAACGCCCGCCGTGACGTTTAGTCACAAATTAATTAAGTAAAACTACACTTTGCTTTTGATTTAAACACAATCACTAAATCATTTGTTTATCATCCCGAAATTTTAAATAAAAAAAAAAAAAAAAAAAGAAATCTCTCATAAGTTTTGGACTTGTATATGTATCCCACCGCAATTAGTTGATAATATTTAAACACTACTAAATAGCATTTTTCATTTCACATTTAAAAAAAAAATTGTTCACAAGTTTGCAGAGAAAAACAAATTTTTTGTTTTAGAATTTCAAACTGTAACGAAACTTTAATTTATAAATTTATCCATTAATTCGTCACACCACATATCCAATACATATCTATACACAAACTTTGATTAATGATTATTGGTAATAAAATAAAGAATATAAGAACCATAAGACACTTAATTAATTTAATATTTGTTTTCTTAGTTTTCTTTCTGAATGAGAAAAAAAAACAAACTAATAACTAGACGAATTGCAAGCGCTTAGATATTATACTCTCCACTTGACGTGAGCGCGCGTGTCACTGCGACGGTGCCACACAGCGTTTCCGCTCACCAGTCCCCAGCCACTTCCCTTTTTCCTTTCCTGTCTTTGCCCATTCTCTCCCTACCACAACCGTCGCCGCCGCCACCACCACCACTACTACTACTATCACTACTACTACTACCATTACTACCACATTACCACAATTTGCTCACTCGCCACCCTACATATATTTCTGTGGTTGCAATATATCGCATTAAAAAATAAAAATATAAATAAATAGTGGTAGTAATTGTGATGTAATAATAATAGTACGTATTGGTATAAAACAATTTTTGAGACTTTGAGGTTCATCAGTGTGCATAAAAGCTTTTGAGGTTTATTTTAATTGTATATTCGTCATGTAATGTATATATACATACATGCATATATGTAAAACACTATGATAATAAATGGTGGGGAATATAAGAGTAGGAGAGTCTTTTATATACGCCCCCTTGTATATTTTCAACCACCTGCTGCTGCTGTTGCTGCTTATATATGTATGCAAGTAAAATTAACACGGCTCGATAGATATTTTTGGAAATTCATAAATTTCATCGTGATTTCTTATTAAAAAACAATTGTACATTTTAATTTTATTATTTATTTATTAATACCGTTTGATGATTGATTTTCATAATTAATATTAAATTAGTTGAAATATAAAAAAAAAGGTTATCTTTATGAAAATTTCCGTGATTTTCTTTTGGGGATTGAGGAACACCCATGTCGATTTTTGTGTCGTAGTAGTTACATATTACTAAAATTTTACACTAACACAAAAATAAGACTTTGTGAGGTCTTTGAGTAATAATAATCGAATGAAAAAAATGGGACCATTAATTTTAGAGCGGTATATATATATACACTGATGATATAATGAAAATGATCATCCACAATTATATTTACCTAACCACTTAAAAAATAAAAGAAGAAAAGAAATGAGAAAATGAGTAAAGCATGAAAGAAAAATGGAGAACAAGGGAAATATATGAAGAAAATATAAGACGATGTAATGGGGAAAGAGAGTGAATTAAGGGGGCCCAGACCGGATGCAGGGAGAGTTGTCGTAGGGGAGTCCCCGAACAAGCTCGCGCTGGTTCAAACTCACACACATACACATACATGCAGTGGCTCGCACGTGATACAGTGATGAGGGGACCGGAAGTGTCTTACCCTCTCATTTCCACTTCTGTCTCACATACTTCTCCTTCACATATATAATGTCGCTCGTGCCTAATTCTTTAAGGTCCCAAATACAACTCAGAAAGTTCAATACACAAGTTATTTCTATATATTCAGGCATATAAATACATATAGAATGAAGGAATGAGAATTAAGGGGGCTATACGGATGGAAAAAAAAACCCTCCATTACTCCTCCTTAATTTCATCCTCTCAAGAAAATATTATTTTGAAAGAATCGCAACTACCATACATTTTCCATTCATTCACAGATTATTTTACTTTTTTTAATATATACATATTTTTTTCACGCTTATTTTCAGAAATTTGAGCATTCTTAAATTGTTGAAAACATATTTTTAAAAATATAAAATATTACGTCCAGAAATATTTATTATAAGACTATATAAAATAAATAATTATACTCAATCTTGAAGACGAGAAAAAAAACGTAATAAAATAAGGCCCAAAAATAAAATTATCATTGAATTATATATATATATATATATATGTATATTTGTTATTTTTTATGTTCAAATGCACAGGTTGTATTCACGCGCGCATTCATTCATAGTATTCTCTCCACCGTGGCAAAAGGAGCCTTATATATGTATACAAACTAACGTAACAGAGACAGAGAGTTGTTATATACAATGAGAGACATATATATACCAAAGTGGAGAGAGGAAAGGAGAAACATTGCTCATTGGTAAAGCACTACACGCAATATATCCCCCTTCTCTCAAGACTCAATTCCATTGGGTTTTTTCTTTCATCGCTATCTTTCTCATATACTCACACGTATTTCTTTTTCTTTTTTTGGGCCTTATAGTAAAACGCGTACGTGCAGCGCTCTTTTCACTCTCTTTCTTGTACATTTTATTTTACATACATATATAGATTTTTTTAGCCATATATAGCATATATTCCAGCTCTCACATTACAACCGGAAGTGAAGGGAACCCCTAAAGAGAACCACTAACCCCCCTCTCCCCCTGAAAAAAAAGACAGACAGTGAGAGGGGATCTGAAGGGGCCTTAAGATTACAGCTTTTATAATGTCGTCGAGTGCTCCTCCCTCAATTTTGATATATATATATAATATCTTTATAATCGTATGTGTGTCTGTATGCACCCTACTTTATTGTTGCTCACTTCTTGCTCAAGAGAATATTTTTTGGTGGGAGGAGACGTGTAGATGCACAAATCTAGGGAGTGATTCAAATATTGAAAGAAATAAAATGGAAAAAAAGAGAATAAAAAAATAATATTTAAAAAAAAAATAATAATGAAAACGAGAACGATAACGTGTTAGGAGGACGGAAGGAAGTTGAGCAGATGCATCATTGCGTACTAAAATACACACAAGTACACGCATTCAAAATATTATGCTGAATATAATTATTTTTGGTTTTATAGAAATATTATTGAACAAATTATTTTCGAATTATTGAATTTATTTCATCTTGCAAAACTAAAACCTAAACATTCGCCGATGTTTTAGAAGTTGACTATACGCTCTTTTGATTATTTTTTTTTTCTATAACCCCTAAAAGCGTATAAGATTCATAATGATTTATTATTATTGTTGTTGTAATTATTATTGGAACGAGTGGGAGACTGATTATAGACCATCAAGATAACCATATAAATGAGTCGAACACGTCACAATACCAATATGAATCCTTATATGGATGTTTTTATACCATAAATTCAATTGACACACACATACACGTATATATCGATGATTATCAAGTTTAATAAATGCGACGACGTGCTTCAAACATTCAATGTGTGACTTGTGGTGCGTGATGAAAATGTTTTAAAATTTATCTATATATTTTAATATGTATATAATAAATAAATCTATATTAAAATAAATGTATGTATGCATTTATTTTTATCCCTGGTGAATTTTTATTTCGCGATGAATAAATATTTGTAATGGAGAAAACAAAAAGTATTAATATGATACTAATAAATGTTATAACACAAGTTGATTGATAAAAAATAATAGAGCAATGCAATAATAAGAGAGTTGGTTTTTTTTCTTCAAGTTATGTGTGTTCATTAGTTTATGTCGCAATCGCCATCATTGTATAAAGAAGGAAGATTTTTATCTAGTTATTTTTATTATTCCTTTTTTTTTTATGCACGGTTCTGATGTAACAATAAGAAACTGAATTTTGTCATGCAATATTTTCTTTCATTCGTTTGTTCATAGTCAAATCTATGTTGAATTAGTTATTTTTCAAGGAGCTCATAATCATTAATGGTTATTAAAATATTATTTAACACTCACCATCGTTGTGATAAGGCCTCGGTAATGGTGAACTAATTGATTGTTGGATTCCTTGCTGTCCAGCATTTCGTGATGACGATGATGTTGAGGTAGTTGAATTTGTCAATGAATTCGATGAACTTTTATGTTCCGATGTTGCTATAGAATTATTTGACGTTTGATATGATAAAAATTCGCCGAGATCCGGGACACAAACACTCTCATATAAATTCGCTGGCATATTTTCCAACGATGCTTTTTCCACTTCATCTTCTACAAATGAATGGGATATTAAAAAAATTTTTATCAGTTGTCAATTATTTCGTCATTAAGGAAAGTTTTATTCATGTATATATAAATTATGTTACGTGCTAAAGTGTTCGTGTTCAAGTATATATATGTATTTATGTACGTATGTTTATATGGTGATTAAATAATTATTTTGACTCATGGAAAGCGCGAAACAATAATACAGCTTCTATTTCTCTAATATTATTCATACATATATTTCTCAATCCCTTTATTCAACGAAATTATATTCATTTATATTTATGTTATTTTTGATTCTATTTTTCTTTATTAATTTATTTTTTACTCAAGGGAGGGGAGCAGGAATAAGAATAATATTATTCAAATTGCGCAAAATTGTATTATATGTATAAATATTACATAAAAATGTAATTGTATATGTAAATTAAGAAAAATTCATTGATTGAAGAAATATAAGAGAAGAGGGTTCATTCTTCCACTTTGAAACACGTGTCATTTGGAAAAAAAAATTTAACATTAAAGGATTGAAGAACATATGTATATATACATACATAAATATATATGTATGTATGTATGTATGCATGTATATGTACAATATATGAATGAATGAATGAATGAATGAAATTGAAGTATCGTCGCGTATAATAAAAGACTATTGTTGAAAAATTTCAAGAAAAAAAAAAGAAAAAGAGCAGAAAAAAATTCGTTCAAGTGTCTTTGCTATATCCGGAAGTGCACGAACTATGTATTTTCTCAGCTTTTACACATTTTTTTTTATTCCTCCTTTTGTCTATTCTATTTCATTTTCCACTCGTTTTTTTTTCTTTTCATTCACTAACATAAATTTATAAGTATTGATAAATTTCAAATATTGTTCGAGCTGCGTATCGTACGCAATTTTGATTTTATTGTTATTCCCTCAGAAATTTTTCTTCATTTTATTTTTCTTTACCTGTGATGTATATATTCTCGGTGAATTTTTCCCCATAGTTATTTGATATATATCTTTGTTTTTTTTTCTGTTTTTCCTCTGTATATGTATTTTTAAAAATACACTGCAACCTTAATGATTATCTTTCGGTTTACTTTCGCGAGAATTGCAAGGAAAAAGTGGATAATGTTACAAGAAAACGATAAATAAATATACGGAATGAGGAATAGAAGAATATAAGGAGCAATATAAGATCTTATATAAAAGCTAATCTCTCTATATTGCGATCATTCGTTGAGAGAGGGAGGATTGATCGTTTCCGGTGTAACGAGATCCAGGTGTGATCTCTCAATCTTATCGAAAAATTTACTACTGTGAATTTTTTTAAAAAATCTTACGATCGAACACAATTATATTTATTAATAATCGAATTTTTATTATCACATTATCAACTGACTGGAACTTTAAAGAATATTCATCCGAATTATCCTCCAAATATACAAAAACCTGTATTTATATTTCATCTTGTTGCAAATGAAATATTTTTCTTCAGGAGGATTAATTATGTCTGTTATTTATAGAGTTTTTAAATTATTCATTCATCTGATCTATTGCTATTTTATCATTGTACTTTACATTTATAACTTACCCTTTTGGAGAAGCTCCAAGTGTTCCCATAAAATATCACCCATGAATGCTGGTGCACGCGCTAAAAATGAATCTTTGCCCATTGCACAAATTTGTTTTCCCGTCATGTGTTGCCACGGTTGCATCGCCACACCTTCTAGTGAAAATTCTCTTATTGCCCAATGTAACCAATGAGCAACTGCTGTTTCTGACCATTGCCTTGGATCTTTAATTAGAA
>JAQQBS010001423.1:60262-92594 GCA_030347275.1 Microctonus aethiopoides
AAAAAAAAAAAAAAAAAGAATTAGGAAAAAAATATATATACAAATCCATACATACATACATGCACATACGAGTACACGTAGTCACCACATATACAAATAAAAAGTATGAACGAGGCGGGTGGATACACAAAGGATTACACCGAAGGCCACTTTATGAATGGCACAAGAGATATAGACAGACAGAGAGAAACTTCAAACCACGCGGTATCCAATATAAGTACATGTGTATGTATACATTCGTGGAAATTGTGAAGACACATAAACATATACGCATACGTACATACACGTATGAAATATATAACCATCAACCACACACATTAATAAAATGAAATAACGTATAGCACGCGACGTTCTCGAGCAATAAATAAGTATAAATATCTCTATTTGTAAATTTATCAATATATACATAAATAATATATATTTATATATAAGTATCAAATATATCAGTTGAATAATTAAATTATTGCCAAAATTTCAGTTTTTTAAAAATAAATATATTATTATTGTATTCTCAACTCTCTTCAAACATTTATTCATGTATAGGCATAAATACATATTATATATAAATATGTATATACAATCTCTAACGGCGCACGATTGACATGGCCGCGACTCGGATGTGTGTATGTATATATTTATGCATGCATGTGTATCTCTCTCACTTATGGATAGATCAAAGGTGCCGCACGCACCGGCATCGGCACCGAATGTTTGAGGATTGCGGGCGCGATGCTCCATGTTTGGCCAACTGATTCCTTGTCATCATTGTTAACAGCTACAGCGAAAAGAATAAACGCGTTTAACACTCCCTCATCGTAATCATCATCATCATTACCACCATCACCCACTACTACCATCATCACTAAAATCCATAGTCAATGTATATCCAATATTATTGACCAAATATATTATGAAAACGAACAAAAGATAAGACGAATATATAAATACGAAATCATTAAAAAAAAAAAAAAAAAATACAGACAGGTGAATTTTTTTCCTGTACAATAAAAAATTCAAAGAAAAAAAAATCTCTGAATACATATGTATATAAATTCTTTTTGAATTTCATGTTGAGAGATGAAATCAAAATTATTAATGTTTGTTTAGGAAATAGTCCACCTGTTGCATAGAAAAATGCAACAGTGACCCTTGTATATATATAATGTTTTGATGTATATAAGTACGTATATGTATGTATACAATGCGCGGGAATATGGTGAATGTGATGGCTCTTCACTGATGGGGAGCCGATGCCACACATCCGGTATGCGCATTCAGAACCACGCGGGTGTGACGTTACTTCCGGTCTACATGCCCTCGAGAAGCGACGGCGGACTCGCGCGCGCCAGTAGTGGCGCTGCAAATTCGTTACTTTTTTTCTCATATATCTATGTATATATTCAATTTTATATTGTGTATTTGGATACGTATTTATGTGCTTATGTGTGTCGGTTTGTCTGGTTCGCGGGCAGATTCACCATATATTATCTGACCTCACCGTGAACCGATCCAACGCCAACCAACATATTGTACGAACGTGCACAAAACGCGTCCCACTAATTTGTCTATACTTTATTCTCTCACTCATAAACCTATTGTATTTATAGACATATCCATGACATATTTGTTATATGGTTTTTCGAATTCGTTCTCCAGATATTTGTATTGTCAATTTTTCTATTCGTACTCAAGTTAAAGCATTAAACTCATTTCGCTATAAATTTTTTATTCTATTGAACAAATATAAATTTAATTCATCATATGGTTTTTTTTTCTAATAATTATAGTTAGAGTTAAAATTATACAAAACAAAAATATATACAATTATAATAATTCAACCATTAATAATTATGGAGAGTTAAAACAAAGAATTCTTAATCACGAATATTATTTTTTTTTTATTTTTTTCCCCCATTATTGTATTCAGATTTTTCTCTGCATACTCAAGAACTATATTGTGGTAAATCGACCCTAATACTGTACCTTCGTGCCTTTTCTTCATTTTTTCGCATATATAACAGTGTATATTATAATTGTAATTTTCATTTGTTTTTTCATTCATACATACATGTAGATAGAGAAAAAAAAATAAAAGAGAAATACAAATGATAACAATAAAATAGTTTGAAGTTTAATTTTGTTTCTTTGTTTCCCTCTGACCCATTTTTTATGCTCATTGGTGCATCCTTGTTCACAAACTTACACGGGAAAGGTGAATACTAATGTATATAAATGTGTGTAAACGTATAAATATCTACGCATGTACATTGAATATATATTATATATATGTATATTTAAAAAAGATTTCGATAGAGAGTCAACGAAGGGAAGAGAAAGAGAGTGGAAAAAAATGAGGGGAACGTGCAGGAGGTAATCATCGGGCGTAACGAGTTTGCAAATCACTCGTTTTTTTTTTCTTTATTCAATTCATTCTTTCTTTCTTTCTTCATTTGTACATTTGAGGATACTCAAAAAATATTCATTTTTTTTTTCAAGAAATTATCGAAAAAAAAAATAATAATAAAATGCCAAAAATACACATACAATTTATTTTTGTTGATTAGTTAATTATAAATAAATTACCTTTGGTGATATTCAAACGAACTTGTTCCTTTTCCCATGAAGCGAATGAGGCCTTCAAGGCTTCAGTCATTTTCTTATTTGTCCCAGGGGTTAATGGTGGCACTTGCGCCGGAACATCTGTGAAAAAAATATGAATAAATATATTAAATACTCAATTGAATATATATTCTTATTCTATTTATTTGTCAACACAATTCAAATTAATTTCGTTCTTCTTTTCCTTTATAATTCTCGCACATAAAAAAACAATAAATATGAAGAGTTTGTGCATTTGTGGAATATAACTCGATGTGTGTGTGTGTGTGTATGTATGTAGTTAATGAGTACACCTGTGGCAGTAAAAATAAGGGGGATACGGTATATAATCTTATCTGTCATGATCAAATGATGAGAAAAGGAGAGGAAAGAAGGGGGAGGAGGAGAGAGAGAAAGTGAGAAAGAAAGAGGGACATGGACAAGCATCGGTGATTTTCAAACAATTGAAATATTTATCGGCATTCTCTTTCGCTCTATTATTTACTTTTCCATTTTTTTTCTCTTTTTTTCTCCACTTTTTATTATTTTATTAAATTTAATTCCATTCTCTCTTCTTTATTATTACATATGTAACCCTTTTGTATTCGTCACTTGAAAGGTACACGTGGTTAATATACCACTACAATATTCCCTCTCTGTCCTCCTTCACCCTCGCTATTATATGTCTTCTTACTCGAGCTTACCCACGCGTGGAAATTCCACCGTGGGAAAAAATATATGCAAACGTATTCGTCCCACTCGATCGATATGCAAATTTCATTGCTCGATTATTTATTTCGTCCTTTATTTACTCATTTATTTCCTTATTTAGAACATATAGAACATCAACGCAGTACAAAAAAAAATTAGTAGGTTATCAAAATGAATAAAATGAGGAAAAGAATTTGAGTAAATTGGAATATTTAAAAAAAATAGCTGTTTATTTTTTTTTTTTTTTAAGTTTGTGTAAATAAATTTCTCACGGATGTCAGGTGTTGTGTCTCAGAGGGTGTGTACAAGTCCAGCAAGAATAAAAATTAAATAATAAAAAAAAGCTCATATATGTATATTAAAATGATACTCCTAGATAAACATCGTCATAAAAAAATGGAGGGGACTCGCGCAAGTTGCAACTGGCTTAGAGCAGGTGCAAATACGTTCATACGATGTGCCCCAGGGCAAATAGTATTATTTGAAAGAACGGCAGAAAATAAAAAATACATTACGAAGAAGGAATTTTTGAAAATTGAGTCAGTTAGTTGTTAAATATTACATATAAGAGTTGAGAAAAATAAAATACAAATATGCAAATGCTGTATACTACTTGACCCATCGTGACACTTTATTCACCTTTCGGTTCAATTTTGTCAAGCATAAATTAACATCGTTAATCGTCTGTTCATTATTTTCACTCACGTACACACACATATATTTATATATACAATAATCAAATGCTTATATATGTTCATATTTTTTATCAATTGGACTAAACATTAAAAAAAAAAAAAAAATACACATATATGTGGACTGAAAAAAAAATTTCCATTCGAAACCACCTAAATAAAATACATTTTAGGGATCTTTTGAATATTTTCCATTTTATTTTCCTACTTCTATTTTTTCTCAATGCATCTTTCTCACAATTCTAAATAGCAGATGGTTTGAATTAATATAATCAGTTTCATTTATTCATTTTTTATCTTTGTATAAATGAAAAACTACTTCATAACCCATGCATTTTTTAAATGTATTTCAATTTTTAATTTGTGAGTTATGGAAATTAAATTTAGAAAATGGAAATATGTATAGAATACGTGGAAGTTTTTCAGTGGGCACGCGTGCTAAAAGAATTTTCAACTGTCTTATATATATATATATATATATATATATTATACATAAATATAGATGACTATTCAAGCTTATAGCTTTTACTTTCTTACTTTTCATTCTCTTTCTTTATTATTTCTTGTTGCATGTGCTCATCAGCAGTGGAGAATGAGTAGCAAGCCAACGAATGTGCCAGCTGGCCGACCTCCAACGCGACATATGGCCCGAAGAAACTTTGAGGGGCCCCAAGGAGTAAGGTCAACGAAGAGAGAAACGTAGAAAAAAAAAGGGAGATGAAGAAATATATATATATATATAACTCTGTAAGAAGGATCAACTAAAAAGACGCAGTCAAAATTTATTATACATATTTTTTTTCGACCTTTGTGGGATATTACATAATGACAATTGACTTTTTGGAAAGTAATTTTGATGCATAAAATAATATATTCATCACATTCATTTGATTAAATTAATTATTTTTAATGCCGATATAAATTAATACCTGTTTTATTTTTCATTTCCAATTGAAGTATTTGATATACTCAGTTAGTATAACCTGTTGAGGCACGCTCCAACTTGAACGCGGCATTGATCAATGCCTCGTTAAGAATTGCCTAATTCACAAAATTTTCTATTTTCTTCTTCCTATTTGTTCCTCATTATTTAATAAATAGCATATGCATTCAAACAACAATAAATATACGAACCAAATGAAGAAAAATATAATGAACAGTAGCAGAAGAGAGGGGACAAGTGAAAGAAAACTAATATAGGGGAAAAAATTTTGAGAGATTTTTCTTTTTTTTTTTAAACGTTTAACGACAATTTATCATTGTATAGCGTGTGTTTTACTGAGATATGCTTTCGTATACAGTCAACGGGTGTGTATGGCTGCATGTGATAATACCATGACTTCCTGGAGACACAATATATTCCTCTAGAGAATAAACAGAGGGAGAGAGAGAGAGAGAGAGAATTGTAGATATACATATATGAGCATATGAAGAAGAGAAAAAAAATGAATAAAACGATGGAGATGTAGTTGAAATAACGTCACCAAACACATGCCAAATAGGCGTGGTGGAGAGTAAAGTTTGTGGTCAAGCATTTCAACCACGACCAATCTGAAAAACGGAAAAAGAAAAATAAAATAAAAAAAAAATACGCGCACAATGATATACATATTTATCATCATTTTGTGGTGATTAAACTAGTGGCCATTATTGTATTGGGGAAATATTTTTTTTCTCTCCTCATCTAGTCAAGATAAAAAGCACACTTTACACGCGCGATAATAACAGCAGTATATGTATACTTTGATAATGATAAATACTTTATTATAATTCTTTTCATGGTAATTATTAATGAATAATTATTAAAATTGAAAAATGAATCAACTCCAAATGATATTATTTTATCATATCTAATATATATATATATATATATATATAATTAATTAATTAATGCGAATATTTATTTATTTATTTATTTTTCTCATGGCGACAAATAATTATTGGTATGCAAGACACGTATCGATAGGTATAGGCACGGGCCAATGGATCGTACATGAGAGACGACTCAACGGTCAGCGAAGAATCCGCAGTTTTTTCTGATTAAGGCGCCGCGCATTGTTATATATATATATATATGAAATAAATATTCTATGTATACGCATATATAGAGGGAGGACAAGAACGGCGTTCAAAGGGAATTTAAGTAAGAGGGGGTGGCGCGGGAATTTTTCATTGTTCTTTCTCATCACGTTCAACAACCGTATATATATATATATACATACATACATACATACATACATACATACATACTGCACGCGTGTGTTTTATTTTTTCTTATTATTTTTCTTTTTTTTTTCTTTTATTTATTCTTATTTGCTAGATTTAACTTTATAATACTGCTTAACAAATATGATTTACTTTTAACATGAAATAATAAGGAAGGAGAAATAATTTCAATAAATTGCTATATGAAAAACAATAGAATATTTGGGATGATTTTCACTTTAATATATCGTGTCATTTGATTTCCTAATATGATTTATGTTTCATTAATTCATTTAATAATTGGAATTATGTATATTTGAATATAAAATAATGAAAAATATGCTTTTGGCGGTTAAAACATTGCAGTATTAAACAGGTGTGAATCGCGTCATCAAATTATCCACTTTAACGTGTCTTAAATTAAACCAAGCGCACGTACATAATATGTAAAAATAAAATTACTTAGTGTGTATATGTAGATATACATATATATACATATATGTTTGTACGAATTGCGTCCATGCGATATCGGTTATATATATATATTGTGTCGCCGGAAGTCAGTCAATAATCGATTTAATTTTTTTTTCTAAAATACATACGTCTGCCATTTTGATCTCAATTCTATAAACTATTACGAACGTAGTAACAACTATCATCAAATATAAATTTTTATCTGTGAAGAAATGCGTTATATTTTTGCGTAATTTATGATGAATAAAAAAATCTTTCTCTCTCTCTCCCTAGCTCAAAATTTTTTTTGTATTTATTCATTTACCTCTGGGCCTGCCGAAAGACTTCATGGCCTTGATTCCCATTCCGACGTGATACGACTCGGCTCCGTAATCGATGTACATTAATTTATTTAATTATGTATTTTTTTGAATTCGTATCTTCAATAAAAATCCAACGATTTGATTATTAACACTCTAACATTGGAGCAAATGTTCATAGATATATCTCAGTCATTCACTCGCGAGTATAAAAATGTTAATAAACTTTATTTCTATCATTTTTAAATGTGCTGCAACGCAGAATAAAAAGTATAAACAAATAATTGTTATTTAATCCATTTTTTAGATCACATTATTGTTGACATTAATGTTACTTTGTTTATCTTACTTTATACATATATATATATTTTTATTTTGAATAAATGACATATCATTTTATGAGATGTAATAATTGACGAAAAATTTGAAATTCATTGTTATTATTATATTTTTTGATTGATAAATGATCGTGGTGAAATGATTTTTGTAACACCGCCAAATGTGTCGTTTCTTTAAAGAGCGCATGTGTTTGCTATCAATTTAAATATTACGAGGAAGAAAAAATAATGTATAGCCTGTAAATATAAGCACGCGCGCATGCGCCCTTGTTAATCTATTTTTGAATATACCTGTACAACATCATTGCCGTTGCGCTTGCGCAATAATCAAAATAATATCTAATATAAAAATTTAACTGAATCGATTTGAAAAAAAAAAATTTATTTCATTTTTTTCAGATAAAAATTTTTCTTGCTGAATTTTGCACTAACAATTCCACCAATTTTTTTTCACGATTATATTTCTCTAATCTACGACCAAATTCAAAGACACTTTTTCACGCACCACACTAAATTTCACCACGAGATGGCGACGTGATCGCTTATGTTTTGATTTGTCTTTGAAATAACATAAATGTGTCGCCTCAACTTCCGGTCACGAATTATTTCTGCAAAATGACTTCAATTTTTTCCCAATTTCAATTAACCACTGATTAATGATACACGCTCAGTAATCACCGTGCAAACAAATTCACTACAAATCGAGAATTACTTTATTTAAAGTTGAAAGTAAAATAACTCCAGAACAAAACCATCGTTCAGAGACGCGCACAGCGATCGTATTCGCGGCCAAATGCTGAAGTGAACACGCGGCGTAGAGCCACAACGAAGGGCAACCCGCAAACAAAACTGCTTGGAAAAAATGAAAAAAAAAAAAAAAAAAAAAAAAAAAAAAAAAAAAAAAAAAAAAAAAAAAAAAAAAAAAAAAAAAAAAAAACAAGAAAAAAAAATAACAAAAAAAAAAAACAAGAAGAGCAAACGTAAATACGTGTATAGGAGATAAAGATGGGAAAGGAGACACAGACACATGAAGCACACAGAGAAGAAGAAAAAGACAGGAGAAAGAAGTCGAAGGACGTTTTTAGAGTAGGGGCAAAAGCGCTATTTAGTGGGGATAAAATACTTGCAAGAGTAGGGATAAGTCAAAAAAAAAAAAAAAAAAAAAGGTTTACTTAATAAGTGGGAGAAATGAATGGAGACTTTTCTAACAAACACGTTAATAACAAATTTTTTTTACTATATTTTTTTCGTTTGAAAAATTCCCCAAATTATTTCCATATTTGCTACGGATTTTTTATCTATAAATTATTCAATTCTGCACCGCTATTTTATATATAGGACAATTTAAATTACGTATTTACATGTTATAAAGCCTCACTTGGTTAGTGTCGCCCAAGCGGCGGAAATTTAAACTTGTGTGTTGAGGTAGGGAAGAGAATTGTGGTGGGGACTCAGCTGAGAAGTTTTATGAATGAATATACGAGGTTGCTCTGGCTCAAGAGGATATAAATGAAGAGAAAAAAAAAAATAAGAAAACGAAGAGAAGAGTATAAAATAAAAGACAGAGAAACTGGGAGTCACACGCACGCACATGCGCAATCGGCACCTGTCTCCTCTTTTGCCCTTTCTTTTTCTCCTTATCGTTTCCTCTCTCCTCTCTGTTATTCTACTTTCGTTCATATGTGGAAGATCTATCGTTGTGCCTGCGGCTGCTGCTACTACCACTACATCAGGATATACTACTATTCTTCTCAATAGAACCATGATCGTTAAAATTTTCATTCATAATAATATTTATACTACACACTTGAAAAATATATTGCACAATATTAGAATTTAATTTATAGAATTAATCCTCATGTATCTATACAATATTTTATGACGATACTAAGCTTAATATAGAAGTGATATTTTTTTTAATAATTTTATTCTTATTTTTTATTATATTATAAAATTTTTTTTCTTCTATTTCGGGTTGTGTTTCATGAAACAGGAAGGAAGCTACTGATGATTATAATGAGTAAGATACTTTTTTCATTTTTAATTTTTTTTTTCTCCTTGTTTTCGTATTCTCATTCGTGAAAGCAGTACGTGATTAGAAGGAGGGAAATGTAACGGTTTATTTCTCTCGTTCGATCTCACTTCGACTCTCCCTCATTGCCCCGCAATCTCTTTTCATCTTTGCGCACGACTTCCGGCCAACAGACGGACGTAAATGTCAATTCGCTCAAAACACACATATATACACTCCACATGAACAAAACTCATTAGTACAATTTTTTTTTCTCCTCTTTCTTTCCTATCTATCAAGATTAACGAAAAATAAATAATCACATTCAAAATTAATTATTCTCAATAAAAAAAAATGAAATAATTTATAATCAACTAATTACCGTATAAAATAACATAAACAATAAAGAAATAAATAAAAAATTTACCGCAAAGTTAATTAGTTGCAGTGTCATGGTAAGTTGATTATCAACTGATGGATCGGTTGAATGTCACGATCGTAAACAAACAAAAAATAATTAAATAAATGAAATATATTCACTGCAAATGCAAACATATCCAAAATTATTACAATATTATATATATATTTATTCACCACCCGCTAGTATATAGATTAATCTCATTGTATATATGATCACCACGCGTGTTTGGTTGGCATCATCACCATATTTCTTTTCACCCAATTCTTAATTCGTCTTTCTTTTTTCGTCTCAAGCATGTGTATATGTGTTTGGATCCCTGGGCTTCGTTTGCCACTTCCGGTGGCCCTTTTCCAACTGAATGAACCCCCTCAGGGGTTTCCGTACACCACTCTCTTCCTCATCCGAACACCATAATCTCTCACGCACGTACACACACATACGTTCAAAATCTTCTTTTTTTTTTTTTTTTGTCCCAACATGAAATAATTCTCACCTAACTATTACATGGGTAATATATATACTTTATTAAATATAAAATGATTTTTTTGTCGTTTAATTCTATACTATTTAAATATTCGAAATTTTCATTTACTGATCGTTACACGTTGATGAATTTCCTGCCTTTTTTGTTCTGTTTATAGTATTCATTAATGATACTAATTAGTTTGACTGGAGAAAATTTCGCGGTTAAATTTTATAGCAATGTAATAACTAAATAAATAACTTTATGACAGATATTTATAGCGCGAAAATTTTTAATGTCATAGTACGATTGAAAATTCAATGTATGAAGTATTATTACTTTCTTATTGAAAGGTAAAAACATTAATTTTCAATTTTCACATTCAATTAAGGATTTAAGAAATATTATTTCAAATCTATTAAACATGTGACTTGGATATTTTTTTTCTTATTCATTTTGGCTTCCCTATAAAATAATAAATAATAATTTATATTCAAGTGATCATTCGTGTCTGATTTTCCCCTATACACGTATGAATATATATACATACATGTGTTTCCATTCAAGAAAAAAATCATCATGTGAGTATGGGATTTTTTTTACTATATATATATGTATATATATACATTGCTAGTTTGACAACAATTCATTTCCGGTGTTATCTCGCGTCAATATACGTGTTTGTCATATTTTAACATTTGTATATGTACTCATTATGAAAATACACATGTGATGAACATTAATGTATGTCAATATTCATACATATTTATTAAAATTTTATGACAAAACACTTTCACTCTGCAAACTGTCTAAATTATTTATTTTTTTTCCACCAATTTTTGTATTAATTCATTTAAAGTAGAAATATAAATGATGAATTTTTCTCTTTCTTCAATATTATTTATTCGATGTCAATCGCAATAAATTCATCAGTCATATATGCGTGTGCTCATATGCGTATATATTATAATAAAGCCAAAGGATTACAATATTGCGTAACGGACACTTTTGCCCTACAAAGAAAACGATGGTGAAGTTACCGAGGCATAAAAATTCAAAGTATAAAAAAAATGAAATTAAATAAAAAAGAAACAGGAGAACAAACAGTAATATTTCTCTTTCATCTATAATCGAATTTCATATAAATCTCCTATGTAAAGTATAATGAGGCCACTGATGACACTGATGGAAATTCGAACTTATAATAAATCCTGTATCAAAATGTCTGGCCAATAATGACCACCAACAAAGCAAAAAAAAAAAAAAATTAATAAGGAAAGTATGATGAATCTATAATCTTAATGTGACCTTCAACGAGTGAATGACCACGTGTGTAACATGACAATACCTGCAAGTAAAAGTACGAACGAAAAGAAAAAAAAATATACATGAACGGTCGAAATGCGCAACAGTTGATGGCGTGACATAAAAAGGGCTTGGTATAGATATATATTCCTATTATTTTCTTTTACATAGATATATACACATATACGTTGGTATATAATGGAACAATATGAGATGCATTCAATTCAAAAATATATTCATGTACGTATATACGTGAATATGTATTGTTACATGCAATGAAGAAAAAAAAAAAAAGGTGGAGGTGGTCGCGCACGTCAGCAAGAGGGTTTTATTGGCGAGGTGAGAGCGGTGTACAGTGGAATAAAGAGGGAGAAGACATGTTCTTCGCGCAAGTTCTGGCTGGGTGAACGCGCGTCCGGTCATTAACGGAGCTTATCTACATGAGCACACCTTGAACTAACCTAACCAAAGTCCATTTTCTTCTTAACCATCTTTTGTCTTCTTCTTCTTCTTCATCATCATCATCATCATGTATTCTCAGTAATTTATTTTTCTACAGGACCACGCATACAATATATATTGTCATCATCACATGCGTCTTCTTATATGATATTACAATAATTCATTTCCATAAATAAAAGTATATGAATGTACTTGAAATAAATATTTAATTATTGTCGATGTTTAAATTGTAATTTTGCAAAAAAGATTTTTTTTTTTTCTCACTGATAAATATTGAAGATGAAAAGACCTCGAAATTATTCAAAATGACAAGGTGAAGAGGAGCAAATTGATAGGTGAGAGGTTGATCGGGGTGAGGAAACAAAGTCGGAGGTAAATGAAGGACTAGTAATGCAAAAGAGCGAAAGAGAATGGGAGAGAGAGAGAGAGAGAGAGAGAGAGAGAGGTCAGGCGGGACGACTGCGAGGGCAGCACAAGAACTGGAAGCACGCTTGGCTGCACCCGCCATCGAGAGAGAAAATCGGCAGCGTCAAGTAATGCGCAAAGTGGGTGCGCCATACACCAAACGTCCACCAACGAAAATAAATTTAAAAAATAAATAAATAAATAAAATATATACCAATAAAAAATTGATCCTTTTGCCAAACAGTCTATCTTACTTTTTCCTATATGAATATCGCCTAAAAATATTGTTACTTAATATTTCCTTCCAGATTTAATTAACATACCCTCCATAACATATTCCACTACTTCTCTACTACAACAGTTTCGTAATTAAATTTCGTGTAAATAGTATATCGCTATTGGAGATAAAGAGAAATGCACCATCATGCTATTTAGTATCGTTCAATGGTAAATACAAATTGGCGACGAGAGATGAGAGCAGCGGAGAAGACTATAATCAAGTTGCCTTCAGGCAAACTAATTTACGAGTGTGACTAAACAAATAGTTACCAACCCTATTCTATTCTAGGTACATGTGTCTCTTCATAGTGTAAGCGTAACACGATGTGTAACTTATTGAAATCCAGAAGTCTTAAATTTCATTTAATTGAATCTAAAATTAAATTCTCAAAAATCAACGTAAATAATTAAATATATACTTTTTCAATAAAAAATAATGAATGAAAATCTTCAATTATTTTCGCAATTCATTTTTCATTCTTCATTTAGCGTTTTTATTCCTGGGAATTACTCCGATAGTTTCATATGTATAAATATAACATTATTCAATGTATATACGTTTATATATGACGTCAGTGTGACACGGTTGGGTGACCACGAGTCGTGCCATTAACATGGACGAGACAAAAGACGAGCGCAATGAATCCAAAAAAAAAAAAAAAAAAAAAAAAAAAAAAAAAAAAAAGTTTCATTAAAAAAAATATATATCCATACATATAAACCAAATACACATGATATGTATACAGATAGCATGTAAATGTATATGTGAACAAAGAAATATACGAATAAACTATCCGGGGCAACACGAAAGAGCAATTATACTGACGGGCCATTGTTTGGAAATTATTTCATTTTTTTTTTATATTTAATTTTTTATTCCCATCTTCTTTGTCTCTTCATATTATCTACTACGATTACTAGCATATTTTTATATGTTTCATATTATCAAAATTTATTTCCAAATACCGAGCTGATATAAAAGATAAGAATATATTCTTTTTTCTCATCGCAGGAGGAAAGAAAAAAAATTTTTTTTTCAGTGTAATATTTAAAAATTATTTGGCTTCTATTAAGAGATATAAATCTAATAGAAATAAATAAAACAAACGTAAGTATTTCATAAAGCCATGATGCATGAGATATATGGTATATTGGACAAACCGCAGGCGGGACCTGCACGGACGAGTGATGGAGAGGTCATATGTATATATACATAATATTGTGTTTGAGAGTAGGTGGAATAAAATACGACTCGCATATAGTAGCCGCAAGAGATGGCAAACCGAGAATGGAAATGAGGATTGGACAAACTAAACTCCACCCATTCGACTAAATACACATTATATCCGTACACGAAATAATACATATATATTACATATTAAAAAATAAAAAAATAAATAAACTAGTAAATATATATGTGTACTTAATTAAAAATTATAATTCGACGTTGACTGGGAAATGTTTTGGACATCATTAAGTATGAAATGATTGATAAAATGAAGAAAATAAATAAAAACCAATCAATAATTGGACGAGAAATTATAAATCTTAAATTTCCATTTTAAAAAAATTTTTTTTTTTTTTGTGAAATAATTGGATGAACTGTTAAATTAAACATTCGTGAAGGAGATAAAGAGTATTAGATTTATTATTATTCAAAGGAAATCCGGTTAGTCATGTAATATCATTTATGAAATATATTATTCATATTATATATTATTTTTTATTTAATGAATAATTTTTTTCAACATTTGTTGACGCTAATGGATAAGGCGTGCTCGGTGGTGAAAATTATATATACAAGATTCGCTTATAATTCCCTTGTACCACTATACGTCCGATATTCGGCTTAAGAATTTCAAAATATCGTGAGATCGCACACTTACACAATTTTATATCAACAAAGTTACATATCGATTAAAAACCAAAAAAAATTAATAAATAAAAATAGTTATAAAAAGAAAATATGTGTAAAGAGTAAAAAAATATATTTAATACATTATTTCTTTGACATGGCGCTGAGGTATCGCATCGGTTAATAGTGCACCTGTGCAACCGGCTCTTTTTCTCCTTTCTCTCTCACATTATTCTTTCTTACTCTTTTTTCAATGTATTCATACAAGAAAGAACCAAGTTGAGATATAGAACGGGATAAAAGAGAATCGCACGACGTTCGCGTGGATCGCGCGCTTTTTGCACGATGGAGAAGGGAGAAAAAGGATCACTCGCGTCCAACTCGCGCAATACGATGCAACATTAAATCTATATATATACACACACACACATGTGTATAACGCAGTTGGAAGCAAGTGGGGATGAGAGCCACGCGATCGAGATTTATTTATAAGTCGAGAAGCGAGTGCTCTCTTGCAACCTCCTTCTTCTTCTTCTTCTTCATCTTATGGGCTGTCTCAAATTTTTTTTTCTTCATCATTTTTCCTTTTTTCATTTCTTGTATACATATATATCAAGTAAACTCAACTATCTGCAACATCTGCTCTCTCGCGAATCATTTCTACGGATTTTCTCTGACCATTGAAAGTAAACGGAGCAAGATTGAACGAGTACATGAAATAACAATGAACTTGCAAACTTCCGTCATGTATATATAATATATGTTTGTCCACAATATCTATAAATATATCTCCTATATTTAAATCAGATATTTATTAATGTTTCATGGCAATGAATAACGTCAATCTCTTCACTTTGAAGTAGAATTAACAAATTAGAGGACAAAAATTTATTGATATAATAAAAAAAAAAAAATGAAAAAAGCGAAAATTGAAAGGAAAAAAAAATGGTAACATGATGGTGCATTTGGGGTAACGTTACAGAGGAATTTACGCAGTGGGCAATTATCTGTATATATTTTGTGTGAACATGTATATATATATATACACATGTGCATGTAAGTATATGTACGAGTCTATCTCGCTTCCTCACCGATGACCTTACACTTCCCTCCCCATCAGTAAAACCAGTTTCAACTCTTTCTCTCCCCTCTGGGTGTGCTCAACTCTCAACCAACCACATAAACATTATACATATATATCACACATATATATATAGATTTACATTATATTCCTTTTCAAGTAGCGCGCGACGCTTAGCTCGCGGCAGTGATCAATTATTTATTTGGTCGTATTGGTTTCATGCTCGGCTAACGCCACACGCTAATCAACGTCTCAAGATCCACTGGAGTAAAAATAATTTGCAATGAATATGTATTATATATTTATATATTTCTATGAAATTCACAATCTTTCAACACGTACGTACAATACTAGTACACAGTTGTGTGTAAATTACCAAATAAATAATAAATTGATATTTGTTAATGCAATATTATGTACTTAAAAGAAAACGTGTGCGTGACATAGAAATTTATTTATGTTCCATTGATTTATCTACAACACCACGGGGCAAATATGAATATCGTTAGTGAATTGTTGCGCAATGCGAAAATATTATTTTGCTAGAGGAAGAGAACGGAAACGCATTTCCCCAGGATATAGTGAGCCATTGAAAGCCCAGATGAGAAGAAAAATATATAAAAATAATAAAATAAAAAATGTATTAGAGGCTGCTACATTGAGATAGTGTTGTTGAAATGTATGGGAATAAGATAATGTTTATAGATTAGTAGTGGTAGCGTAGTATAAAAATATATATAGCTGCCAGTAGTATTTAAAAGAAAATAATAAAATTTTTAAAAAGATGTTAATGCAGAATAAAGTGATTTATATTAGTCTTAATAATACAACTCACCTAAACTCTTATTTAAATTATTTTATTTTTAGTATATATATATATATATATACCAATGTACATTTTTCTTCCGGAATAAAAAAAAAAAAAATTTAGACTTGATAAAAGTACCAAAGATATGATTATTTATTGAATCAAAGAACTGCAATGAACGTACGTGTAACAATGAATAAAATTAATTTTCATAAGTTAATTATTAAAATAAAATAAATCCATCACCAGTTTAAACATTAATTTATTTTCAACTGAATTGTAAAGCTTTCTCATTTTGTTGGTTAATGAAAGAAGAAAAAAAATAAATAAAATGTGGGGGAACGTATAATTTATAAAATGGGCGGGAGAATTGTGCAACGACGGGATGCGGCGATTAACCACTTTTGGATTATAAAAACCCTTATCACAATAACAAATATTTCCATTATTCTTGCCTGTTTTCTTTTTCTCTTTCTTCTTTTTCTTCTTTTTCATTTGCCTATTTATTGATAACAAATATATAAATAATTTGCATGATTTTTTTACCGCATGGAAGTGGATGTGGTATTGTCGTACGATTTATTTCAATTTTATTTTGTGGGAACTTGAATGGATCATCAATCGAAATGAAATAACATATTAATGTATATAGTTCCACTGAAATGAAAGTTAATTAACTAACAATTATTCGTACTGTAATTACTGAAAATTATATTGAACAATGCAAATTTAAACTAAATATTAATATTTATACTATTTAAATTGAACAGTATTTGATGTTAATATTGTTAGTAATATCGTTTAAGGACAAACACAATTATTATTACAGTATATTCGAAATTTAACTGATTCATAGCATAATGTAGAGAGAAGCCATTTCGAAAATTAAAACATAATTACTTTTATACGTATATACAGTAGCAGGAAACGACATGATCGTTATTGGGAAATGTTCTCGTGAATTCCGTGTGGACGGGCCGCCCTAAGGCAAAGAAAGAGAATGAGCCAATGATGAAAACAGGTTTTTTTACCTATATATAATAAAACGTCTCAACTCTTTCTCTATCTTTTGATTTATAAATTCAACGAAATGAATAGAAAAAAAAAATTATTTACAATAAATGAATCCAATTTAATTGATAAGAATTTTTTTTTTAATTCAATGACAAATGAATCTAATGAATTAAAAATGAATATTGTTAATATTCCTCTAATAAATGCAATGTTTTACAAATTATATACAATAAATAAAACGTCAGGAGAACTCAAAATAAAAATATTCGACGCATATATGTATATATAATATAAAAGAACTTTGAATAGCAGTGAAGATATGTTAAAATAGTGAAAGAACGTACAAAGTACCAATAATATAAATCGCTGTACGCAGGTGTTTCAACTCACATTTATTTCTACCCTCATAGATATACTACTTATATATCTGCACATTAACTATAAATATATATGGATGTATATTGTACATACTGTACATAATCATCATCAGAAGGAGTTTTGATGCGATATATAGTTTTACACGCACGCGGATTTATATATTATGTTGCGGATAGTTGACGAGGCAGTTATATACTCTATATCATGGCCTCGGCTTCTGATATATAGCAAAACCGCGATTACACAGAGGTAATGGGCTTCAGGATAAAATGCAACACCACCATCATTGGTCGTGTGTTACAAGAAAAAAGATGATGGACAAGAATGAAAAAAAAATAAGAAAAATAAAAATAAGAAGAAGAAGATGAAGAAGAAGAAGAAGAACTAGAAAAAGAAGAAGAAAAAAAAAGGAGATGACGGTAGGTACATGGGGTCCTCGCTCCCAATAAATTGCTGGGTTCATTCATCCTTTCTCATCTGATAGAGTGAAAAACTAGCCACATCAGCTATTTCCATCTGTATTTTTCTCCCCTTTTCCTATACCTCCATTACACTATACATGTACTACTACTACTACTATATTGCTATTACACGCAAGCCTATACAATTATTATAAACAAAGTATATGCCCACCATCGTAATTTCTTTAAAAAAAAATTTTTTTACGCTTTTTAAAACTCATAAATGAAAATATTCAATTATAATTTCCTATCTACTTTAGATTTTCATTAAATTACTAGTGTTATACATATGTATGCATGTACATTAAATACATTGGATGATGAAATTTATAGTAAGAATTATTATAGATGGTTGAAGAAGAAAATAAATAAATGTATGAATAATAAATATTTTTGAATTGCTTCTTTTACCATTTTTACAATTGCATGAAATCTCAGTGTTTAACAAACGACTTTTGTCGAGAGGATGCTACTTGAACTCGACCTAATGTGGCATAATTACAGTGCTGCAAAGTGACTAAACAACAATGAATGACCATATTCATACATACATTTGTATTTTATAATATATAATGATGGAAAAATTATTTTTCTTTATTCCTATTTTTTGGTAAAATTGCCATTAGATCCATGTATATATATATATATATATTTATAAATACATGAATGATGGTTTGAAATAAACGTTGTGCCATAAAACGCCTTATATACGTCCACAAACACGAACAAAATTGGTTCTATATTAGGGCGAGATGAAATGATGCGTGCGATTCATGTATTCGTAAAAGTTTAGGTGTACAACTCGTTTTATACTTAATAGCAATACATCATTAATACACATTCACACAAGTATATGCATATATCATTCATAAAAAAAATATATATAACAAACATAAATAAAAATATAAAATGAAATAGAAAATATATACACGATGAAAAATGTTTATGACTGTATTCGCGACAATTGTAAAATGAAAAATTAAATTGCTTCCTGTGTGTTGTCTGCATATATATATTATTATGCAACATTGTGACAGCCACTGTACCAAGCGCCGGATGGTATAGGAATATTATATACAGTAAAGTCGTGATATACGGTAAAAGATGAAAAAACGGAAGGAAAGAAAATTAAAAAAAAAAAAAAAACGATATCATCCCCTCTTTCGCGAATATATATAAGATACGTCCAGTAAAATAAACATGAACGCAGGTACACATGTACCTATATACATAACCTACAAAGAAGTAAAAGAGAAATATATATATACATACATACGACATTTACAATCGAAAGGCGAAAGAGGAAGAGACTTGCAGAAGCATTTGAAATACTGCAAGAGGAAGAGAGAGATACTGTTCTAACAGGGGAAGGGAAGAAAACAGGAATATACATAATGTTAGCGCATGGAGTTTGAGTGAGAGACACTGAGTGAGACAAAGAAACGCGTTCCCACGATCTCATGAATGAACTCGCGTGGCCGACGAACAGAAACGAAATAAGAGAGGGATATATGTATGTATGAACTATTATATGTACATGTACATGGATTGATGGTTGAAAGTGGGGATAAAAGCGGGTGAGAGAGAGTACAAACAAGAAAGAAAGAATTATTCTTCTCTGCGATTATAGTAGTCTTTTTGTTTCTCTCACTCAACAGCAAAATGCGTGCACACGAGATATATCGTGCTGGTAAGGAGCTCAACTAAATGAAATAAAAAAAGAAAAAAGAATCTATTTATATATATTTGTATACTCGAAGGCATTTGCAATTGAAGAAACTCGAGTGAAGAGAGAGAAAAACTATTTACTGCAAAAAAAAAGAGTAAAGAACTCCCGCTGGGATATCGAAAACTAATATTGAAATTGACAAAAATATTGAAATTAAAACTATATATTGAATCAATTAAATATTTTTAATTTTAATATTTCTTTATATACACAATATATACTTTATATCAAATAAATAAATATCATGCTCAAGTTTTGACTTTTGATCCCGATTAAATTATTAAATTTGTAATTGTGAAAAGTTTTGTTTTCTTCCTATTTTTTTCACAGTGAAAAGTTGTGAGATATAGTGGGGTGAACAAAAAGAAACGTGAGAGAACGCGAGAGAGAAAGAAAATTGCATGTGCTATTCTGGTGGTGGTGATGATGGTGGTGCTACTGCGAGGAGAACATTCGATTCTCTTTCGCTTATGAATGAAACTCTCAGAGTCGCGTGGCGCCTCATGACGTCACACAAACCTGTTGCTAGCTGCCCCAACGGGTGGGCTTTCGCAGTGACTCCTACCACTCGTTTCTCCCCGCATCGACATATATTCACCGGCACGATTAAACGAGATTTTTTTTTCCTTGAAAAAAAAAAAACTCGACCAAAATAAAAATAAATAAGAATATCAACATATATATTCATAAATTGGATAAGAAGTTGGAAATCCGAACGTCTTTTGAGTATCTTTACCGCGAAGGATGCCGTGGGAGAATAAAGAGGGAAAGAGCCCCCCAAAAACTCGTTTACATTGAACGACCAACGGTTTTAAACCGAGGTAAAATACAATAAAATTAATATATATATATATATACCTATAAAAGAAAAAGATTGGAGATATTTTTTTTCTACATGAGGCAACCCCATAACTACATGTTGAACCAGTTGCCACATAAAATTTATGAACTGTACAATGAAAAAAAAATAAAAAATAAATAAATAAATAAATAAAATGAAAAAACAAATTAACCATAAGAAAAAATAAAATTTTTTTCAGTTACTTTGCAATGATTGAAATATTAAAAAATGAACAATGAAGAAATTTCACATTGGATTAATATGAATGAAATATAGACTGAAATTTTTCTTTTTATTTTCCTTTTGCATAATTCAGGTCGTGTGATTTATATATTGAGGCCGATGTGGCAACGAACAAAGTAACATTAATGAGAAAAATACACAGCAAGGCATAAACATATACGTTTTGCAATCGTCTTTGTCCCCCTTTTTCACGCCCGCACAATCCAAGCCCAATCCCGTATATAATATATACTTTCGCATTTCTCAGCGTCAACATTCAATCAATATCATAACGAAGAAAACTCCATTATCGACATAATGTTACTGTACGCTCTGGTGGCGCCATCATGTATTCATTTGTTTAAATACGATGATAAATTATCGACAGAGTTCAAACACTACCTCAATAGCAGTTGGTGCACTCCACCAAAGGCTATAGAGGGATTGGCATCTGAATGCACTAGTATTGAAAGATGAAAAATGAAAAAAAAAAAAAAAAAAAAAAAAAAAAAAAAAAAAAAAAAAAAAAATGTAACTCAAAAGCTTTTATTAGCTGTTGAATAAATTTTAATGTTGACTCTCATTTTTTTTCTCTTTATCGTTCTCGTGATATTTAAAGGACGTGAGAACATTTTTTAGCATTTGAGTTTGCACAGAATAAAGAAGAAGATGAGGGAGTTTGTGGACCAAAGAAGAAGAAGAAGAAGAAGAAGTAGACGAAAATATAAGGGCGTGAAAAAGAGAGAAGAGCAGGTTTCAATGTACTCGACAAGATCCCGAAACACCACACGCACAGCTGCGGTTACATATTTCACGCAATATGCCGACCACCTTGTCTCTCTTTCCCATACTCTTTTTTCACTTTATCATCAGTTTGTCTTCATACCAATCACTCTCTACTCTCTACACACAACCCATAGGTCTCAAATAATTTTTTTCCCATGAGTCCTAAATGCAAAAATGCGAGAGAAAAAGAATAAACAAAATTCATTTAAATTGTTCTCATCCTTCGAATTTTTTCATCCTGCGGCTTTCAGAAAAAAAAATTTTCCTTTCCCTCATGTCATCACCTAACAATTATATGGCTTCATCCACATTATTATACTAATGCGTAATTATTTTTCAGAACAAATGTCACGTTGGCAAGATTTTGCAAATATCAAAAAAAAAAAAAAAGAAAAAAAATCGTAGAAAGACTAATTGCATTTATAAAAATATACTCGAAGTAAAATAGAGAAAATGAGAAAAAAAAAAAGGTACATGAAGTTAATTAAGAGAAAAGTAAATTTATATATATTAAACGAGAAATTTAAAATGAATGGTAGCGATTATTTCTCACGACTATCTTTTTAAGAACCTTGTTTTTATTTTATTTATTTATTTATTTATTTATTTTTTTTTTCGAAATAAAAATGGCGACAAAAATGACACTATAAGAGACCCTTGAGTAAAAATTTCCGAGCACGTTCATCCGGTACCCGTTTGTCTGGAATAAATTGTAGTTAGATATACATACACGTAAAACCTATACACGGTATATCGACAATACAACATCAAGTTCGTCTTCGTCGTCGTTCTCTACACGCATGTTGGAAAACTTTTCTTGGAATGACAAAACATCCATCTTGTACATAAAAACACCCACATGGATATACATATATATATACTCGTATAACATCTCAAGAATTAAATTAGTATTATCAAAGTGTATATGTGATTTTATTAAACGTCTAAGTCGTGATCTGAACCACCAAAATTATTCAACAATTATACGCATTGATAAATTGATATCAATATAAAATACCTAACGAGATAATATACAACGCTTTTATAATATTTTATTTAATGAATTTTACTTAGAATTTAATAAATTTAATCGACTGTATATATGTATTCAGGAATATTTCTATAAGTCTCTCTATACCTGTTTTCTCATTATTCAATTGATGATAAACGTTACGAAGATACATCACAGTTAAAATGAAGGGAATTAAATTAATTATTTATTAAGATTACAAGAAAGTTAAAACAATTTTCGAATTGAAAGAAAAATATTTAAAATGAAAAATAAACAAAAAATAAATGTGAAAAATTTTTTTCTTGTTTTGTTCAGCACAAGTTCAATGTTATTCAATGGACAATAGTGTATTTGCATTAAACATCATGTTTGTGCGTGTTTTTCAGTTATTTAACACCAATATATACGACAATATAGTGGCAGATATTTATATACAAATATGTATTCATAAACTATAAATTATATGTAATACTTATACTTGAAAAATTTTTCTTTTCTTACTTATTAGCTTATTTTTTCCTTTTTTTTTTTTACCTCATCTAAATGATAATTTAATTGAGAAATCGAACATATAATTATTCACGAACAAAACTGCATTCTCAAGAAAAAAATAAACATGTACAGAGAGAAGTAAATACATACACACAATTTTTCTATATATTAAATCTTATAGAGCATTGACATTGACACAAAACATGAGCAGTCGTGTGGCAGACACACACTACAACACCGGATGCCAAGTGTTTCAACAATGTATTATCTATATTTATACCCTACGCACGTATATTATTATAAAAAATCTAATTCGTCTCATTTTTTTTTATTATAATTATAATAAATATCTAAAGCAAAAAGAAATAGTGACGTTTATCGTGATATTAAATGCTCATTAATGTTTCAATACCAGAAAAATAAAATCTTTTTCAAGTATTATAAATAAACGAAAAAATATTAAATGTGATGAGATGATTATTTTATTTTTTCATCTTCATCAGCCACGCATGAAAAAATCTTGTTAAAAATAATAATAGTCTGTCTCGTTCATTGTAAACTCTATCACGGTAGTGCATTACACTGTAGATACCGATAAAGCAATGTTGAGATGAAAAGGCAGAGGCGTATATGTATCTATGTATGTATATATTGTAAGTATATAAATGTATATGCATATGTACATGTATATACGTATATGAGTGTGTAAGTGTGGAAGGGAGCTTAATGAGGATGCTGTTGATTATCCAATTCGTAAATTCTCGCTATATTTTTGATCGCGCAACGCATACATCTCCCAACACGTGTCGACAAGCGTGTGTAACAATGTTAGGAACGTTTATTACGTTTATTTGTAAATAAACAAATTAAATCTCAAATTTTAAACAAAATCGAAATAAAAAAAAATTATTGAAGATCATCAACAAATTTTTATAATTATTTTATCGCTATGTATTTATTTAATATATAAATAAATAAAGTTATGAATAAGATTATTATTTGTAAACGGCACTCTAAAAATTATAGAATAAATATTTGCCGAGTGCATATAATATGAAAAAAGATTAAAAATAAAATTATGAAATGGATAAAAAAACTCACCCAATGATCCCAATGAACTATCCGGATCTGATAAATCCGAAAGCGATGGAACTTTACGCATCGATGTAAATCTTGCAGGTAACGCTGGTACCAATCCTTCTTCCTCAGCATCCGATGCCAATTCTTGTTTCATATACTTTGCCATCATCATCATAACACCACCACCACTCAAACTGCCACATACCAAATTTACGTTTCCACCACGTACATCGCGCTGTAAAAATAATGAATGAAAATTATTCAATATGAATGGGTATTAATACCTGTTATTAAAGTTCACATAAAGCTCATACTAATCAAATCCATCACATCTAATAAAATATTTGTCATTTATGTCAATAACAAAGTAAGCATTGATACATATTCATTGGTTGTATGTTCTTTATTATAACAAATAGATTCGTCCAAGGAATTAAATGTAAAGAAAAAAATTGAAAATATGTAAAAACGAAAGAACTGAAGAGCCAAAAGTGAAAAAAATTGCTGATGAATAGGAAAAATAAGACAACGTATGAGAGCAAGATGAATCCACATGACGCAGAAAGATAAAGAGGGACAACGATATAAATATAGTAAACGTGTATATGATACAAAAGCATGAATGAACCTCCAAGAGCGAGATATAAGATATAGTGGGGACGAAGCTTATGGTGAACTCAAACGCGTTTGGAAATAAAAAAAGACGGAAGACTGTGGGTGAGTACAGGGAATGGGAGTGAAGGAGAACAAACAGCATGAGCAGTGGGAAGAGAAAAGAACCGATGTCATGACTGAAAGATAGAGTTTGTCGTTGGTGATTTTGAGTTTATGGTGGGAGAAAATTCGTAGAATGAATAAGGCGTACACAACGGTCGCGCGTACTGGCTTGAGATTCGAAACAGGCAAACGAAAGAATGAGAGATATAGCATAAGGAAAAAAGAAATAAGAAAAAGAAAAATAGATTGTTAGAGTAGGGATAGAGACAGCAGTTAATGTGAGACGACGCGAAACGACGACCGTTTGACCTTCATGGCGAGTCGCGTAACTGAATGAAAACGAACGGGCGATCATACACGAACGTAGACGAACGCGCGCGCTACCAAATGTGACGCAATGTAAGAGGGAGACGCAATGATATATGAATTGAATGAGGGAAAAATTGAAAATTTAGTTTTAATTCACAAATATACAAAAAATTAAATTGACTGCATAATCTTTAATATTATATATTTAATTTTTTTTTTCTTTTTAAATAAATTATAAAATTTTAGAATGTTTATAAAATATATGAGTAATATTATGCAAAATAATTATGATACTCAATCAATATTGTTATGATTTTTTTAATCTTGCATTGAAATTTATATTTTACGTTGGATTTACATAATGAAATTTCGAAAAATACTATTGTTTATCTGTACTACTTTGTATTTTTCCTTGTTTCATTTTTGGAGTGATAAATGAAAAGGTTTGGTTAGTGACTCTGAAGCACATCAGAATCAAAAGCAAACACAAGCAGCAGTAGCAATATAGCAGGAAACTACAGACGAGTATTTATAAATGAACTATTTATAAAATTCTCTCTTGCGCCTGGTCAACGCGACTTTATACTGTCTTCAAAAGCACTCTCATATATATATATGCATACATACAAAAAAAAAAGAAGAAAAACGGCGATACCACAAGTCTAAATTTTCAAATAAATATCAATTTTTTTCCATGTCCAATATTGTTTCACATTCATTGTAGTATTCTTTATTCTCAAATTTTATCAGAATAAAAAAATTAAATTACAAACTATTTAT
Source organism: Microctonus aethiopoides (assembly GCA_030347275.1). Lineage (NCBI taxonomy): Eukaryota > Metazoa > Arthropoda > Insecta > Hymenoptera > Braconidae > Microctonus > Microctonus aethiopoides. Next base: position 86,491 of record JAQQBS010001423.1, read on the forward strand.
GAAAATTAACTCGTGGGTGTTGGGTTTCCTTTCTCTTCATATACACATATACATTTATTTATGCGTATAAAAGTTTATTCTCCTACGGAAGATGAAAAAAAAAAAATTGATTCAATTCGCAAAATATTATTGAATATATTTTAAACTGTTATTCTTGCAATCAACTGCAAAGCTTTAATTATAAATGCAAATTTTATTGTTCATCACTTTTTAAAAAGTAATCACTATTTCTGTATATTATTGAGTGCAAGATAATAATATTTTAAACTAATAAATTTAATGTATTCAAATGGACTTATTGGAAAAAAGAAGAAAATAAAATAAAAATTCCGATTTTATTTGTTTGCAGTGTTTGTCCCAATTCATTTATTTTTCATTGTTACCCCTCAACGATATATTACTATTATATTATCAATGGATTTAAATAATGAAAATAAATATTTAAGTAGTCATTTTACGATTTGCTATCGAATAAATGCGTGTGTGCATCATTCACTTTCATACGTACATGCGATTATTTTGCATAGAGTGAAGGGGCGTGTGTAATTTCACACGTTTATGTCCCATCGATTATTACAATCCATCCACATGTATGAAATTGTTTAAGAAAACATTTCGCAATAAAAAACCATTACAAAAATAATGGCGATTACAAATGGCAATTATTTCATTGGGTAAATATTATCTAACTTTATAATTCATTATTATTTATGTTTTATTTATCATTATATTTTCATACTCTGATTGTAATAGTTTCAAAACAAACAAAAATATATATATTCAACATCGAATTATTTTTGCAGCTTTATGTAACTTGAAATAACTCGTGTTGTCAAGCGCAATATCATTTTCTCTATTATATTATTCATTTTTAATTCCCCCTCTTTCCTGATGACACCATTGTATGTTTTATATTTATATAAAATCGATTGCAAGCGAGACTGTATTATCAATTAACGAGAAAGAGACGAGAGATTAATAAACTCTTTACTGACGACATCGTTCGTTCATTCACATATTCCCCGAGAAATATAAGACTCAACAAAATGGCGAATGAAGAAAAAAAATATTGGATAAATTCCCAATTCTATTTCTTTACTCTAATTTAATTCTAATTAATTCTTGTACTCACTTTTAGTGAACGATGATCAATAGGATAACCTTTTCTCGCTCCGAGATTTTCCTCGTAGAAATCCTGTTCTTCCACGTCGTAATCATACAGCGAGGACTCGATATCCATGATATCTGTAGAAGAAATTAAAATGAATAAATTTAAAAATTATAAAATGAGGAATTTGAATTGAAAAAAAAAAAAACTTATTTAAATTAAATGCAATTTTTTGTATAGTTAATATATCTTTTTTCGTCATATATTCTCTGAAAATCCCATGACAGGGAGAAACAAATGTATATACGAACATGAGTATAACACGTGTGGAGAGAAATACGAACCCGGGAAAAAAAATAAAATAAGAAAAAAAAAATAGAAAAAAAATATGCGTACGCATCCCACAGCGTTGCAGTACAACATTTATCCCCACATTTCTAAATTCTAAAAAAATCCAGAATATCAACACATTTCCAATACGAAAAAAAGCAAATGGTCTATACAGTTCAAATTCATCAGCAAATAATTATAATATTCATATATATTCTTATGAAATAATGAAATTTGAAAAGCAAACAATTCGTCAAACTGCAAATTTTTTTTTCTTTTTTTTATCAGAATGATATTTCACGGGAAAATCGGAAGAAGAACCGATGAAGTGTATCCCAAGAAGATGAAGATCGGTTTACCTATAATCCTCTGAATGAAAAGTGATGACATGAGACAATAACCCGTGTGAGAGAAAAGAAGAGAAACTGAAAAACCCGAACGACAGATGGTGAGTATAACCGTGTTCGTGATTGGATACTTATAATGGCGTCGTACCAGACACCCATGTTAAAAACCCCCATCGTCAATTTCTCTCACGATACAATTTACAATATATCTGTATACATGCATAACCTTTTTTGCCATCAATATCTCACGGATGCTGTTATTTAATATATCACCTGAATATATCCGCGTTATTGTTCGACGCTTCAATATACTCATAACCGCAAAATAAAAAAAAAAATAAAATAAATCAACGACTAACTTTAGGAACAAAAAATTCAAACACATCCTCCAGAACAATTTATATGAGAGAAAACCAAAGTATTTTTACATATGTACAATAAATTATCTTTCAACGATTTAAATTAAATTTTTTGAATTGCAACAGATCAAATATAGAAATACGAACAAGAAAAAATATGCAGTTAGATATATATGTATATATATATATATATTTGATAAAAGTTGTGTCAAAATAAAATTCGGGAAAGTCTGAATGGCTCACACATACTTGAAGAGAAATTATGAATCTTATCTTAAACGTACATCTCATCAATGAAATTGAGTGTTTAATAATAATCTGATTGCCCTGTACACTGATTAAAATAAAAACAAATGGCATGCAATACATGTATATGTATATATGTGATATAAATATGCAGAAGAAAAATTAAAAAATAAATTTTGACATGTGGGAGTGAATTTTTGCAGAAAAAAAAAATAATTTCATTTATTTTTTTCGTCACCTGTCCGGGACCTGTTTTTTCCTTTTTTTTTTTCATCCTCCCTCCCGTTACACTCTATTGTTAACTAAACTTCACCCTACTCACTTCGCCTCCACTTAAAGAGATGAAGATAAAGGTCAGGTAGTAAACACACGAATGAAAAGTTGACTCTCTCTCCCTATAAATGTGCGATATACACACATATATCTTCATACTCATTTGTTAAAACTCTAAAAAAGAAGGAAAAAAATACTATCGTTTGTCTAATGTACCCTCGAACCTAACCCAAACGTCAATTTTTATGCACCACACGCATCATTTTTTCTTCTACCTTTTTTTTTTCCTACATTTTTCTACAATTAAAATTCAAAGTTGGAGTTTCATGACAAAACAAAGCAACAATAAAAAAAGCATATAGAGATAATTTAAAAATAATATTAAAAAAAAACCTTTCGTCTTGAAATTTAAAGTCCTATACTTGAGCTGTGGGTGTAATGCGGGTGGTACATCCATTTTTATTCTTGAATCACATATTTCCAAAGCTACTAGCAGTCATAAAACAAACGATTGATGAAAATATAATATGAGTAGTCTAGATTTTTTTTTCAAACGTATCCCTCAAACATTCTCAGCTCTTTATAACTCTATCCAATCGTCGTAGCGACTTCACATCTAATGTGTATGTGTATTATATATCTCACCAAACTTCCTTACACTTTTAATAGTCTGATGCAGTGATGCCTGCTCCAAGTTCCGAAACAAGCTAGAGCGTACAAAGCGTTCAAGGGACTTTATTGGATGTATAGAGAGCGCGGGAGAGGGAGACCATCTTCTCAACTGTTCAACAGCACAGCGTTGCCATGCTGCACCATAGGGCCCCCTCACAGTTACACACACACACACACACACGCATATACAATAATCACTCTGGGACAACGACAAAAAAAAACCTTAGGCCCCTAAATTAAGGCCCGCTGCTTTTTTCTCCTTCTTCTCTTTCGTTTCCGAAAAAGCTTATACACTCCATATTATATATATTTATGATCTGTGTTAGATACAAATAAAATTCTTCAATGTATCTGTATAATATTGATATAAACTACGATTGATCATGATTTAACCCCATCCAGCATAAATCTATTAATGTATATACAGAATAATATACAGAATTGTGGGTGACGTTTAATTGAAATAAATGCGCCCGCGTTTAATTTAACACGCGACAAATAGGTGCGGGAACGAAAAAATGATTGCGATGGACAGAAAAATAATGACGATAAAAAAATAAAGAAAACAATTATAAATTGTTTAATATATTATTTTGAACGATTGTTATTGTTTAAGTTTATATAGATTAAATATTGTGATGATTTAAAATAATTCACTCAATTTGAATCTATTGAAAAACAGGCTCTTTTACGTTGGTTTTTTATACTCAAATATGCTCACATATATTTCAGCAATCGATCAAGATATCGATATAAATATATATTATTTATAAAATCCATCGTATCAAAAATTAATATTAAAATGTGAAATGAAATAAGTGTATGTATATGTATGTCGCTAAATATACGCTACTGTATTTTATTCATGTCTCATTAAATATTAGTCATCGAACTCTTATGACTCGTATTAATTTTTTCTCAATCAATCAATCGATATTAATCGCATATAAATATTATTCTCATTTATTTTTAGGTTAGAATTTTTAATATAAATACCTTTGACGTCTCAATTGAAAATTCACGATGCTTTTTATTTATTCTCCAATTTTTTTTTCTTTTTTTTCCTTCAATTATTTATTTTTCTTCTATTTTCGTCGTTGACAAGTTATAGAAACAATTTTTATTCGTAAAACAAAAAAAAAGATGAAGCACACACTAGCACGTAACACAATTAAAATCGTCAATGTTAATATAATAAAAATAACATATACACTAACAACACTTTACGCGGAATATAAAACATTAAATTTAAAAAAAAAATGAACAAATAATATCACTTCCTCGAGACACTACTCATAACAATATCCGATTCTATTTTTAATCTTTTTGTGTCTCAATGTAACTGAATTTATTTAACATAAACTTTTAAAAAATTGTGTAACAATTAAAAAGAAATTTTCCAACAATGCTGTAAGATTACTTATTACATGTGCGTCATGAGCATTCTCATGAATGAAACTGAGAATTGCTTGGGCGCCGGGTGATTGAGAATGAAGTAAATGCGCGATTAGAGGAGAAGGGGCAAAGGGAGTTGCGAGTTGAAAGTTTGAGACCAGTTAAGTTACCAATACAACGGCAGAAAGGAGAGGGAAAAATAGACTATTGTCATTGAACTAACCTTAACTCACGCAGTGCAACTATGCTGCCTCCTATGCGTGACTATATTCCTTTCGATAGTGGGGAAGACACTTACTGCGCATGAGTCAAAAATTTATAATGACTACGCCAGTCAATTTACTTTCATTTTATTTGCGCGCGCTCATATTCAAATATAAAATTTAATGTAATAATTGAAAATAATGGTTCGAAAAATTATTTACAATATTTTTCAATAATTTTTATAAAAAATTTTATAAAAATAAGTCATTTGTCGTCTTTTACAATTATGTTAGAGATTTTTTAATGATTTACGTAGTGACTTACCCTACATTTGCACTTGCTCAACGCAACTGACACCATCTTGCTTGAACCAGCTGATTATTGGTGGAGTGCTTTTCTCTTCTTTTCGGGTAATATAAAAATTCTAACGTCACATCTGTCACAATTAAATTAATAATTATTTAATTAGAATTATTATTATTATTTCAAATATATTTATTTCTATAATTCTTATTTATTATTATTATTATTATTATTATTATTATTATAAACGTGTGAAATTATATACTTTTTCACATTGTCATTTGTATTTTCGATATATTACATAAGATTAGAAAAGTGTTATTTAAAATTAAATTATTTCATTTTATTATTTGCAGATAAATTCTCATTATGTTGACACCACAATTAAAATCGTTGCCATTAATTGCCAAACGAAATTTCCGAGTTATGGCACCAGTTATGCAAAAAGCTACCGATCCAATTCAACAATTGTTCATTGAAAAAATTCGTGAATACAAAAATAAAAGCTCGTAAGTTTGATTATAGCCTCAAAAAATGAATGAAAATATTTAAAAAATCTTGAAATAATTCTAAAATGTTTTGCATATATTTTTTAGGGGTGGTAAATTAGTTGATGCATCACCAGAAATTAAAAAAGAATTGGAAAGTGACTTACAGCGTCTTGCAACACAATATGGCGGTGGTCCAGGTATTGATATGACAAAATTTCCAACATTTAAATTCGAAGGTAAACTTCAAGTTAATTATTTTATTTTTCACAATAATAATTTCCACATATTGAATATTGATTTTCATTATTTTTCTATTTTCTAGATCCTAAAATTGAAACCAGCATTAGCAATAAATAAATTTTTTTCAATCATAATT
>JAQQBS010001423.1:92604-295133 GCA_030347275.1 Microctonus aethiopoides
AAAAAAAAAATTTAATATATCTCCTGTAAATATTTAAGGAGTAATTAAATGAATAAAAAAAATATTACAAATTAAAACAAAATTTTATCATTCAAACTATAAATTAAAAAGTAAATTAATTGGAAAATAATTGAGTATTATTGATAACATCATTTAAAACAATCATATGACATTTTTTTGCAATGGAACGTAATATTTTAGCGCACTTAATCATATCATTTTTATCAATAGTCGTTTTAAATTGTCCAGAGCAAGAACAATACACTGTAATATTTTCACATTGAATTTCATGACACTTTTTACATTGCAAATCTTGCAGAATAAATCCCATGTATTTCCGATTAAATGTATCAATTAATGCAAATTCAATTTCAAAATTGTCATAATTTGTTTTACACAACGGACAATTCCATACATAAACACCAGCTTCAATAGTTTGATATATGTCTTTACAAAGATCAATATCACGCGTGTGATTGCATGCTTTACAAATAATTTCCGTTAATACAAATGATATACATGGATCCGACCACTGTGCCTTATTGCTAAATTCACCAATGCCAATTAAACGCAATAAATTACGTTGAAGTTCATTAACTTCATCCTCGACTTCTTTGTCCAGTGATAAAACGAGACATATTGACTTTATCAACTCCAATGCAGGATTTATTTTCTTCGTATCGCCACCCTCCAAATTTAAATTTGGATTTTGCTCAATTGTTAAACATTTTTCTGGTATTTTTTTATGAATTCTCTGAACTATTTGAAATAATTTTTGCGACATTTCATTAGAGATTAATTTTTTTGCAAAAGCTGATGTATTTTCCAATGATCCTAAGCCCAATTGCGCTGACATTGTTTGACTCAATGCACTACTATTACAACGCTTTCGTATACGCGGTGTCATACCACCATTCGCCGGTTCAACTTTATTCATAAAGTCAAAAATTGCCGTGATATAACCTGCAATAATTGCATTAAAAGTTGCCTGACACGATGCTTCTTGTGGCAAAATTTCCGACAAATTCCAATTCATTATTATTTCTGGTGTATCATCATCATTATCATCATTATCATCATCATCATCATCATCTTTATTATCATCAGCATCAATATTATCAACTAATTTTCCTTTAATTCCAGCAAAATTTGAAAAATCTAACCAAACTAAATATTCCCAACAATTTTCATAACTAATATCAATTGAATGAAATAATTCTTTATTCCTAATTGTTTGAACGACAAATTCAATGTAACCCAATGCATCTGTAGTCGTACGTTTTTTCGTGCAAATAATTATTTTATTAAAATTTGCAAAAACGACAATAGAACCTAACTTTTTGAATTCTGATATTAATTGGATAAACAATTTTTTCATATAATTATGCAGAGTTCGACGCAATGCCGGATCATAAAGTAATGCATTAGGTGATCTTAACCACCGATAAAAATGTATTATTTGATAATCAGCAAATACATTCTTTTGCAATGTAACTGCACGTAACCAGCCATTAATCATATTACGTAAAACTTTGAATGCTGCGCCACAAACCGCTGTTTCATCATAACTTGGAATAACTTTATTTGGTGTATCGCCTGATATCATTTCTTGAAGTGATGCCTGTGGCGCCACATGAAATGCAACAAATGAACTTGTCCCATCAATATCATTAACACGATTTGACTGTAATAATGTATTAATTGCTAAACTCTCGATTTCCAATTCAACGCAAACACTTGAAAATGTCCCGGATTTATTTGCCGTGCACGATGTACTTTCCTCAAAATCAGTTAATAAACGATTATCATCGTGCTCACTACCACCTAAATCCGGTCGTTCAGTTGTCGAGCACCACAAAACAAAATTATGCTTTTGTAAATTACGTGCGTAAAATAAATCGGCACCAAATAAAGTTGGATCCGCTGGAATGTTTCCCAATGGCGCAGCAAAAAATCTACATTGATCAATCATCAAATCTAATATTTGTTCGCATTTAAAATAATGTCGTAACATGGTTCGTGCGCCAACTTTTTGCCAGTCTAATGTACTAAATAAATTATCAATATCTTGTACGTGGGTGTTTATTAATGGAAAATCATTTATACTTGGCATTTCACTCTGTAATGCTGCCATCTCCATTGACGATTGTATCACCAACATTGTCGCGCCTTTCATTTCATTCTTATACGATTTCAACGCCGCTTGCAATTGTCGATTGATTATTTGCACATTTGTTTCAATTCTTACCTCAAAATGCATTTCATCTGGAATTGTTTGATCATTTCTTGAATTTGTTTTGATATTATTTTTCTCTTGAGTATATAAAGAATTCATATTTGGCATTTGATTTGTTTTAACCGAATCCAAAATAAATATATGACAACGTTTACTTGGACCAAGAAATAAACCGTATAATGAACGCTGACGATTATGTGACCAATGATGGTATAAAAAAATAAATTTGATTGCATTACGTTGCTTCAAATAACTTTCTGACATACCAACTTTCATTTGTAATTGATTTAAATTAAATGTGTCACCTCCATCGGCCATTGAACGCGATATATTTCCGTCAACATTACATACACAGCCTAAATTTAATAACGCACGAAATATTAACGGCATTTGAGTTTCATAAATTCCTTCATTTTCTGGTTGAGTTACATTTTCCATTAAACTTTGACTGTGAAGTTGATATAATTCTTCCGGCACTGTGTATTGATATAAATGATAAACTGGACGTGATCGTGGTAATATTTTTGAACATTTACGCCACAAATCATTGATGCCAGGTTCACCGCGTTCTTTACGTGAATTAACATAAAATATTCGCGGTACAAGCAATCGAATTTGATGTAATTCTTGTTCAATAAGTGCCCAAAGTTTAAATAAACCCGGCTCATTTGTTTCTGCTATTTGTAATATTTGCCATGGATAATCCAATAATTTACGTTGAGTTTTCCGAAAAAATCCAGCAATTGTAGATGAATTTGTATTCCTAATAATACCACTGTGGATTGTTTCCTCGGATTCACCCACCATTTTCATACGTTTCTGTCGTCTTTTTCCACGCTGACGCGATTGATATGCCCATTTTTTACGATGAAACTCTAGCCAAGCTTTATGTTCCTCATCGGTTTCACCAACTGGTGGCGGTGAACCCAAAATTTCACGCCAACTTTTCATTAAATCTTCTTTCTCATCGTCCGTAATATTTCGCTTTCTCTTTGTAATAATTGGTCTTTTAGAACTTGCTCCTGCTCCACCACCTAATAATCCACCATCTTCAATATTCACGATTCCATCATCAGATACGTCGACCTTTGCATCACCATTATTTTCATTATCCTCATATTCTGGTTTATGGTCAATCGAAAACATTTCCGTTATTTTTCTCTGCTTTCGCGTATCATTTTTCTCCATTAATTTTTTAAATAGCCAATCGGGATGTTGAACGCGCGGCACCGGATTTGCAATTCCTTGCATCGCTGCGGGAATTGTTATTATTTTTTGTATTGCATTTCCAAGACGTTCAATGTAGTAACTCCAATCTAAAATTTCACGGATATCAAAGTCCTGCATTGATGAATCTTTCAACCATTTTCGTAAATAATGACGTGTTATCGTGGGCTCAGATTGGAAGATTGCTAATGGAATTGCGCGTTCAGTGACCGGTGCACCGTGTGGTTTTTTTGAGATAATATATTTGCATGCCAAACCTGCATCTTTCACCATTTGATCACCCAAAAATTCTGCCAAACGTTTAGCCGTTGATATCGATGTTGATTTTTGTCCACCATAGTCCTCTAATTTTTTTGACATTGATTTATTCTCCGAAATTAATTCAAATAATTCACTGTCTGGAATGCTAGCACCTTTTGAATATAATACGTCTAGCCAATAATCTGCAACTTTAGCCACCGCTCGATAACATTCTTCCAATGTTTTGCCTTTTAAAAATGATTCAAACACCGACGATTGAAATATTTTAATCAATTGCAATTCACCACGACGTTTAACTTCAAATCCCTTTAATTCCGCCAATGAACCGTCAAAATTAAATACTGCGTAACGTTTTTTTAATTTTTTTCCTTCCTCTTTGGCGGCTGGTAGCACCATTGCCAAATATGGCCCATCAACCTCAAAAAAAATTGAATTTTCACTGCGTATTTCATAAATTCCATTTTCTTTATCCACTAGATCATGATAAACTGAATTTGTAAATTCATCTTTCACCATGAAATTTAATACGGCATTTGGATATGATATTACTACATTTTTCTTCTTTGCATCATTTGTTTGAACTGAAATTGTATCAGGAAATGAACCAGGTAACATACACCAAATACCATCGGTATCTAATTCTAATGGTCGGCCAATTTGTTCAATTATTTCACGTGCTTTCATGATTATATGTGAGCCAGTGTAGCAAACAATACCACCCATTTCCATACTGAACCATCGTGATCCACGTCGCATAACGTAACCGTAGAACGAATTTAAAATACATTTATGCGCTAATTGCAATGAATCATACAATATTTCGCGATTTTTTGCTAATTTTATTTCAGCAGCATCGCCCTTTGCCACTGCTGCCGCAACCTGTTGCTTTGCCACTTTATTTAACGTTTTATATTCATAACGACGATCGCGAAATGCCCGTACAGTATCAACATAAAATGAATTTTCTTTTTGACAAACTGTTTGCGTTCGTTCTTCCATTCGCGTTATCTTAACTTTTTTATACGCTTTTTTACAATATTCTTGTAGGCGTTTTTTCTCAAATGCCGCTTTATCTTGCTGCGATAATTGATGAAATGCACGCTTAGGACCACCAGGATAAAAAGGCGGAAATTTTTCCGTCTCCAATTGCTGCTGTATTCTTTGATATTCACCCAAACTAGCTGCTAAATATTCACCACGCCACATCCATTCCATATTACGTTTACATTTTGCTCCAGGACGATTAAAATCACACGCTGCACAAATAGTTTCATCAACCATCGCCGAGGGCTGTAAACGATTTGTTAATATAATATTTGGATACATGGCGCCTACATCCAAATGATAAATCACTGGTTTTTCCAATCTTAACGGTTGATCCTTTAAATTTATTAATTTACTTTTTATTTCTTGAGTTATTTCATCAAAATTCGTCACTGAATCCAGTATAATTTTTTCCTCCACTTCAATTGCATATTTTAATGTATCCACAATGCCACTAATTAATTTATCAACTGCCGCTGGTGTTATTTTAAATCGACAAGGTATATCGGCACGAAATATTCCTGATTCAAGTGCCTCAACGTGTCCACCAACATACGTCTCGGAATCCAATACGTGTCCATCATTAGTTAATTTATTTAATTGACTTTGTTGTTTATTTGGGAATATAATATTTGCTGCAAATGCCTCGACCATCAATAAAGATTCGCAGAGTGTTCCTGAACCTTTTCGCAATACTTCGTCTGGTTCCATTGGAATTATCGTACACAATGCAAAAATAAATGGATGAACATATTTATTGTACAAATAATAAGTTGCGACTGCATCAGAAACGGAATAATTTGCTAATAATATTGGCTCTTCAGCTGCCAAACGACACATATCCTCTGGCTCAACTTCCACTGGATTATAACGTAACTTTGCTTTAGTTACGGCTTTCAATCCTTGCGAACCAACTGGCAAATATGAATCACGTTTTACCCATGACAAACAATCCATGTGAATTGCTGGACGACTTGTATAAATATCATCGCGATTCCTTGAGAAACCAATTAATTCTTTCATATTCATGCCCAATATTGCAGCGCGTGTTTCAACAAACGGCCAATCGAAAAAATCACCATTATATGTGACAAATATATGTGGTCTAATTTCTAAAATGTGATTGAAAAATTTTTGCAGTGTTGCCTTTTCATTCGTTTCATTAAATACTTGGAATAATCCTTCGAATTCGGGCTTTGGTGTATACTCAAAATTATCAATATCAGCTGCTATTATTTCACGATTAGTTATCAAATAACCTTGACCATCAATCATATATGATATCATCATAATTTGATCGATATTTGCATCGGGAAATTTTAATGGTAATTTTGTCGTTTCAATATCGTATGCTAAGACAATCGGATCAATAGTATCAATTATATCTGCACGTCTTATAATCAATGGCGGTTGTTCTGTGCCACGAGATTTGACTGAGTACCAACTACCAACAAATATTTTCAAATCAATTGAAACACGAACGTGATGTGGTACATCATATTCACGTATGTCTATTATATTATCCATATGATCAATTATTTTTTTATTTGAATTTCTTTCATCGCTATTTTTATTATCAAATGCATCTGCCAATAAATCTGAATAATTTTGGGTATTTTCACGAGCTCTATTTACTTTAACTGCCTGCATAATATCTTTTTTCACACGCTGTATATCCACAATATTAGCGAATGATAATTTCAAATATTTTTGCTTCAAGCCAATTAAATGATTTGGCAAATCCAAATCTTCTTTTTTTATTAATTCAATATTCGTTACCAAACCATTATATTTTTTTGATATAAATGTTGATACCTCTTGATCAGTATCTTTGCGACATAATATAAAAAAATATGGATGATATGGCATTGATATTTTAAATCTTGTTCCATCCTCTTCCAAAAAATAATAATCGCAACCGCTTATTAATCGTTTATCCTCTTCAACAATTTCTGTCGCGTGCATATTTAATAAATAACCTATACGTTCTTTTGTATCTTTAACACAATAAAATCCATACAAATTGTCAACTCGGACATTTTCATTAGCACGTAATAAACGGCTTTCTGCTGAATTTTCACGTGGCTCATCAGATTCTTGACGTTTTTTCGAATTATCTGTGCGTTCTGCACGATATTTACCGGTATTTGTTGCCATTTTTTTTCTCACATTTAATTATTAATTCAACACTCAATTTTTTTTTTTTTTAGGTTATGCAAATATTTAATGAATGATTAATCATTCTCACCTGTAAATATAACATTAAAAATCATGAATTAATTATATTTACAGCAAAATCATTTGATTTTTATAATCTTTATGTACCTTAAAGTAGCATTAATAGAAAAATAAGAATTTATTCCACTGATCTCGTCCACTATGCCGAATTGCGCCAAATCTGTTTTGTTGTGTATTACTGTATTCCTGCACACATATATAAATGTAGTTCATTTAGGCGCCACAATTTTCATTATATGGACGACTTTTACCCGCGAAAATTCAAATAATATCGACAATTTAAAAATTTAATATAATTTATGAACAGTCCGCGTTAATTTTCGTTTAGTTTTAATTAGCTGCATTGAATCCTTTATTGTATCAATGATTTCTTGCTGTTGTACTTGTGTATAGACATTTTTTGTATGTACTTTTGTTTGACGATAATGTGTATCGGCTATCGGCGGTGAGAATTCAAATTCTATATCAGAAGCAACTGAACTTGAATCATCATTACCATCCTCCTCTTTATCTTTTGTTACTTTAAATTTTAATGGTACAACACTCTCTTGTAATTCAGAATTAATAATATGATCTTTGTTAATTGGATACATTGTTATATAATATGTACCGTCTTTACGATGTACATGAAGTGTTGGAGGTAAATCAATTTCATCATCGTAATTTTTTCGATGTGTTCCCCGACTCCTCGGCAATAAAAAGGGACTTTGTTTGCGTGATATTTTTGATTTTTTACCTTTTGTTGGAGTTACTGGACGCTCAACTGGTGTATCATCTATTTTTTCCACTTTTGCCTCTTCCAGTAAATGCCAAACTCGACGCGATATCGCACCTGGTTTCCATCCTATTTGTGCTTTTGGCTCTCCTGCTGTATTCTTTATATTCCACAGCCAACCCATATTACCAGGAACACGCATCTTTATGTCCACGCAATTTTTATGACCAAAATGTAAGCGACTTGCAGCTGATTGTACCAATTTCATTATTCGTTTACTCGGTTTTATTTTACTTTTTGATAAAAATGTTTGTTGTGGCTTTGAATGATATTCTTTTCTACGTTTTCTCTTACATTTGTTATGTACTTTGTCGATAATTTCATCGCCAATTATTGGATTAAATTGTCCGATTGATTCATTATCATTTTTTTTCTTCATCACAAATGAATCCATAGCAAATAATTCATTATCACCATTTTGACTCCGATGATGAATAAGTTCCTTATTATTTTGTAGTAATTGTTCATCATATTTTTGGTTCTTTTCCATTATTGTTGTAGCATTATGACGATTAATATTATCCAATAATATATTTATATCTTTAGGATCATTCAATAAATTATTATCAGCAGCATATTTTTTTCTATTTGAACATGTTGTTGGTAAGTTTCTACAATGATTTTTGATGAAATAAGGACTTTCTGTTGGATCCATTAAGCCCAATCCAGGTCTTCCTGTTACTTTTATGTTATCTACAAATTCTTGAGTATTTTTAAATGCACGAATTAAACAATCGATTCCATGACACGGTTTATTTGAGCATCCATTCACCATTTTCGTAAATCCTAAACCCGATTCACCATGACAACTACATCCAAATTTATCATCGTTCTGATTATTAGTTGTAAAAGAATCTGATAGAAGTGTTTGAATCGATTTAATAGGAAATAATGATGGATTAATATTTTTATCATCCAATCCACCACCTCTCATTCGTTTTTCTTTCATTTTCATTGTTATATCTGTATTTGATAATTTATTTGATAAATTTTGACACAATTTTGCTATTCCTACAATTGTTTTAACTTCAGAAACACCATTATTTATATTTCGATATTTTTCTTTTGATGATAATAACCTCAGACATTCAAAAATTTTTGGGGAACTATAATTTTTAAATACAAATGAATTTTCGTCCTGATGAAATTGCGTAATAATAGAGGTACCATAACAAGAGATACGTGAAAATAAATCAATTGTTCCGCATGGTTTTTCAATTATGTTAAATAATTCGTATGATTTTTGAACCTCAAAGGATTGCGGTAAATCATAACAATCATTCATCGCCATGTTAAATTGATCACGAAAACATCTATCGAAACAAATTGTCGTTTGGCAAATGGGATCATTATCAAACTCATCATCATTTTCTGGACAACATGCATTAATATGTAATTTATAGATTTTGATTTTTAACGAATTATTTTGTTTAATCATATCCGAAAAATCAATTGGACTTTTTGTAAACAAAGACGAGATACCGCAAGCAGAAAAATTTACATTTCTCAATTTATTTTTAGTGTTTTTCATGAAATTATTGTTAACTTCACTAATAATAAACGTTGGTAAATTTAAAAATTTCAATTTAACTTTCAAATATAAATTTTTATCATTAATTTCATCAACTATATTTTTTGAATTTAAATTTAGGCGATTTATCAGGAACTCTATCATGTAAAAACACTGTTTTTTATTTGGCGATAAAAATTCTTGAATTTTTTTATCCATAATTATTTTTTTAACTTTAAAGGAATTAATTGTTTATTTATCGACGAAAAATTTCTTATTCTCACTTTCAAAAATGACGTTTAAAAAATTAGTGATTTGATAAAAATCATTGTATAATGTGAAGTTGGTATATAATTGAAAAAAATATAATTCCCCCTTCTCGAAAATATGAAAATAATATTGTTTTTTATTTCATTTCATCTTATTAATTAATTGAATCAAGCTCTTCTAAAAATGACTTACACTTTCCTTTTAAAACCTTGACCGCTTCGAGAAATAAAACATTCGGTGACAATGTTCCCAAAGATTCAATAGTAACTGAGAAAACAATTAAAAATTAAAAATCTGAATTAGCCATTATGAAATGAAATTTTTTTTAAATATATGTACATTTTCACTTACATATAAAATGATCCGGTACACGCATAAGCTTGACAGAATTTTTCAAACTTTCATGACGATATACATTCCGAGAGCAGCTATCGTAACGTGGATCTTTTACACGTGCCTCAGCTTCCCCATTTTTATTATTAAAAACCTCAATAACACCAGGACTAAAGCAATTTTGTAATAATTCAGCGTCTGAGCCTTTAATTGGCCGAGTCAATTGAATATCAGGCAACAATCTGTATGAAGCAGTGGCTGAAAAAAATTTACAAACAAAAATTTATTTTTCGATTGTCGACTGATTAAAATTAATCAATTAAAAATAATAAATAAATACAGACCAACAGGTGAAAATTTAGCATGATCCTTTCCTATACCTTTCACCGCATACATAAATGCATGAATTTCTTGTCCCGGTCGCATTTTACATAACAAAATATCATTTTCCAGCATTCCCATTTGTTCCTCACCATTTGGATACAAATCAGCTTGTCTTCCGATCGGTATCCACTTTATATCACGACTGTAAACTAAATAAATCAATAATTTGATGTATGACTAATCAAACAAGACAAGAAAAAAAATAATATCCATTTCTCAGAGTGAAAAATTTAATTTTTTCCGATTAAATCTTGAAAGTTGTAATTAAACATTTATTTTTCATTTTCTAATATTATAAGCTTATATATATCCAATTTATATGTATAATATATTTTTTATACCATTACTATTCCGATAAATATCATCAGGACGACGTGAATCCTTGGCGGCATGTGTATTCCACGTGCATGCAACTTTAATTTCATATTTTAGTGTGTCCTGATCACTTACTTCATCCTCATCATTGTTTGATGTTGTTGGATACTCAAATAATCTTGGATCTGCTTTCAATGGTAATAAACCCAACCTATGAGCCAGCACTTCATCTTGTATTAAACTTGTATTATTATAAATATGTACTTTCTCAATTGCCATCGAAGGAATTTCGCTTAATAATATTCGACGAAACGAATTTG
Organism: Microctonus aethiopoides; assembly: GCA_030347275.1. Classification (NCBI taxonomy): domain Eukaryota; kingdom Metazoa; phylum Arthropoda; class Insecta; order Hymenoptera; family Braconidae; genus Microctonus; species Microctonus aethiopoides. The sequence continues at coordinate 103,518 of JAQQBS010001423.1, forward strand.
CTAATGCTGGAGTACAACCAATCAAATCAAATTCCAATTCTCTTTTATCTTCTGATTGTCGAACAATTTTTATTCTTAAATTCTAGTAAAAAAAAAAACATTAAGCAATAAATTTATTGATAATTATATTTAAGATTATGTCTATGAAAGATAAAATTCATTTTCTAATAATTAAATATTTCATCAATTAATATGATCATTAAAGCAAACCTTTTTGAATTTTTTCACACTCCATACACCACCACCACTTTGTAGGTTAGTATATTCGGCGGCCTGTGAATTTAAGAAAAATAAAGTTGAATTTATTATTTGTTTAGAATTGACTGGAATCAATTATTGTAAAAATATATTATAGGTAAATAATTACATTTGGGATCCCATATTCGCCTAATATAATGCGTGGATTTTCTAAAATATGATTCATTGTGTCGTTTTCGATAAAAATTGAATATAATAAATGGCGAACATTGATTATAGGTTAGGTCGACTCCAGCGCCACAAGTGTTCTCTTTTTCAATACAAAAAAAAAATAGCATTTTAATATGAAAGTGATTTTACCAACAAATGAAAAAAAGAGCATCCACCAATCGCATTTACTGAACTTCAGATGCCAAACCTCGTATACCCCAATAGCATTTGGTGCACTCCACCAAAGGCTATACAGGGATTTACATGAAAATGCACTAGGTGCACGCACGGTGCACGATCGGTGCGCGCACTTGGCTAATGGGGTAGCTTTTGGTGAAGTGCACCAAATGCTATTGGGGTGGGAATGCTGAAAACAGTATAATGAAAATTTTATATTTCATTTATGTAAATACATTTTTTATTATACTATTGTCAAACACTGTAGTATATTGACGATGAAATAATCATCTTCATTTCATTGGAAAATGTTAATAACTACGGCCAAATAATGTATGAAATTTCGGGCTATTTTTACAACTTGGATGAATACATTTTAATGATGTCAATGGAGTGTCTTTTGGTTGATCAAAAGGTATACATAGACTTTTAGCGCCCATTGACGGTGCACCAGGTTCATTCCCAGCATCTTCACGTGAACTATCAGCTTTTATTTTATCCTCACAATCAATTTCACCACAAAATGGTGCCAAGAGTAAATTTTTCTTGTCCAATTCCTCACAAAAATTACTCCAATCGTAGCATGGCTTGATATGTTCATTCAATTCACGATTGGCTCTGCAAATTTATCAACAGAAAATATCAAAATTAATATTTAAAGAAAAAGTCATTTTGAATTTATAAAAAAAAAAAAAAAAATAAACTCACTTTTCAAACATATCTCGTTGTATTTCTTCCAATATTTTATTGACTGATTTTAAAATTCCACTTCTATCCACTGAAATCCGTTCCAAATTGTCTCGTCTAACGAGAGTAACTTGATTTTTCTCCAAATCTTTGAAACCTAATTCAATTCTCAATGGTACACCTTTCAATTCCCAATGATTAAATTTCCAACCAGGACTATAAATATTCCGATCATCTACTTTAACTCTCAAAATTTCCTTTTCATTAAATTCCAAAGGATTGAATTCACAATTAGAATTAGAATTATTTTCATCAAGTTTAAGATTTGCTTTTCCATTATTACTTAATTGTTTCTGCAATTCATTACATTCATCCATCAATTTTTTTTCTTGTTCAGCTGTAGTCGTTGCAGTAATACCACAAGGTACAATAATTGCCTGAATGGAAGCTACTCGTGGCGGTAAAATTAATCCTTTATCATCTCCATGTACCATAATCATAACTCCAATTGTTCTCGTAGTAAGACCCCATGAATTTTGATAAACAAATATTTTTTCTCCAGACTTATCGGCACTTTCAACTTGTATATCAAACATCTTCGAAAAATTTTGGCCCAAATGATGACTGGTGGCGCCCTGAATAGCTCGACCACTTGCAGAAATGAATGCTTCAACTGTTGTTGTATAATCGCCACCAGCGAATTTTTCCTTTTCAGTTTTGCGACCACGAACAACTGGTATGGCTAATATATTCTCATAAACACGAGCATATAGCTCAAGAATTATCATCACTTCTTCCGCTGCTTCATGCTGGGTTAAAAATGCCGAGTGTCCTTCCTGCCATAAAAATTCACGAGATCGCAAAAATGGCTGTGGGTGTTTAAATTCCCAGCGAACAACATTGTTCCATTGATTCAATTTTAAAGGTAAATCTCGATGAGATTTTAACCACTTTGAATATGACGGATACATTACTGTCTCAGATGTTGGACGTATTGCAATTGGCTCAGCTAATTCTGAATTCCCACTCTTCGTTACCCATGCAACTTCAGGGGCAAAATCAGCAATATGATCTTTTTCACGCTCCAAAACGGTTTTACTTACAAATATTGGGAAATAACAATTTTGCACGCCCAATTTTTTTATTTCACAATTAATAAAATTTTGTATTATTTCCCAAATTGAATAGCTCCATGGACGAAGGATATAACACCCAGATACATCGTAATAATCAATCATTTCGCCTTTAACAATTACTTGTGAATACCATTCAGATAAATTCTCATTTTTTTTCACTTCTATACATAATCGTGTACCAGTTTTAACGCTATCCAATTCTTTTGATGACTGAGATTCTTTTGATTTAATTTTTTTTTGCGATTTTTCATTAGATTTTTGTTTTTTATTTGCATTACTCAAACTCACAGGTGGCTTCCATTCATTACTGGTCAGTATTTTATATTGATTCTTCAAATTCAATAATATTTTCACCTCATCGTCAATTAATTTTTTATCAGATTTATCCAATTTTAATTTACGAACTTTATCACCTTGATCAGAAATTTTTTTATCCAATGTTTCAGCAGTGTCTTTTGACATTGTTATTGGTTTTACGTTTGCCAGTGGTTTCCAATCTTCACCCGATGCTTTTTTATAATTCTCCTTCAATTCCAATAACCATTTAATTTCCGCATCAATAATTTTTTTATCCACTTTATCAGATTTTAATTTTCTCACTTTATTCCCTTGCTCCTCAATTTGTTTATTTATTAATTCGATATCATCAGGTGATTTTCCATTAAATTTCACTGGCAATATAGATGCAACTGCGTCCGGCTGCCAATCATTACCAGAAATTTTTTTAAATTCTTCTTTTAATGCCAATAAGTCTTTCACTTCTACTGCAATTGTTTCTTTTAAATTTCTCACTTTATTTGCTTGATCTTGAATTTTTTTATCTACTAATTCAATAAGACTATTCGATGACAATTCATTGACAGATGTTTCAGCTGGTGATGATGCAATCACACCTGGTTTCCAATCACTACCAATGATTGTTTTATATTCTGCTTTAAAATTCAATAATTGTTTAACCTCAAAATCTATTGTTTTTTTATCTGCTTTTGAGGTTTTTAATTCTCTCACTTTGTTTCCTTGAGTCTCAATTTTTTTTATTAACTCTTCGACATTCTGAAAATGAAATAATGTTTATGTTACAACGTGTACACATACGTGTCAAAAAAAAAAAAAAAAACAAAAAAAATAATAATTTAACCACCATATTGAAATTTGAATAATGATGTCGAGCGGCCATTTTGATTATTATTCTTTTGAAATAAAGCGGGAAATTGATGATAAAAATAATACTTACGGCGTTTGATGATGATTTTGATGTTTTTTTGTTGTCCTTGGTGAGATTTGATGATGCAGAAATAGGTGGAGTTGTCACATGTCCGTCAGGAATGTGAAATAATATTAATGGACGGACTCGCGATGTGAAATCACTCAATGGAGCATAGGGAACGTCACAGCGGAAAAATCCTTTACGTTGCAATTGTATTATTTCACCTTCCTTCACTCGTTCCAACTCCTTTTCACCGACTAACATAACTTCTTTCTAAAATTCACAAAAAAAAAATATATATATATATAAATTTTTTGAAAATCTTATGTCGGAATAAAAAAGTAATAATAAATTACACGAGTGTTTTTAGCAACAAAATCTTTAAAGTCGTCGTCTTTTCCTAGCACTGGTTTCGTTATAATATGCTCAAAATAAACAGCAACACATGGAATCAAATTAGAAGTAACTTTTTCAATCGTATTAGCATCATCATCATCATTGGCAGCTAACCACGTTAACTTTAACGTATTTTTAAAGTCTTTGTTGTCTAAATTCAATCTCACTTTTATCTTATTGATCACGCCATTGTTTCGTTCAATCTTATCAACCATTAAATTTCCCCAATTGACAAACGTTGCATTTTGTCCTTCATTTAATAATTCAGCATCGCAACGTTCGATTAACAAATGTCGACTAATTTTAACGTTTTTCGTGCCAATTTTCGGATCTTTTGGATGATTTTGTACAATTAAATTTTTTACATTACCAGTTATTTCACCATCAACAATGACGGAAACTAATTCATTAATATTTAATCCAGTATATCTTATAGCAATTGGATCAATAACTTTTTTATTAAATGACCAAATTTTATCCCATTCCATAAATACAACAGAGCGTGAACTTCCTTGAGCAATTATAAATTGTTTCAATCCATTGACTGTCATACCACGACGCAATATTCCACGTACAGTTGGAAAACGTGGATCATCCCAACCGTCAACAATTTTTTCTTCAACAAACCAAGTTAATTTACGTTTACTTAATACCGTATTTGTCATATTTAAACGTGAATATTCATAAATATAAGGACGACGTAATTTTAATGCTTCAATAAACCAATAAAATTGATCGTCTCTGTCGTGATATTCCGTTGTTCTTAATGTATGAGTTACTCCTTCAATTGAATCGACAATTGGACACGCAAAATCATACGTTGGATAAACATTATATTTTTTTCCAGTTCGCGGATGTGACTCAGGCTTGCAACGATAAATTGTCGGATCTCTCATGCAGCCATTAACAGATTCATAATCAATTTTAGCACGTACACAATTTTCTTGGCCAATTCTCGTCCCTTTAATCATTTCATTCCACAATTTTAAATTTAATTCCACAGAATTATTGCGATTTTTCGATGGTATTCTTTGTTCACGTTCATCTTTCATTATTTGTGCCGGTGTATTGTCAACGAATGCTTTATTATTTTTAATTAATTCCTCGCAATAATTTAACATAATATCAAAATAATCGGAGGAGTGAGTAAAACGATCTGGTTTGATTTCAAGCAACTCTAAATCTTTTAATATTGCCTTCTCATATTCAACATTTTCTTTTGCTGGATTTGTATCATCAAAACGCATTATTAGTGTGCCATTAAATAATTCCGCATAGTGTTGATTTAATAATGCAGCTTTAGCATGCCCAATGTGCAAATAACCACTTGCCTCTGGTGGAAAACGTACAACTACTTTTCCCATTTCGGCATTCGGTAAATCGACAAATTTACCTTCTTGCTTTCGGATATTAGTTGAAGTCTTTTTTACTTCTTTTTCTTTTGATTTCGTTGATTTTCCCATTTTTGATATTTTTTTTATTGATGGTAATGATTGAATTAATTTATACCAACGATTTGTATTCGGTAATTGTTGATTTTTAAAGGTTAGAATATCATTCAATGATAATGTTGAATAGATAAATATATCAGCGAGTGATAATTTTCCACCGACTAAATATGTACGCATTGTCAATGAATTTTCCAAATGCTCAAGGGCATTCTCAATTTTTTCTTCATTTTTCAATTGTCCTAAACAAAGTGATATCCAACTATCAATTTCTGTACGTTCTAAAATGTTTTGACCACCTAATCAAAAAATAAATTAATTAATTAATTAATTAATTAAATTACACAATTTCAATTTTGAGTTATGTACAGAGTCAATTTAATAAAAAATATTTTTATTTCAATTTACCATATAGAGTTTCGTCGTATTTTAGCGCTAAAAAACGAGCCACATCTTGACTAGTCTCACAAATAAGTTCATTTCCGACAAACAATTGAATATTTTCACTGATCTTCCATATTTTCGGATAGCTAATTTCAATTTTGGCTTTATTCGATGATGAAATTAAATCCACAGTGATTAAAGCACCTGTTTTTGTTTACAAAATAAGAAAAATGAAAGAAAATTATTTATGTATAAAAATAAGAATACATATATATTTTTTTTATAATAAATAAATAATGCAATGATGGCAGTAAAATACTTGAAATTATTATGAACTTATAGGGAAATGATTGTGGAAATAATTTACCAATTGGTGGATCGTCCACATTAGCGATAATTTTCAAACTCATTTCGTATACTAAAATTTAAAATTGTGATTAAAAAATAATATACAAATCTGTTCAAAAATGTCTTATTTATATTTGTATTTGATAATATGTAGTAACCGCTAAATAGAGTTTTCCCAAAAGGCCAAGTCACCAGGCTAATCAAGGATTTTAGATCTTGGGAAAACGTGATTGGAAAAAAGTGAGGTTAATAGTTGTTATTCGATTTATGTATGCATATATTGAGTGCTACAGTATACACTATCGCCTCTACAGTCTATTCAAGTGTACTATGAATTTAAATTTGAACCAATTGCATTCTGAGATATTTATTATATGAATAAAATTAATTTGAGAATAATACAGAAATTAATATATTCAATTTACAATTTTTGTACACTTCTTATTCCAGCAAACCTAATAATCAATAATTATTTAATTAATTAATTAATTAATTAAACCATTTATATATATATATATATATTATATTCATGATAAAATATTCAATTACTTTATTTGAATCGCATGGTGTACCATCCATGGGAAGAGTAGTTCCAAAAGCAAATGTAGGTTCATCATAACCTGATGAACTGCTTATACATTTTAAACGTGTTTGACAATAAGCATTCGACATGAAAGGTATTCTTAATTGAAACCAAAAGCTCTACATAATTCATAAACATAATTATTATAACAAATTAATTAAACAGAATATTGTAAATTTGTTACTAACTCGATCGAATTTTTTTGCTGACATAAATCCATAACATTGACATTGTTCATCATCATTCATCGACAATTGTGGCTGTGGCGGATAATATAATGATCTTGGTTCATTAAGATATATACAACCCTCGCGTGTACCGAAAAAATCACTCAATTGTCTCGCAGTAGTATCACTAAATGTTAAACATTTCGTGCAAAAGGTTCCATCTGTTCTCATTATATTTGCATTACATTCACCATTACTTTTACGAAGCTCTCCCTGATCATGCAAAACATTGAATCTGCATAAATTAAATAATAAAACGTACAAAAATAAATATATTAGAGGATAAAAGTAGATAAATTATAGAAAATAAATTGGAAAAATTTTACAAATGCGCCATTTCATGTGCAATAACTGGAAAAGATTGAAATGCATCATCAAAATATGTTGCCACAACAATTCTTGTATCATCTAATGCCATTTTATATCCATTATATTCATGTTCCGGTGTAAAAGCAAATCCTGTCGTAATATTATTATTTGAACATATTTATATTCCTATAAATATATAAAATTGAATAATTGCTTACCATCTACTGAATAAGTTTTAATACTTCCATCAGTATTTAACGAATATGAATGCAAATTGTAACTGTTATGAAATAATACAATAATTATCATATAATTAATGAATTAATTGCATCTAAAGTAAATTGAAGTTTAAATTAATTTTGTGTTTACTTTGTAAGAAAAACAACGACATCATAGGAATTCGGTGAAAATACTTTTTTATGTTCAAACAAAATTGATTTTACTGCAGAGGCTATACATTTTGGTTCCATTTCTTCCTCATCAGATAGGCGACTTGATTTATAACATTTTAGTTTCAATAAAGCCGAAAATGATTCACGTTCCTGTATAAAAATCGATTCAATTGAATTATTATTTTTTCAAAAATATTTCTCACTTCTATTCATAGCCAGTTATAAACTATTTATAAGAATTGATAATTTAATTAGTTGATATACTTACGACTCCGATAATGATGCCTGCAATATTAATTTTTATTTTTGGTCTGTCTATTTTTGCATACAACATATCAACTGTATTAAATGTGACCAAAATATTTGATACCAATGAAGCATAATTTTTTTCACTATCAATTATAAACAATCAATATAATTAATCATATTTATATATGCTATTTGATACATTCAGAAATTTACTCGTGAAAATTCATAAACTTACAATTTATCCACCATGTCGTAATTGACAATTACTAATGTTTCGATATAAACATTTTTTGGATATTCCAAATTTGATTTAATATTTATCCATTTCTGTTTCTCAATTTCTTGCGCTGGAAATAAATTTTGTCCAAGCATAAAATCACATATGAATCTTAATTTTATGTTGAAATAATAGCGGATAAATAATAAATCAATATAGATAATTTATATACCCTCTTTTTCTTGAATTACAAGCAGTTCTGATGAATCAGATGATAAACGTCCCTTCTTCAATCGAACCTCGGGATGTTTCAGTTCACTTGTTTTGATCATATTATACTTTGACGGTTTAGCTTTTTTAGTTTTAATATCATAGGGAACTGCATCAATTATATAACGATTATCAACAGTTCCATCCTGATAAAAAAAAAAAAAAATAAATTGAATCCCGTAAAGAATATAATCATAATTTAATCATGTTTCATTTTTTTTCTCATATAAGATATAATTACGAATTGCTGGCGTTTATAAAAGTACACAGCAGCTGAACAACTGTCAAGGTCATGATACATAAAGAATGGGCCGATATTTTCCATTACCTAATTTAAAATAAATTATTCATAGATAAGAGAAAAATTAGTAAATTCCAAATAATAAAGATGGAATTCATTCTCGATTAATATATATTATATTAGCATTACTCACATTGTATGATACGTGTTGTAAATCCGAATTTGAATCAACTAGCCATATTGTAAGATTTGTATTTGCCAAAACTGAATCCGAATTACGCTTTAGGTGTACGAATATCTCTTTTTCTGCAGGATTGGATTTACATGATTTATGAAGAGTTACTGAAATATATAAAAAAATATTAATAATTTAAATTATTATATGTATTTATTTATATATAGGGCAATATTTTTTTCTTATCCTAAATTCAGAATTTAATATGGAAAATTTTTTTTTTTACCTAGTTCTGGTAGTTGATAAATTTCACTATTATCTGATGTAATTATTAGATCTGAATTATAACCATTCATATTTATTAAAATTACAAATATCAAACAAATTAATACCACAAAATAACAGTTCCTCATTATTAATAAATAAATGTTTATCTTCCCTGTTAATTAAATTTTCAAAAATCCAAAAAAATAATTAAAAGAAATGTAATAAACAAATTGATTGTTTTTTTAAAAATAATAATAGACGAACTTGCTATATAAACTTGTGCGACCATTAAATCTTATACAATAAAAAGCGTTTCCATCGCGTGCGTGTTCAAGTATCAGAATTACTAGATATTTATATTAAATATATATTTACATTGGATGTAAATGGATAAATCTTTATGATAAAATACATTATCAGATAGCAAAGATTTAAATAATAAAGAATAAACAGCTGAATCAACACTACATTCTTACTGCGCCATAATCTATTTGAATATAAATTATTTGGTGCGTTTAAAATCAAGTTTAATTTTCAAATTAGAAAAAAAAATATCGTATCTCGACTAATCGAATCGCAAAAAACATCGATAATAAATAATATCGATATTTCGATTAGTCGAGATAAAAAAAAAACCCGACCACCGCCCATATTTATATTCATATTATTATCATGTAATTATTGTATGTTCATTAAAAAATTCATTCATTCCAGAATATTTTTTAAATTAATAAAACAAAAATGAATGCCAGAGCATTACATTATGTATTCAAAATACCTGAACGAAAATTAACCACTAAATTTTATCGCGAAATACTTGGAATGAAGGTATTCTTACTATTAATATTCATAATAATATCATATAAATATATTATGATTATTTAATACTCATTTGATTTATTTTAAACAGGTTTTGAGACATGAGGAATTTGCTGATGGTTGTGATGCAGCTTGTAATGGGTATGAAGTTAAATAAATTCCATTATTTAATGTAACAATTATTTTATTGGTTTTTTTTTTATTTCATCTTCCTAGACCATATGCTAATCGGTGGAGCAAAACAATGGTTGGTTATGGTCCAGAGGATACCCATTTTGCCATTGAATTGACGTATAATTATGGTATTAATAAATACGAATTAGGAAATGATTTTTATGGGATAACAATAAGATCCAAAAATGTTATTGAGCGTGCAAAAAAAAATAATTGGCCTATGAATGAAGAAAATGGATTATTTGTACTTGAAGCACCGGGTGGTTATAAATATTTTATTATCAATGAATCAGAAATAAATGATAAAGGTAAATTCATGTACCTTAATAATTAAACTATTTGAATTATTTTGTTTTGTTATTCTCTAATAATATTTTTTAGTTATTATATTTATTTCAATATTCAATATTGTAGATCCTGTTGAAAAAGTTACATTATGCAGTTCAAATTTGCAGAAAAGTATTAATTACTGGTGTGATTTACTGTCGATGAAAATTTATGAACAAAAAGATAAAAGTATAGTTCTAAGTTATGATGACAGTCAAGCGAAATTGGAGTTGAAAGATATTGGTAAATTGAATTTCATTATTAGAAATATTTCATTCAAATATGTATTCTATATGATTCATATCATTTTAAATATTTAACTATTTTTTTAGGAACTAAAATCAATCGTGGAAAAGCATATGGGCGTATTGCATTTGCAATTCCGTACGCAAATCAGCCAGAAATTCAGAAAAAAATTGAAGAAAGTGGAAATAAAATTCTGACAAATTTAATAACACTTGATACACCAGGAAAAGCATCAGTACGTGTTATTATCCTTGCGGATCCTGTAAGTAATTACACAATTACAATAAATAATCAAATGATCAAAATTTTAATTTATATATATATTTATAATTATTCCTTTCAGGATGGTCATGAAATTTGTTTTGTCGACGACGAAGGATTCCGTCAATTATCAATACCCGATTATCCAAGCGAAAATATTCTCGATCGATATATTACTAAAGAAACAGCAAGTTCTGTTACCAATTAAAATCGTGATTTTAATTTGGTTTGATATTATTATATTCACCTGCTATTAAATACTTTTATTTTTTAATAACATGTAAATAATGTAATATTATTTTAGATAATAGATACGTGGTTTTGGGGTACTTAAAAAATAAATAAGAAAATGAAAAAAAAAGAATACAATCAATTTAAAAATAAAGTTTAATTAGTAAATTATTTTTGTAAAATGATATTTAAAATTTATAATTTAATATTCTTTGTGAAAAAATGTCGTTTAATTCTTTCATTCTATTTCCTCGTACATTATGAATGAACATAACCTAAAATTCAATATGAATCATTGTATAAACAAAAAAATACCCAACAGTTTCCTATTTGAATAAAATCTCTGTTTACGTCATGACTAAATACATTTACATTTTATTATTTTTTTTCACACAGTATATAATATCCCCCCTGCTTAATTTCCAGAAGGCTTAGACTATACCCATATGTACATCAATATCATAAGTTGCCACCACTACTTATATATCTATTAGATTCCCTTGAAAATTTATCCCAATGAGAGAAAGGTTGCTCATGCGTGACTCAATTACCTACTGCTTCATTGCTACAATCCCACAACTAGTAACATAACACACAGTCAGAGTAACAGACGGAACAACAATATTATTCCAAGTTTAGTTTTATTGACGTATATTTCAACCAAAAGGAAACTGCGTTGTTGCGCCGCTTTAATAAATAGTGTTAAACTATTTTACAAGGATACGTGAAAAATAGAAAATTCAAGAAGAAAATTGATAAAATGAAAACACATCTGGTGATTGTTTTGATCGCCTTAACCCTACTTATATCAAGTAATTATTATTTATTATTCAATAATTCATTTTATTACACTAATTAACTAATATTATTCCAACTATATTTCAAGATATTTATGCAATAAAATCTATATTTATATATCATCAATGTATTTTAATTGAAACGACAAGTCACGATTTATTCTATAATTTGCGCATTTGTTTTTATTTTGCAATAATTATATTTGTAAACCAGTCAAGTGCTTGTTTTTCAAACAAATATTATTTTCTCATTCTTTATTCATCTCTCGCAAGAATGTGAATTATTAAAATGATTAATAATCGCATGAACAAATTGACCAGGAGTAGTCAATTGGTATATCACGATTCGACATCATGATGTTATTATTCAATTCACATCGATATAGTAATTTTCCAATTTCGTTAGTGAATTTCTTAGTATTTTTCTTGCCATATAATATTTATCGGTCAATTTTTCAATAGGCAATAGCATTCACGGGCGTAGAAGCGGTGGTAGCAATCGTAGAACTTCAAGCTCAAGTTCAAGCAGTGGCAGTCGTGGTTCATGGACATCAAAGAATCCAACATCACGTCCAACCCAGCATCAATCATCCGGTATATTTATAATTATAATGTATGAATTTTTGCGAATTTCTCGTGAAAATAATCAATTTTTTACCACAAAACTTGATGAATTAATGCCACTATGATAAATCTAAAAAATCAGTTATTTGACCTACTTAATAAAATAAAATCATTAATGATATACAATAATTTAGGTGGCTCTAATCCTGAAAAAATTGGTTGGAATATTCCATCAAAACAACCAACATCAGTAAATAAACCATCAGCGCCAAGTTCCGAGCACATATCAAAAACAAGCGCGACCAATGTACAATCATCGGGTTATCAGCCGTCAGGAGGTTATGGACAAAATACAGGCGGTGCGTTTGGCCAACAATCAGCTGGACACAATCCATCAGTACCATATCCACCAGTTGGCTCACGAATAAACGGAGGTTATGGTACACCAGGTGGTCATCCACCGAGTTATGGAACTGCTGTGGGACAACATCCACCAAGCTACGGAACAGCAATGGGCCATCCACCAAGTTATGGTACTCCAAATGGCGGTTATCAATCACACGGACAATCGTACCATCCGCCGCAATATAATTCCCATAATCCTGGATATCAACAGCCAGCATATCAACCAAATGCTTATAATCCATCTTACGGACACTCTTATACACCTGGCGCTGGTTATAATCCACCAGTTGGTGGTTATTCTCAGCCACAAACAATTTTCGTGCAATCTGGACAATCATCGAGACCTGGCATTGGGCAATTGGCAAAAGAGGCGTTTGTTTTTGCTGGTGTAAGTGCTGGAGTTAATGCAGTCGTCAATCGTGTATTGCCTGGTGGAATTCATAATATTCCAAGTCACAGTTATGGTAGTGCACCCGCTGTCGCAGCAGGTGTGCCAGGTGCTACTCATACAGAGATAACCTACAATAATTATTATAATAATGGTACACCAGGTGCAGTAGCACCCATGACTGGCAATAATAATCAACCTGGTCCACCACAGGCACCAACATCATCTGATTCAATTCTTCCTAATCAAAGTACATTTAATTCAAATGCTAATCCACCACAACAACCATCATTAACGGCGGCAGTACCGGCTGCTGCTGTTGATACTGTGGCAGCAACAAAACCAGTTGAAGAATTAAAATTCACTAGTCCAATGGGTCGCGATACATTTAAACGTGAAATTGAACAATTAAGTGAAGAATTATTGACAAAAGACAGCAATAATGCGTTTAAACATATTACAATGAAGTTGCAAGGGCAAAAAATCGATGGCAGTACAACAGATGATGCGCCAGATAATTTATTGACTGTAAATGATGCAGCCTGGGAAATGCCGATTATCAAAGCTGTATTAGCACTTCATAATAATTACGAGTTAGACGCAAAAACAAAGGAAATTGTTTCAGAAGAAGAGCGAGAAGAGGAAAGTCGTTTAATTAATGATATTGTTAATACAGAAGTGATGAAGAGGACAATGAATTTTTTGATGGACAAAGGTTATATATCTGATGATGTTTATGAATTTAAAAATGCATTGAAGAGAATTTGGTTTACGCAATTTAAACGCAGTGAAAATGATGCTGGAAGCTCAGGTTTTGAAACTGTATTTTTAGCGGAAAAAATTGATTCAGAAATTATCGGATTACATAATTGGATTTATTATGCAAAAAAAGAAGCTGATAAACAGTTAAATTATCTTGGATATATCAAACACACTTCACTTGGTGATGTAAGTTATCATATCTGAATATTTTTATTCATTTTTTCAAATATTTAATATTTTTAATTCGTAATTGTGAGATTACGTTAACGTAAAATTAATTTCAGAATTAAATAATGTAATTTTCAATTATCTTACAGAAAGGAGCTATGGTCAAAGTAAGATCACGATTGAACGACACGCCACAAGATGTTACAACATTATTTGTCGGGACATCACCAGAATTGGAGATGTCGTTGTATACAATGTGTTTCTACATCAGTCCTAATTATCCATGTCCAATTAAATTGGCTGGTAATGAATTTATTATTTCAACGTCGCGCGTTATTTATTATGATAAAGATATATTAGTATCAGCGTATCCAGAATTATGGATACCACCACCACCACCACCGGTACAAAATTCCGTTAGCACTGATCAAAATTCATCCTCAGATATGACTGATCGGCGTTTGAATGCTTCAGCAAATGTAAAGTCCAGTGGTGAATCGCGATTATATTCAACATTATTCTTAATCAATATTAATCTCTTGATACTATCAATGATCACCAAATTATTCTAATTATATGTAATATTAAGTGTCATACATATAGCTATTGATAATTGATCGTTGCAATAATTATTACACATTTTGCTATCGATCAAAATACATCTGATAAAACACGGAGGTGCTTTATAATGTCTCAATTAAATGTTACTCATTGAATTCGTCCAAATTATTAAGAAATATGGCTCTAGATATTTTATGTACATTTCTTGGAATTAGGAATATTTTCCTGAAAGAGTTACCTCATTCACGCTGGATTTTTCTTGCTTACTTGTTGTCTATTGATAATAATGGAATAATAACTGGTCTCCCATGTGCACATCGATTTGGAAAATTAGTTTCCTTCCAATAATCGACCAAGACATTGCATTGGTGAAAATTTAATTTATCTCCAAATTTAATTGCACCTATAATAATTGAGAAAAACAGAAACAAAAGGAATATTTAGAGTATGAAACTATTGAATTTGAATTTATTATTGCTGTAATATTTTGTTCACTTTATGTACCATGACAGGCTTCTGATGCAATAGCATTGTGTATTGTTAATGGCAAATTATTTAATCCAATGCCATTGATTAGTCTATTAATAATTTCCATTAGTAATTGTCGTATGAGTGAGGTTAAGATTGTTGAATTATTTTTTTTTCGCCTAAAGCATTTGGGTATCGTCTTGATAATTAATATAGTATTTGTTGTTTTATCACACGTTAATTTTAAACCAAAATTCATGAATAATTCATCATTTTTCATAATTAATTCGGCAATATTATTAGGAATGTCAGCAATATTTATTGGACGTTGTAATTCGATTGAAATTAGTTGATTTTTATCATTTTTATATTCTAAAAAAACCATGAAATTGGACAAAATATACATATATATTAAATAATAAAAAGTTAATCTGCGTATTATACGCATAAATCTCTAACCTTTTGAAAGATTTTCATATCGAATTCTTTCATGCATCGCATGTTGATCAATTAATATTAATAATTTTCTACCGTTTTGCAATACAGTAGATGCTATAAATTCCGAGTTGATTTGATTTAATATCTAAAATAAAAATATTAATAATATATAAACTCAAAATAAAACAAAAGGAATATATATAAATATGTACCTTACTCTATACATACAAAAATCGATGGAATTATAATATAATGAATGAATAAATAAAAATATATTTAATGTTGAATACCTCCATAGTTTTCAAAGAATCGCGATCTAATGTTATTTCTGATTGTTGTAATTTTTTTATTTTATTACATGGTCGAACGTCCAAATCCTGTCTACGTGGTAAATTATTGAAATAATTGAATACACCACAAGTATTAAATATCTGCTTCATTTTGTGGTTTACTAATTTTTTATTTATATACACGGGCAAAAGATTCGTTAATTTTGCCGGAAGAAATTTGTACCGACGTGTTTCATTTAAATTTGCAATGTTATACTTTGTCAGTGGTTGAAAATAACTTGATGAATAAAACGTCTTATTTGAATAATCTAAATTCCAATCTGACCATTGACTAGGTATTATTTCACTATCACAATTGGTTTTTTCTATTACTTTTGATGACTTTTCGATTTCTTCTTCAATATTTGGTGATAATTCAATGTGATTTATCGTTGAATAAAGTGGATATTTAAATAATGATTTCATTTTAGTTCTTTTTTCCAGAGCCAACATTTTTTTCTTGAAATTTAGTGTTAATGGAAAAATAAATAAATTATTTGACTTTAAAAAATAATTCTTTGTCATTGGATACTTTTGATACTTTTTTTTTATCTGTAAACTCATTCTCATTTTATCATCATCACGAATTGAAAAACTAATCTGTAACAGTAAGTTTCAATCAATATTCAAATTTTACAACGTATTGAACACAAATTTTCCGTACCTGAGGATAATTTTTTGCTAAATATTCAACAGAATTAGCAAAAATTGATGAATGAAAATTATAACTAAGAATATCGTCTGGAAAATGAATTGATAATGTAGTCCCATGTATAGGGCGGTTAGATATTCTTTTAATTGTGGGTAAAAATCCTTTCTTAAATATTTTCTCATAGCATTCATGTGTATTTTCGCACTTGGTTCTAATAATCAATGATGCCGCGATATTTTGAACGATATTACGATAATTTTCATGAGAAATTGAATAATAATCCGCTTGATTATCATCATTTAGATTGGAAAATGATTTTTTTATATCATATTCTCCAATATATTGCAATAAATCAAATGAAAACCCAATTCCATTGTCAATGATTTGAATACGATGATATCCAATATTTAATCTGATAGCAATCGACGTTGCTCCGCTATAGATTGCGTTCTTAACCTAAAATATCATCAAAATAAAAATCGTAAACCAATAATTAAAGATTATCATTAATAATAGATTGAAAATTGAACGTAAAAATAGGAAACAATATGATTACAAACCAAATTAACGAGAGAACAATGAAAGTAATCAAGGTTCAATTCTGCCATTTTGTATTCCATTTTTTTAGGTTATGCCACAGTATGCAAAATGTAATCAGAAAGAAACTGAGCAAAATATTAAAATATAGTATAAAATTAACCAATTAATTCGTAACAATAATTAAATCATGAAATAATTTCGTTAATTTCACATTTGTTTTAATTGTTTTTTGTTGTAATTTATCACGATGCTCTCGCAACGGTTTTGGTAATTGTTTTATCAAACACGGATATGGTGGCGTATAAAAATATGCATGATGCAATATCTGGAACGCAACAATTAATGAAAATATATTAAAAATATTTTTTCATAGAAAAAACCTAATTTATATGATAAATTGATAAATTTTCTAACCTCATTTGCACTTGAACGCTTTGATGAATCGTATAATAATAATTTTTTGATAACATCTAATGCTTCAGGCGTTGCATCTGAAATTATTTCTTCCCATGATGCACCTATATGATATGGAAACGTTATTTTATTATAATCTGGCAATGTAGCAAGATCAGGCCATGTTTCTGCAGTTGGAGTTCCCAATTGTTTTAGTACAATTGCCAATTGTTCAATATCATTTTCTCCCTAAAAATAAAATTATTATTAATCAAAAACAATCTTGAGGAATTCTTCTGCTAATTTGTCTCCTCTTTCATTATTCAAGCCAATGACGATAACGTAAAATATCTTTGAACGCACTGGGAATAAGGGTGAATTATTGAGCATTTCAGCAAAAATACATCCCACAGACCACATATCAATGGACGTATTATAAAACTTAGCACCATACAATAATTCTGGTGCACGATACCAACGTGTCGCAACCTGATGTGAATATGGTCGGGTGACATCGTCATAAATTAATCGTGCCAATCCAAAATCAGCAATTTTCAATATTCCCTCATGATTTATCAGCAAATTAGCAGGTTTAAGATCCTAGATAAATGAAAAAATATTAATTCCATTAATAAGACTACTCTAACCAACATCATAAAATTGATATTAGGTATAAAAAAATAAAATGAAATAATTACTCGATGCATTATATTTTTTCCATGCATAAATGCCACACCCTCTAATAACATTTTAAAATAGCATTTAATAACATTACAATTTAATGGCCTATCAATATCTTTTATTGATTCCCATAATCCTGATGGCATGTAATCAAAGACCATAACAAAATCAAAACCAGATGGGAATGCATCCAACAGTTTTATTATCTGAAAAATAGAAGAAACATGAAAAAAAAAAAAACAAATAAATAAACAATCATTTTCATATTTACATTGGGATGATTCAATTCTTGAAGGCACTTTACTTCACGTATAATTGACGTTGGTATACCATCTTCTATTTTTTTCAGCAATACTTTTTTTAATGCCACCTCACGATTAGTTTCATTATGCCATGCTTTCACTACAACTCCATGGGCACCTTCACCAATACGTCCTGATATTGTGTACATCTCCATACTCATTCCTTATTATTGATTATTAAATAAATTAGTTATCCATCAATTTTATTAACAACAATATTCATCAAAAAACAAACATATTTCAATTTACATATATTCTTCAATTTTTATGCAGTTATTATTTAATACGTAAGATGGCACCACAAGTGCTATAATAGTAGCGCTATAGTCAATTATGGAAAGTGTCGCCGCTCAGTCGAACGGCGGTTACATGTACTATCAACAGATATAGTTCTACCCAAAAGTACAGAGGAACTAAATTCTCAACAAGACGCGCTCTCATTCTCTATCACGACGCGATATTCAACTAAATATCGCTCTAGTTAATACTTGTTACTATATATATACATATGTAATGTGTTGTTGTTACTACTACTTGCAAATAAATACAAATTTTAGTGAGTACATCCAAGATAAGTTATTATTAGGTAATATACAAATACATACTTACATATCCTGCGTCTGCTTATTAATTGTTTTTTTTCTATATTCGTCCTCGACACTGTTCACTGTGATTTGTTATGTATAATACATGTATATATGTGCATATGTACTGTATGTATGTATGTATGTATGTATGTATGTATGTATGTATGTATGTATGTATGTATGTATGTATGAATAGTTATGTTGGCCTTTAAAGGCCACAAATAAAACCTATTTATTAATTTTCGTGACAAAGGTAATAAAAAAATTATTCGTGAAATATTTATCATGGAAATTATTTATTCAATATTTAAATTTTAAATATATGTTTTTAAAAACATACATTGTAGTTGGACCAAAATGACGAGTAAAAAAGGACATTCATTGAGAATTGAGAGCGAAATTGATAAAAATCGTTGCGAGGGTAATTGGAAAAAGGTTATAGAGTTGGCTGAACATTTGAAGGAATTATATCCAAGTAGCGGTAATTAAATAACTATATTTAATTTCATTAGTAAATTTAATAAATTAATACTCTAATTTTATAATAATATTTTACTTTTCACATGAATTTTGTTGAAATAGAGTGTTTAGCATACCTTCTCAGTGGCGAAGGGAGGTTAGAAAGTTTTCTCGAGCAATCACCACCAATTGACGCAAATATATCAAAAGCAAAAACAGGATTAATTGAAGCTAAAAAAAATTTAGTATTAGCTGCAAATGATAAAGATAAACATGTATGTATTCAGCAATTATTATTTATTTATTAAATATTAATCATATCGATTAATTAAATTATTTTCATTATCAGGCAGTTGTTGTTTTGGACGCACATTTATTGTTGGGTAAATTACATTATGCAATGGGAATGTATGATGAAGCATTAAATAATTATCAGCAAGCTGAATTACATACATTAACTGAAAAACAATTACCGAGTCGTAGTTTACGTATTGTTGCTGAATCTTATGCAATAAAAGGCTTGTGTTTGGAGAAACAATTGCCAAATTTAAAGTCAAAATATAAAATAGCCGAATGGCATGATCAAATTATTAAATGTTTTGAAATGGCAGGTGATTTAACATTAGTTTATCTTCAAGAGCAAGACAAAGTGATGATGCAATTACAAAATGGTATTAATAATAATAATAATAATAATATTGTAGAAAATGACAAGTAAAAAATTGAGAGTTTTTTCTTTCATCTTCAAGAAAAATTAAATCTTTGATATCTTTTTTACTAAATATTTAATTCAACACTTGAATGTTAAAAATATTTATTTTTTCAGGTTCAGGTTCATATTCACCACAGCCAAATGTGACAAACACAACAAAAAATATCGGTCCTACATTAGAAAATGCATTATTACGAGCACCATTATTGCAATTACAGGCAGGAAAAACTCAAGCTGCCATTAATCGTTATCGGTAAATTAATTTCGCAAATATTAATGAACATGAAATTATGGGGGAAAAAAAATAAATAAAATGAAAACAAATAAATTATTATTTATTACAAGGGGAATTTTGTCAGCTGTTGAATCAACGGCAACGCAGAGTTTACGATTAACATTAACTCGACAAATGGCAGAGGTATTATTGCGTGGTGTTAGTGGTTCTCTGTATAAACCACCGGATGCACCACCTGATATCATTGGAACTAGCACAATAAATCGTCGATTAAATCACCATGGAGTGAATACTACAACTAATTGCGCATCAGAATCCCCATGGAAACCAAAAAAATATATCGGACCAAATTTATTCGTTCCAAAAAATGAAAATGAAGAAACAATACTTTTGTTATTGATAAGTGAAGCAATGGCAGTGCGTGATGCTGTTTTAAGTCAATCACCAGAATTTAAAGATGCTAGATTACGTGCATTTGAAAATGCCACAGCTGTTTATGATTTATTAACGCTTGCCGTTGTAAGATGGCATCAAGTTGAATTATTACATGAATCATTTGAACGTGCAATGAAATTTTCTCATGAAGAAGTTCATGTTTGGATGCAGTATGCACTTTGTTTAATTAATTTAGGACGTTATTCACAGGCCCATTCAGTGCTGGAAGTTGTTGCGAGATTGTCACCGCAAAAAGTAATGCCGTGTTTATTATCTGCGCGTCTCTGTTATGAGCATTTAAATTTGGTAATTTTGACGTAAATTTAATTATAATAATCTATCAAAAAAATATATAATTGAATTTTTCCTTTGATTATGTTAAAATAGATAAAAGAAGGTATTGAATGGAGTCAAAAGGCGTTACAGCGTGAAACTGCAAGCCCACAGGGATTACAATCAAGATGTCATTTATACATTGGTATTGGCAATTCAATTATGGCTGCGAATACAAATATTAAACAAGACAAAATAAATTATACTACAACAGCGTTTGATTTTTTCCACAAGTAAGACAAATAATTTTAATCTAAAAAAAAAAAAAAAAAAATCGATATGAGTTCAATTGGTATTCATATAAAATTATTAATTATTTTTAACTAGAGCTCAACAATGTGACCCTAATGATCATTTAGCCGAATATTATTTGGCTCATGAGTACGGAATGAATCGTCAAATCAATGAAGCAATGGTACATGTTAAAATAAGTTTAAATTTACGTGCTGAGCACACGCCATCGTTGCATTTATTGACATTATTATTGTCAGCGCATAAACAGTATTCCGATGCATTGCATTTAATTAACAGTGTATTAGAAGAATATCCAGATAATTTGAATTTTCATTACGTGAAAGCACATTTGGAATTACAAAGTTTGGGCGGTGATGAAGCACTGTTGACAATTAAACACATGCTATTATTGTGGCGTCATTTATATGAAGATCAAACTAATATTGATTGCAATGAACAACAAAGCGAACGACGAAGCGAAACACGAAGTGTTTTTCAATTATATACATCGGAAATGTCTGATAAAGATTCAAGCTCAATGCACGCACAGTCATTGGCTGCTTCACGTATTGAACAAGCATTATCTGAAGTAGCATCAAGTTTAAGTTCATTTACACCAAAACCAGGACCACAACGCGCTTGGTTATTGCAATTGCAAATTTGGCTATTATTAACTGAAGTATTTCTCGTGTTGGACAAGCCGGACAATGCTATTTTATCATTACAAGAAGCCGCTAATATATTTCCAATGAGCCATGATATCATGTACACGGTTAGTTGAATGGAAAATTAATTTTCTTTGTTAAGTTAGGAAATTGAATAAATTATTCAATTGCAGAAAGGACTTTTGCATGAATACAAAGCGGAATACAATGAAGCGAAGCAATGCTATCAAAATGCAGTATCAATAAATCCATGCCACATAAAAAGTCTTCAACATTTGGTAAATAAATATGTATATAATCTTTGAGAATTTATTGAATGAAATAGTAATTAATTGATAAACTTAAAAATGAATTTTCATCAGGGATTAGTCTATCATTATCTCGGTTGTCAACGTCTGGCAGAAAAAACACTGCGAGATGCAGCAAAAATTAATCCGAATTCGCATCAAACCTGGTACAATCTTGGAAAAGTGTTGGAATCATTGGGTGAAATGGAATCAGCCAATGATTGTATGGCCACTGCACTAGAAGTTGAAAATACAAATCCAATTTTGCCAATATCATCGATACCATTGACATTTGAATAATATAATAAACATACAATAATTATACTTTTTCATTTATTCTTGTGCCGGCGCAAGAGAAAATACCTAACATAAAAAAAAAGTTAGCATCACCGTAACAATAATGAATAAATAAATAAAATTTAAATATATACATAGTAGTGTACTTGCTTCACAATGATTTTGAATAATCTGAATAATAATAGATATATAACTAAATTATACATATATTAACCTGTTTCAAAAACAAATGGGTGAAATGTAAAATCATTATTGTAATAATTATCATGAATATATTAAAATTAAAGTGTAATAAAGTTGTGTCTAAACCAGAAAGAACAATGATGTTCATTATTTATATGATATGTAAATGTATTTTTATGTTTCCGATCATGTATTTTGAAAATATTTGCAATGAATAACTTTTGTTCTATAACGATAAACATTAATTATTACTTTTCGTTTTTGTTTTCGGGGGCTTCTTACTATGACCTTGTTGATATTTATCCAATCAATAAAATAGTACATATTGCTAGTATATGGCAACATATATATATCAAAATAAATTATGTATATAAAAAATAAAATGATTTATTGTCGCTTTGATAGATGAAGGAGAACGAAATAGAGTTACGTTTTGTCTCATATCACAATATAAAATCTATTATTTCTATAATAATATCCCCTAAGGTATATATATATATATATATATATATATATATATTTTCACCCTCCTTTTTGTATTTTTATATCTTTTTATGATAAGAATATAACTCTGACGTCAAATTTTAGACAAGTTATATATATTTTTGTTTGATCGTTATTTACTTACGGTCCCCGTCTCACTCATAGTGACTTAAATGGGGAAAAATAATATATTTATTAATATCCATACAACAAACTTCTCCATTATTTGGCATTAAACAAAAGAATATACTTATACTTATGTGCATAAGTCCTATTTTTTTTATTTCATGTATCTTTATTTCAATCTATAAATTTTTTTTAGGTCATCATGTCAAAAGCACATTGAAACAGGTTTAAAAATATCAATATATGTAAAATATTTGTCAATAAAAATAAAATATCCTTCAATGAATAATTTGACATAACATACATCGTATAACAATTTTCTTCCCCATTTTTTTTTTTAAATTAAACTTATGTTTAATAAGTAATACATATGTACATATATATGTATGTATAGGCCTATTACATTGATCCAATATTAACAAGATTATAGGTGTTTTTTTTTCCTTGCCCTTTATATAGATCTAGGTGTGTAAACCATTAGGAGGTTTAGTACCTAGTGGACACACGATTTTTCACTTTTTTTTCTTTCATTTTTGTCTCCTTCATTTTCATCTTCATCTTTATTCTCCGCTCTCTATTCCACTTTCTCCTTCCTTCCTTTGCTCCAACCCCTAAAACTTCCACTCGCTTCTTTCACCCCTATAATAACGAGATTAGGACTTTCTCTTCACGCTCCCCTTCACCCAACGTCTAACCACTCTCTATCTATCTATCTATCTATCTATCTATCTATCTATCTATCTGTATCCCTTCTCTCTTTCCCTCGCTTGTGTCGCATTGCGCGTACGTTTTCGCGCACGCTCATTCGCGTTCTCTTATCTTCATCCAGCGAAAGCTACGAATAAAAAACTCCATTATTATTATTATTATTATTATTATTCATATATTTTTCAACACAGTAATGCACATAAATATTTCTGCCTATGTATTTTTCTATCAAACAATTCTTCTTCCCAATTCCCGATAACTAAAACATTTTTGATAAAAACCAACTCATATATCTATTTTTTCATCAATATAACCTTCGAAAAAATTAATTTTATATTTTTCATTTCAAACTGATAATAAATTTACTAGTTGATGTAGATATGTGTGTGTGTGTGTATAGATACTAAACCTTTTTTGTGATTGCGCCTGTGTCAAATGACGTGTTTCAACACATTAGTTATGTGTGTGCAAGTATAAGCGCATTGCTGTAAAACTTGCGGTGCTATGCGTAATGTACAACACACAATCGACCTGTAATATGTAAATGATTCTTTGCTCTCTTTCCTTCTTTATAGATTATTATTTTTTAATGAACGTCGCCACCTCACAAATTCACCATAACCATACTCAGCTTCGACGCATTGACACGTGACAAAAATGTGTCTGAACTCATACCATCCCCTTTATTACACACAATAAATATACGCAACCATAAAAACCCAACAAATATATTTTTTGTCTAATAAATATGAAACATCTATGATGAATTTCTTGATAAAACAATAATAAAATTATTTCAATGATTAATCTTTTTATGAATAATTAAATACATTCATAAATTCTATCATCATTTAAAACCCAATATATTGAAAAAAATTGAGCGGGAAAATTGTTTTTCAACATTTAACCATCCTATTTCCTTATTGTGAAAGATATGAATAATAAAAAAATGGTTGAGGATGTGGTGTACAACATACGAAAACACGCTGAGAATGTCTTTTAGTGTATGACCCTTAATTCCGTCATTCCCTTTTATTTATTTTTTTTCTTTTTGTCTCTAGCTTTGATCCGTT
The DNA here is from genome assembly GCA_030347275.1 of Microctonus aethiopoides. NCBI lineage: Eukaryota > Metazoa > Arthropoda > Insecta > Hymenoptera > Braconidae > Microctonus > Microctonus aethiopoides. Next base: position 128,962 of record JAQQBS010001423.1, read on the forward strand.
GTGCGTAAAAGCTTGTCGTCGGTTAGTATAGCCAGTAGCAGCCGCAGCAGAGCAAGAGTATACGCGCGCAACCCAAATGACAACGATGGCCATAGCAGAAAGTAGGAAAATCGTCGGCGGCGACGGCGTTAACGCGGGCGGCCGGCGGCTGACGCATTGCAGGTGCGCGCTGGCCAATCACGATGCCGCTTAGTTCGCCGCCCGGACCCATCTAGTAAACAAGACGAAGAACCGCACCCAGAGAGCACAAGAGATAGGAAATTGCCGTTAACGAAAAACAAAAAAAAAGTATTCAAAGAATAAATAAGGAAGTAAAAAAATAATAACCACCGTCATAATCATTAACAAAAACCCTAAAAATATTATATTGAATGAATTATGAATTTAGAATTATCCTTATACAGAAGTATCTAAATAGATGTCTAACCTCTAATAATTATCTTGCAAGTTAATAGCTTTTAAAATAATTATTATACTTATAAGACCCATAATATCAAACATGAATGGAAATAATTACAATAAAAAATATATTTTTATATATTTTTATTCTATTATTAATTCATTATGATTTTTTTGTATAAGTTTCAATAATCATTTCGCGCACGCTGCGCACTAGCTTCATATCGCGTAGGGAGTGCGCGCATCGCTATTAACCGTCGGCTATCCCCACCATTGCGGCCAATAATAGCCGCCATTTTCCCATTGCTTGTCGCACTCAACATCGTCTATACCCTCGTATATACACAAACACACATGCGCATACAGGGGCTCATATACCAAAACCATTTGTGTTCACACAACATTTGCACTCACACAGACGTGTTCAAAGTTTCAAACTTGACTTGCGCCTCCCCTCTCCTTGGTGTTTTGGGGACCTTTGGCGTAGTGATACCAGCCGGAGCTCTCGCACGGTCAACAACGTAGACTCCATTACTGTTCTGAGTGCGTTTCTCGTCGGCTGTATCGTATGGTTTCGCGCGTCCCGTACAGCGGACTTGAAATATATACATATATATTATAAAAATAATAATAAATATACCTATGTGTATCTAAATCCACAAAATATTGTTTGCGTTAAAGATAATACCTATATATTACCATTGTTTGTTACAATTAATTATTCATAGTTCAATTATTTGCCGGTTTATTCTTTATTAAATTATCGTTCACTGTATTTCTATTAATAATTTTACGCCAGAACGTGTGTGTTTAACCTCACTTTTCGCGTGGACGCTCTTAGTTAAAAACGCGTGCAACAGACACTCGCAGAGAGACATATATAGAGAAGGCAGAAAAAAAGAGATAAAAAAAAAGACGTACGTCTGAAAAATTCGAGAGAACACATCGTGTCTACTCGTGCAAGCACTAGAGATAATAATCCAGCGACGTAAAAGAGGAGGCGGAGGATTGAAGAAGGAGAAAAAGGAAAAAAAAAACAGTTTATTCTCGTGCAAGTGTGCTGCTACTACTGCTGCTGCTTTACACCTGACGCACCCAACTTCCTGTTCCTCATCTTCGTTATAAATTAAAAATACGAAAGACAATTTTTTTTCTGTTTTTTAAATATAACTTTTTTTTCTTAGTTATACAAGTATAAAAAAACCGAATAAAATTTCTATCGTGTGGATTTGTTTCCAGCTGAAAAAAAAAGATTATTTACACAGCTTGTTGCGAGTATAAAAAAAAATAAAACAGACCATCATTAATCATGGTGAGTGAAATTTACAAAATTGATAACAATTTATAACCTATGTTAATAATATAAATTATATACATGTTACCATGTCTTTTATATATATATATGGAATGTATTTCGAGATTGTTCAGTTTTTTTTGTCTGTTTGTTAATCAATGGCGAATGGCGTCGAATTTGACCTGAGGAATTTGTACGCTACTTTTTGTTGAATTGTTATTTTCATTATCTTTCTTCAATCTTTTATTTTGGTTACGTTGGCGTTATTAGTGGCGGTAGTGGTGGTAGAGGAGAGGGAGGGAAATTATCATCAGCATTGCAGATAAAATGAGAGGCGAAATATTGACGCAATATGATGTACCACGTGGAGAATTCATATTTATTTAGAAGAAGCATGAAATCAATAAAAAAGTTACTTTCGTTTTTCTTACACCTTATTATTGATGTATATTTTATTAAGAATTAATTTTATTCATTCGTTTTTTCAAAATTTTCTTCAATTTTCTCAATTTTAGTTTCAAATTAAACTGAGATATTGATTAATACTCGTATTTCACCTCTCTATTGACCTGTTTTTACCGTGTCCACTTTCCCCTACTCTATTCTAACCCCCAAATTCCGATGCTATATGTGCACAAATATATGAAGTACATATATACATTTATCTATCCATTTTCACTTCCTTTGTCATCAAATATCATCATGAAAGAATTTTTATTGCCAGCTATTTATATTTTATATATATTTCATTTTTATTTCAAATGTATATATATATATTGTTCAACTCGAGCGAGAGAGAGAAAGAGATGTTTCATCTTATCGATTTTGTACCATTTTCCCGGGGATTTTCTTTCTTCTGTGTTACATTCAATAATATTATCTATCAATTGTTATCAATTTACAAACAATATTATCAATTGTCGCCATTATCAAATAGTACTAATTATTCGATTTCATTGGTAGACGTGAAAATGCGCGCGAATATTTGAATAATTAATTTGATTTATCATTTATTTGAATGACAGCATTCGTAATTCAATCTGTTTTTCCACCTTGTATCCATAAAAATTATTATTTACTAAACAAACAACAATACTACGTGTTTACAATATTTACTCTTCTTCAATTAAACAAAAAATGTGGAATAATATCAAATATCATACACATAACCTCTAATTCTCAATTTTTTTCCCATGACCTTTTTCATTCAATATATAAAACGAAATAAAATTCGTTAAATTAATATACAATATCCGGAGATAATTAAATAATTCTTCCGAATAATATATTTATACATGTATGACGTGTTATATTTATTTATCAAGAATGTGTCACAATCGATTCTTTAATATTTCCATTTTAAAATATAATATTAATTTCATTGTACGTGGTATGTTGTATGCTTTCAGAAAAGTTAAGAATTCGTATATTTTGTAAACTCGGCCAATATCGTAAGGCGAAAAAAAGAAGGGTTGAAAAACAAACATATATACATCGTTAAGGGGTTATACGACGAGGAAAGGGGCGGGGAAGTCAGGAGAAAGGAATAAGAGAGAGAAAATATAGGAGTTATAGTATTGCCGGTGAGAGAACGCGAATGTATGTTATAATGGTGGGGATGAATGCGAATGAGCAAGTCGTAGCGCGCTGCGGCATTCGCCAATCAGCCATTGTGCTATATACCTGACTATTGATTTTCACAGTCGGTGCTTCGTATGGCTACCCTTACTGCTGTTGGCTGCTGCCACTGCTCCTCCTGCTTTTGCTTATAATATCTATATCTTCGCTTTCCTTTTAATATCATCTCTCTCGTTTGTCACTATTCCCCTCGTCTACAGTATTCTACTACCCTCTGTCGCTGACCCTTTGCTTTGTAAATGGGTTCACCCTCTTTTTTTCATTACTTTTTTTTTTTACCAACTACAATGAATTCTGCGTCGTTTAGAAATCACGAATTATTATCAGAAATTTTTTTTAATATATAGACGATTTTTTATTCTTTTTTATTTATTGGATATGATTGGTAATTATTTATGGAGTTGAATTGGTAATCTAATGATGATGTTAAAATTATTAGTTGAAGGATTGGTTTATTCGATTTTTTAATTTCATTTGATTTATTTATTTTTTTTTTTTGAGTACTCAATTTCGGGGTTATTGTAACTGGTTTTGGTGGTTGTGATTTCATTGCAAGATAATTTTGGAAATTATTTTTGTATGGGGAAATTGATGGACATAAATAAACATGGAAGGGATGTAGTAGGTACCTTTCCTCATTAATGTAGAAATTTTTAATGAAATGGGCGTGGCACGGGAGTTTATCAAAGTTTTCCATGCGTATAAAATACGTATTCGTATATAAATTATTAATGAAAATAGTAAACATGTATAATGTTAAAACATGGAAAGAGGTATTCTTAAGCTAAAGTTCATCATTAAATTTAGGTCATATGACTAATATTGATATTAATTTTGAATTGATAATAAATAAAATGATGGCGAAATAAAAAAAAATAATGAATTCAACAAGCAATAAATATTCTAAATATATTTATTGATTTCACGTGTTATTTCTCACGGAATACATAGATGATTGTTAATTCTCATAATGTTTATTTCTACATGTGTAACGGGATTTTTGTTTAAATTAAATTTATTCTCGTCTCTATTTATGCTGTGGAAAAATATTCAAATTGGAATATGTTCTGGTTTGGAATTCATTTATTCAAATAAATTTAATTCATTTTAAAGGCGGATCAACTCACAGAAGAACAGATTGCTGAATTCAAGGAAGCATTTTCGCTGTTTGATAAAGATGGCGATGGTACCATTACTACCAAAGAATTGGGAACAGTGATGCGTTCATTGGGTCAAAATCCCACGGAAGCTGAGCTTCAAGATATGATAAATGAAGTTGATGCCGATGGTTTGTATCTATTTATTATTTTAATTGCAATTAGTAAATATAATTGAAATATTATTACTTGGTAATTTCAGGAAATGGAACAATTGATTTCCCGGAATTCTTAACAATGATGGCGCGTAAAATGAAGGATACTGACAGCGAGGAGGAAATCAGAGAGGCGTTCAGGGTGTTTGATAAGGACGGAAATGGTTTTATATCAGCGGCTGAGCTTAGACATGTCATGACAAATCTCGGTGAAAAGTTGACTGATGAGGAAGTGGATGAAATGATTCGGGAGGCAGATATTGATGGCGATGGCCAAGTCAATTATGAAGGTAATAATAATATTAAAAATAATATTAAAATATGTCGTCATTTCAATGGATTATTTTTTATTGATGCATTTATGATAGAATTCATTCATAGGAATTTATTTTATAATTTGATCAATTCAATTGTTTGGTTTTTATTATTCAATTAAGACGATTAATTAATTATGGGTGATGGTTCTTAATTGAATTTATTGACAGTTGATATTCATATTCGTATATTAATGTTTTAGAGCCCTGTATAATATTTTTTATGTTAATTTTGGTTTTTGGAGGCTTCAAATTATCATAAACAAATAATTTAAGTTGAGTTTGATTAATTTCAAATTAAGTGAATTAAATTGACATTCCTGCTATAAAATATAGAAAAATTATTATAAACATCAATTTTAAATGTTCATTTGTTCGCTATTAACTGTGCCGTATTCTCAGCATGAAAAATTCCGATGAAACATTTTTTAATATAGAAAAAAAAGGTGGAAAACGACTCAATGATATATTTTTATTTACTTTTATTTATTTTTTTTTTTTCTAGAATTCGTCACAATGATGACATCTAAGTGAATGGCCAACAGTTTGCTGAAGTAAATCGCGACTTGGAGTGGTGTTGATGTATTTAATACTTGAGCAAAAAATAAATTAAATAAAAAATAAATAAATAAAAAAAGAATACCAAGTAAAAAATCAACAATAACAAAACTTGAAACCATTGGAGCGACTTAAGCAGCAACAGATATATAAAATGAAAAAAAAAAAAAGTGGATTAATAAATAATTAATGAACGAAAAAAAAAATTACAAAATCTTATACCAGAATGTTTAAAAAAACGTTTTAAATTACACACACACTAACTAACAAACACACTCACATACACAGACAAGACACACTATTCTATTTGAGGGAGAAAGAGAGAGGGAGAGCGCAAAGATTTAAATTTGATTGGGTATGGGTGTGAAGGATTATAAATTGGAAAGAATTATTTGTTTATCATGAACCATAAAATGGCACTTGAAAATAATTAATTTTCAGTTAATATTATAATTATATAAATATAAAATTTACGATTCACCTACTAATTTTATGAATTTCCTCCTTTTTACATTGACAATCAATTGTGTTACCGCTTTTAATTGAAACAATTTTTTTCCGCTTTTCTCATTTATAAATATTGTTAATAATAATAAATATTAAATATCTCATTTTTAATTTTTTGTCAATTCCATCGCGCTCTCTCTGTGACTCTTTTCCTCGCTCTTATTTCCTCCCTGTCATTTTAATAATAAATTAATTAATCGTGATAATCCAATTTAAAATGAAAATAAATAAGTAAAAAACAAAAAAAAAACAAAAAAAAAGGAAAAAAAAATAAAATTTAAAATATATAATTGAATATGAAAGAATGAAAAATGATTGTGTATTTGAGAGCGAGAAAGCAAAATAAAGAAACAAAAAAAAAGTAAATTGATTATATTCAATAAATAAGAAAGAAAAGAAAAAATGATTACGAATAAGAAATATTTGAAAGAGAAAATTGAACATTTTCAAAATAGTGAATGAGAATAATTTTTTTTTCTTTTTTCTTCGTTCTTATAAAAATAATCTTCATTCAAGTATTGAAATTGATTTGTATTCCATTAATTCACGTCTATCACTTCGATTCAACCCATTATTTGCTTCTTATGGTGGTAACTAGCCACATAATTTTATTATTCTGGAATATTATTTCATTATTAATCTACTTAATTGAATGAAATTTTAAAATGATAATGGTGAAAACAAAAAAAAATGGAAAATGATAGTATGAATATTGAAACATGAGTGATGAGAAAAAAATAAATAAATAAATGATGCAAAATAAAAATACCACCAACAATTATATAGATTGAATTAATTATAATAAATGATAAAACTAAAGTAAAACAAATTAACTGAAAATTGTATTTATGTAATATTTATTTTTATTTGTTGTTTATTGTCTGGTTGGATTTTTCATTTCATGATTAATTTCTCTCTCTCTCTCTCTCTCCCCATCTCTCGTATAGTCTTTTGTGTCACTTATTCAGCTTGGTCATCGTTGTTTGTCGTTTACTTTTTTTCATCAAGACCTTAGCATTATTGGATTTTACACGTGTCTGTACATGAATGCATTATTGAGTGCGTTTACCCGCATGTATCATGTATATTCTCGCTCTCCTATTCAAACGTTTAATCTCTAATTATTTTATTACAATCAATTAATTAATTATTCAATCCAATAATATAGAAAAAGTTATTTTATGAAAAAAGTATTCAGTTTATTCTTTCAATTCATTTACCAATTATCTAAATACAAACTATATTTATTCAAAAAATTTGAATTTCGTCTTAAATCAATATACGATCAAATAATAATAATTATTATTATTAATATTAATTTATCAATATATATGCATATATATTTCATTAAATTTTCGCTTAAAATCTCAATTATTTTTCGTTCTGAAAAATGGATGAAAAATAAAATGTCTTCATTGAGTGTTAAACAAAATAAATATAATTATAGCATCAATGACGTTCATATATAAATGCATATTAATAGTTAGGAAGTGGTAATTAATTGTTTGATTAATAATTATATTCATTAATCGATTTGTGAAAATACACATACAAAATTTCAAATTTTTTACAATATTGAAGACAATATTCCAGTTGTAATTTTTGTTTCGGTTTCTTTGTTTATTGCTTATTCAAATTATACGAAACCACTGACCTTACTTTCATTAAATGACGAAATGCAATGATTAGAAAAAAAAAAAAAAGAATTGCTTCTGAAAACATACATATACACATACACAAACATATAGGCGTGATGTTCAATTTAATTCCATATTTTTCAGAAGGAGTCAACTATATATTCTTCGGAAAATGGGGGGAAGTAATTAATTGATTTGATATATATGAATTAATAGTTAATTAAACAAAAAAATATTTAACAGAGGATAAAATAAAAAAAATGGCATGTGATTCGTACCATGTTACTTGAAGAAAAATAACAACATTGCAGAGAAAATAATGAAGTAAAAATATCAACTGTGAAATGAAATAATTTAAATAAAAAAAGAAGAAAGCGATTAAAAAATTATTCAATTAACAGCAAAAGGTTCGTGGGCGTTTTCAGTCATGACATATATGTAATATATTATTATTATCATTACTATTATTAATAGTATTATAATTAAAATACAACAGAAAGTGAGAAGACAAATTAAAAAAAAAATACATTAAAAAATTCCTCTACAGCCCTTATTATTTATAAATTAAGAAAAAAAAATATGAAATGAAATGATTAGATGATGATCAAGCGTAATGCGATTATTAATTAATTACTTAATATTAATAATTTTGATGATGAAAATATGTGGGAAAGAAAAAATGATGGAGTATCTTCTGTATTTATTAGTGACCTAGTTCGAAATGATCATCAAAAAATAAAAATAAATGTATTGTCATTTTTGGGTCACTAAAAACTAAAAGAAAATAACATAAGACATTGTTAATTATTTTATATATCATTCCTTTAATCCTTATACAAATTTATATCCTTCGATGATGAAAGTTATATTTATTCCAAAATAATTTCGCACTTTGGTAGTGATTTACGTAACTCTCTGATAATATTTGTCTCGTTTTTTACAGCCGGTAAATTAGCAAGTTTTAATTTCTCCAAATTCCTGAATGAAAAAATATTTAATTCGATTCACAACCAAATAATTTCAATTCTCATTAATTATGGTTTAAATTAAGTTTAGTAGATAAAAACGTACGTTAATTGTTTCAAATGATTCAATCCACTTTCTGTGACATTTGTGCAATTAGAGATTTCTAAATTCTTCAATGAATTTCTCAAATAATTCAATTTAGATATAGCTTCATTGCCAATATATACACAGTTAACTAATTTTACGTGATTAATATATTTGCAGCCATCTATGAACGGAAAAATAATTCCTAAATCAATTAGAAAATTATTATTTTTTATATTAATCATTCATTCATACCAAAATGCTGAAATCCCTCGTAACTAATTGCAGAATCAGTTGCATCAACGCCATGAATGAATAATTTAGAATTTTCATTTGTCTTTTGGTTTTCAATTATTGCAGCAAGAGTATCATAATTATTTAAATAATTATTTAAATTTCCCCATTTGACAGCAGCACCATTTCTAATTAACCATTCAGCACAAGCTATATCAGCACCAACTTCCTTAATTCTCGATTCAGAAACTCTAAATAGTGGAATTGAAAAAAAAAGGAAATACAACGAAATATTAAAGGTTATAGATGTCAATGGTGAAATAAATGTATTCACATATATTGTTATATACCTGTTAAAAACTGCAACCAGCCAATAAAACAATGGACGCTTTAATACTGTGGGTTTATTCAACAATTGCAGTAAAAAAGACATTTAAATAAATATTTTATATACTATTTTTGAGGTTAGACGTTCCTATATATAATAAACACCACAAACATTTTAGTTTATTATTATTCTATACTGAAACATTATATAATTTAATTAATTTATTCGTTACTCAATGATATATACCTTATTTTTTATTGAGTATTGATATTAATTTGTGTTTTCTCTGTTATATTATGTTCGTTAAAAATTTTACGGAAACTGATCAAAGACGAATTCAATATTCTGGTTCGTAGTTAACAATACTCAAAGTCGCCGCTCAATCGCAACATATCAAGTACTTCATCCTGTACGCTTTTATGATGATATAATATACAATAATAATCTGATTTAGAAAAAAAACTCGATAGGTGTTTCAATTAACACAAAAATTCTCTCATTTTTTTTCTCTGTACATTAAATGAATATAAAAATAATTCATGGGGATTTATTGATAAACATTTTTATATGTATAAAAAAATGCATGTTGCTTTTTTTATTTTGCATTCAAAGCACGAATTTATTTATTTATTTGTGATCAATAACAGGTTCAATTGTTGCACCTCCACGAATTTGTCCCCAGCCAATTAAACGCCAATGTTTTTCAACACGTCGAGATAATGCAATTTTCTCATCGATTTCGGTACAGACAGGACTTGTTAAAATGATTTTCGCTAAATCAGCTTTTGTCGCTGATACACGACCTCCTGTACTCAATGATCCAATATTCACCAATAAAACTTCATGTCTTGATAATTTTGGCACCTAAAATATTATTACACAAAAGTTAAATTGAACTAAACTTTATTCAATTTATATTATTGAGAATCAATATCTTACTTTTGCTCCTTTCTTATCACCCTCAGTTCTTACACCCAATAAACGTTTCAATAAATAATAAGATATTTCCAATTCAGTAAAAATTTTTGGTAATGCACCAACAGCGCCAAGAATTTGACCAACTAAACGATCAGCACGACAAAGAGTCGGTTCAATTTTCGTTCCAACACCTGTCAAACACAATTGAAGCAAATAAAATTCCTTTTCTCCTGAATGAAAATTAAAAATTTCAAGAATTGTCATGGTGATTTACCTATCAAACCACCGGGAACAGCGAATTGCAGTTCATTTTGCTCTGCAAAAAGCGACACAATACGTGAGAAAATTGGTCTACAAGTCAATTTTCCTTCACTGTCTTTTGAGACTAAACCTGGACGAACTTCGATTTCCATTCCAACCTGAAAAAAAAAAAACAAAAAATAAATAAATAAATAAATAAATAAATAAATAATGAAAAAAAAATTAATTAAATTTAGTTGAAAATAAGATTTCTTTTCTCCCTTGATTTCATGTCTAGCATATACTTCATATTTTTTTTCATACTTTAAGTACTCCTTTGAGGATACTTCCGCCTGCAACACCTCCTTTAAGATCATCCACTTCACATCCTGGTTTATTAACGTCAAATGAACGAATAACAATCAAGCGTGGCTCCGATGTAAAATCACGTAATGGTACAGGAATTTTTTTCGTTATATATTCGCATAGCACTTCAATATTATATTTCAATTGTGCAGAAATTGGAATCACTGGAGCACCTTCAGCAACGGTCCCTAAAATAAAAAAATAAATTTTCAATTAAATTACTCGAATAGATTATATTCATGCAATTGATCAATAAATTTACCTTGAACAAATTTCAATATTTGTTCGTACTGTTCATTAGCCTGTCCTTCTTTTACTAAATCAATTTTATTTTGTAAAATGACAATATGTTTCAATTTCATAATTTCAATAGCAGCTAAATGCTCCGATGTTTGTGGCTGAGGACATGATTCATTTCCAGCTGTATCAATCACATAGAAGTAAAAAAAAAATCCTCGTTAATAGTGAATAGTCCAGTTTATTGGGAAATTTTTTGAAGAAAAATATATTTTAATTATTTACCAATTAGAAGCAATGCAGCGTCCATAACAGCGGCCCCGTTCAACATCGTTGCCATAAGAATATCGTGCCCAGGACAATCGACAAACGAAACATGGCGTGTTAATGTAAAACGTCCTGGACATGAAGGGCGAAAACATGGAAATGAGTCATCTTTTGATGAACCACCCGAAATGTAATTGGCCGGACGTGGGCACTTTTCATAGTCGCACTTGTAAATTTTGGCATTGGCATAACCTAAAAAAAAATATAAAAATGAAAAAAATGTTAAATCATGAACAAAACTTATACAATAAACAGTAAAAACTACTTTTTTTTCATAATCATCAACAATGAAATAAACGAATGAATTTACTCATATTTTATCTGCTCAAAATATTTTTATATTTTTGTCATTTTCCGCTTATAATTTTTCTTCATATATTGATCACTCTGTGCTCAATTCTTAATATATATAACCATTTAATTATTCGAAATGCAACACTTATTTTAGTTATCATTCAATTGTGAAACTCCGAAAATTTTAATTATAACATTATCAATTAATTAAATTATCATTGGAGTATTGTAGTGGCAGCTTTCTTATTCCAAATATCATAATATATTTCCTGAAAATCATTAGCATTTTCACTCACTGCATTAATTTTTAATGTTTTGAAACAATTTCTATTGCTTGAGAACACTTTCACAAAGTTAATTCCTTCACATATAAAGTCCTACATAACCAACAGAATATTAAATTCATATTTCTCCTCTGTACATTTTTTTTACTTATCTAATTGAATAAAATATCAACATTTATAAATATAGCTATATCAAAAATGAAAGAAAAATATTATGCCAAATTAAACTAGCTTATAACTTCAAATAAATGCTGAAATAAATTTTCCAACTTAATGATTAGAAAATCATTCAATAATGATTTGATTTGGAATATGCATCAACCATTTTTATGTTTTAATAATCATTCAAATTCGTGCTTATCTTTAATCAAATAAATTCAATGGACAAATAATAATAATAATAATAATAATAATAATAATAATAGAAGAAATTCGTAAAAATATGTATGTATACACACATATATAACAAGTAATTTTTCTTGTTCTCTCAGAAAAGATATTGTCGACAGCATTTTGCTCCGCATTTACATCTTGTTCGCCTGTTAATCAATTCATTATCTATATCGCGTTCACTTTTACCAGGCAACTCTAAACGTTGTCTCGATTCAATTGAAACATTCAAATCATCGGCGTCGCCATTTTTAACTGGCGAATTTCTCTTTAATCTATCGACAGTCTTCGCACTTGGCCGCATATAATCAAATGTTATTTCTTCATTTTTTTTTATTTCACGACTAGCAAATAATGCTAATTTAGGTAAATTGGGATCTAAACAGTCAATCCATACACCATATACTGCTGAATTAGGATCACACGAATGATTAATAAAATGAGAAACATTTCCATAAGTAGCAGCGTCAACTGTGTAAGGACATTGATCCTCAATTTCATTGTAATCCAAATCGAATAAATATGTACGTCCAGCAGCATCGTATTTTTGACCGCGTTTCTCAGCTTCTTCATTTGTGATAACTTCGCCAACATATTGTGTGATAAATGTGCCTTTTTTAATTAATTTCAGAGTCTTAACACCCCAACCTCGACCATTTTTGGTACGAAATATGCACAAATCAACGTTTGATCCGCGTTGGACAACACGATTTTGACATATTGGTGGACATTTACAACGTTTATTGCATTCATATATTGGTGTGCCAGGTGGCACGCGTACACGTCCAGTATTTGTATATGGTATTGTCCCATCATACTGCGAATAACAACAATTTGATTTTGAATCGCAATTTTTACATTCACAACCAATTGGTGGTTCATCCGGTATTATTACACCACTCCCTGGTAAATAATCCTGAATATAATAAAAATCTTGTGGTGCACATTCAAGGTCAACATCATTTTCTACTTGTATTAACGGTTGCTCTTTCGTTATACTGTTTATTTCTGATTCCCAATCTTGCAATGATTCCAACTGATCATTTCTTGCTGAACACAACATTGAATGTAATATTAATTTCTTTATTTTTTTTTTCAAATTATTAAGTTCATTTGTATCCAATGATTCAGTTGTCGATGAAAAATATAATTTGAGGCTATGATAAAGTGCATCATCGTCACTTTTTAAATTCACGATATGCTTCTTTCTTTGAATTATTTTATTTTTCAAGTACATATCAATATTCTGCATTGTTGGAAAATAATCTTCCTTTTTCTTGAATTTTTCCAATAATTTTCCACGTTCTCTCTCAAATACCTCAATTATGTCCTCACATTCATATAAATTATCTGCAGGCTCCCAAGTATTATGTTCTGTGCTCCAACCCTGCCACTTTATATAATAAAATATTTGGTTATTTTTTTGCTTTTTGTCAAGGATTTTTTCCACAACAAAGATATTTTTATTATCGACTATTGGTGGTATATTATTTAAAGTCATATTTCCATTTAATTTCTTAATATCTTTTAAATATACTCTTAATTCTTTCAATTCAAATTTCTTCGTGACTTCATTGTTAATAACTTCAATTCCATCATCATCAGTGTGATGATCAAAGTTAGCTGTTGATAACAATTGTCTGCCATTTTGTAACGACGGTGTGCTACCATTTTGTGATGATGCTACTATGTCAAGACTCTTTTGACGTTTGTACGGTGGTGGTGATGTTCTTGCTGATGTTGTTGTTGTTGTTGTTGTTGTTGATGGTGAGGTATCGGTAGACGATCTTGGACGTTTTTCACATATAGTTGGTATTTCACTTGTGTCAGCTGGTATATCCGCCATTTCACCGCTGCTCGTCTCTGCTCCACGTGCTTCTGCAATGCCAAACATTTAAAATGGCGTCATTTTCACGGCGTTCAATGGAGAGCACATACACCATCGCATCCTCGTTTAATTTATTAAGTGTTTATTTTTTTGGCTTTACATCACTTGTAATCTTCACGTTCAACTTTTTAACCAACATTCATCTTTCATAATTTATTTATGCATTGGACAAGTGCATTATTACATTTTGTATCATGTGCGAAAATAATCCTCTAGTTTCCTTTGTTTACCAATACTCTCCAACATCTTTTTTCATTAATTTCTATATGATTATTATTATTGTTTTTTCAAAATAATTCTATATAAGATTTATATTTAATGCCGTTTAGAAAAACAAATAATGACAATGAAATGAAATAAAATGTATAAAATTATAATACAAACTGATTCATCAATGAATTCATTAAAACAATATACAAATGATTAGTTTACACATGCTGTGATTATAAATTTTGATATTTAATGTTTCTCACCAAGCTTGATTGTAATATTTCTCTCCAGTTCATTCTTAAAACGTACTGTTTGAACTCCTGATATTGCCTTGACAATTGTTGATTTTCCATGAGCTACATGTCCGATTGTGCCTAAAAAATAAATGCAATTCCAATTTGACCATATATAATATAATCTAAATATTTCAAACAAATTAGGCTTTTCATTATGCAGATAGAAATGAATAATTACCAATATTAATAGTTGCTTGACGACTGATAACTTCTCTTGAAAGAGGCGTCAGTTTAGTTACATCCTGAAATATTAAAAGTTTGAATAAATATTCGTCATGAAATTCGAAAAAATGAACAAAAAAATAATTGAAAAGTATGATATATATATATATGTTGGAATATTTTTAATGAATAAGAGTAAAATTCAATTCATTTTTAAAATTCCTAAATTTAATATTGAGGTTATATTTTTTATAAAAGCAAAATGATAATTGTACAGTTGGTTTTTAATAATATATTTAAATAATAATTGGACTAATTAATTTATAGGGAAAATAATACTCACTAATTTCGACAAATCTTGCTTGTATAGATTCGGTTGACCTGTCGTCACACCTAACCCTTCTTCACCGCCCATTCTGGTATCAACAGCTTTTTTAATATTCAACTAATTATCTGTGTATAAATATTTATCTATTATTAGTTATATTCTGATGAATATTACTATATTGAGGATGTAAATGAGTAAAAAAACTATGAGTTAAAGTGGAATTATAAAATATAAATTCTACCGGATTAATTTCCACGTTTGTTAGAAGAATGGTGGGCAGATAATATGTACTGATGCGTTGCCGAACATGTATTCTCTCTATGTATATGAACTATGACGACGCGCGCGCAGGCGCAACGTCATTGAAAAACGGAAAAAAATATGACCTATAGTTATATCATACATATATGTATGTATACAATGTTGTGCCGCATGCGGCGCTACATGTACTTCCGTTTGAAAATTAAAAATGGTAGTTAATGCGCTAAAATTCAACTTTTTTCACATCAAAATAATTTATTGAATCAGTATTCAACAATTACAATGGTAATTATGCATGAGAAAAGTTTATATATATTTTTTTAGTTCAGTCGTACTTTCGTGACCCTCTTGCTTTCCATGCGGTCATTAGTTTCCAAGAAAATAATAATGAAAAACTGTGAACTTGATATGCCACTAAGATGAATGCATACCACAATAATCCATAAGGTAAATCCTAAAATATTAACATGAAATTTTTTTCGTTTTTTGTTGTTGATGAAAAATATTAATTTTAAAGTTATGAATAATCAATAAATATTATATTAACTTATTTACCTTCCACAATTGCATCCCTGATGTTTTTCCAATTGTTAAATATTCCCAGACATCAGATGAATAATAAACAACACCATAAATTAATGGACCAAATCCCAAAATACAAATTCCAATCATATACCTCTGTAATGTTTTAATATTATTTCTTTTAATTGCTGATAAACCGAGAAATGACACTAATAAACTACTACTCCAAATATATTCCCACCATAGAGGCTGCAAGAGAAAAAAAAAGAATAAATATTAAATGTTTAATACATAATATATTTATAAATTAATTTAATTAATTAAATTGATGAATTATTCTTGCCTGTGGTATTTGTAATTCTTCAATTTCCAAAATAAATATATCAAAACGATCTAATATATCTGGAGATAATTTAGCTAACATCACCACAAACAATAGATAATGAAAAAATATACAATAGTTCAGTCTTGATTTATTCGTGGCACTGCAAAGAAAAGAAATATTCAATTAAAATTATTATAAAAAATTTAGTCCAATAAAAAAATTATTCTACCTCATTTGATATTGTGTTGCGATTCTTTGCCTATGTGTAAAATCACTTCCATCTGTGCCCAATGCTTGGGCCATCGTCATTCGAGACGCCATACTTCGATATTTTTTTTACTAACCAACAAATGATTTGATGAGGAAGAAGAAAAAAACAAGGAAGTATGAAACAATTAAAGAATAAGGTACTAAAATTGTATTCCTTATTATATTCCAAATATTTGTACGTAAATTATTCAAAGAAATAATCAATGATATACTTTTTTTCAAAGGATTTTCGTTTCTCCGTATGTTTGGCCGTGAATTGAAAAATATAATTAATTGAATTGGTATTAAAAATATGTAGATGTTGGAGGAAGAACCAACAAAAACTATTTTTAAACTTGAGGGTCCCTTTTCATATTCATCTTGTTTAGCTCTCTAACACATCAATAAAATGTAGTATAACATGAATAAATACACATAAATGTGTGCATGTAAAATAAAAATAAGGTAGAAATGAAAAAAAAGGAGACAATTGATTACAACTACAATAAATTTTGAGATACCAAAATTATTCCTTATATCAAATATTTTACGTAAAACTTTTTGATTAATTTGATTTTTGTTCACAAGTTATATGAAAATTCTATTACAATTATAGGTTATAATTAATTTTATTCTCTTTTGATGGTGGGTATGTGTAATCGACTTTCGAACAAAAGTATATGTGCAAAAGAACTTGACACACTAAAAGTTTATACTATAATAGTATAACCTAACTTATCCACAATCGGATTGTTCCGTCAACTATCGGGTATATAAATATATTTGAGATTATATTTTGAATTGTCACGTAAATCTATCTGGATTTTTTATAAATACATGCGGTAACACACGAGAAAATTTTCTGGATAAAATATTCAAATTTACATTGAGAGGTTATTACACACGATTTCCTCTTATAATGAAAAAAACTAATTTTTAATCAAATCAGAAGTAATTTTATACTATCCAAAGGTAATTTGTATGTGACTTGTGAAATGACAAAATTGAACTTAATGTACAATTAATTTATTCTATCATTCTGATAAATTTTTAAATATATTACTTCTATAATATTTTAATTCAGCTATACTTTCTTTAATATCATCGATAGCGCGATGTGAAAGCTTTTTTTTCGGTACATTTTCTATAGCATTTGGATACCACCGTCTGTAAAGTAAAAATTTATATTTGGAATTTTTTTTATCATCTTGGAAAATTTATAGTTCAATGTAAATTATTCACCTAGCCAATTCTTTAATCGACGACACATCAATTATACGATAATGTAAATATTCATCGATTCTTGGCATTTGTTTTTTAATAAACAAACGATCCATATAAATCGAATTTCCAGCTAAAGGACATGTTTTTTCTTTTTTTACGTATTTCATAATAAAATTCAATAATTGTTCCTCGGCATCAACCATTGTAGTATTACTTTTTCTAATTGCTTCAATGAGCCCACTCTGAAATGAATTCAATTTATTTGTTTAAAAGAGAATACTTTTTTTTCATTTATCTTCATTTATTGATTTATTATTTCATGTTTTCAAAATTACCTTTCCATGTGTTTGAGTACACCACTCATCCATACTATTAATTAATTCATCGGATTGATGAATGATGGTATGAAAATTTGAACTTTTTATTTGCAAATTTGAATCTGTTATTAAACAAGCTACTTCAATTATTTTATCTTTATCCACATTTAATCCAGTCATCTGTATAATAAATACACTATTATATTAATAATAATAATAATAATAATAATAATAATAATTTGAATTCGGAGTACATCTTACTAACCTCCAAATCAATCCAAACAATATCTGTATTCATATTGTAATTAGGATTTGATTTTGTTCCTAAAAAATAAAGATAATCTCATTTATTTATTTCTTTCATCAATAATTTATGAATAATAGGACAGTATACGATAAACAAATGTAATATTATTTCACCGTAATTTTTAAGGTTATGTTTAATTGTTTGACTTCCAATTAATGATTTTAAATATTTTCTGATAAATTTCATTGATGTAATGTGAAAGAATATCTAGTTTTTTTTTATAAAAAAAAAATTAACAAAAATATGAAAGTGTAACAATAAATTTATTTTAAATATATACAGTGACTTTAACAAATTCGGAAGTACTATATGCATAAGTATCGATTACCACGCACTCTAGTGAGAAGTCAGGTGAATTAATAGTTAACTCTTAAAATTTAAACAAGGCGAATCGTACAGAGGTGTTACTGTATGTATATCTTTTTTTTTTTCTTCATTGAATGTGTGAAAACGTGTGTGACGATTACTGAGGTAGATTCTTTGATTTCGATCATTTTTTTTTCTGCTGTGGAGTACTCATTTCTGACTTCAATAAATTCTATCTGAGTGGTAAAAGCAAATTTGTAATATTAAAAATTATCCTTATGTTGGGATTAAATTTACTTGATTTTGAGGTTATAAATAATATGTAAAAAAATTTGTTTTTAATTTCATTATTGATATAAATAACTAAAAATTAAAAGTAATGTAGGAGAAAGAAAAAGTCATGTAACCCTGAGAGAGACCATAATAATTTAATAATAATAATTGATAATTATTTTAATATTTTTTTACAGATTTATATCAATCAAAAACAGAAATTCCAGAAATCAGAAAACAAATAAAAAATTAAGTATGTTATCGCATGATGATATTGATCTTGATGAATTTGAAAAAGATATGGGCTGGAATAGTCAATACAAAGAATTAACTGAAAGATCAAAAGTCAGTATATTAAAGACAAATCATTTGCTGAAAGACATAAATCCAATAGAAAAAATTTTGAAAAAATCAGTGATTATCCCAGGGTACGAGCAGTTAGAATTTGTACCAAAATACGATATAAGTCAGCATCAACAATCAATTATAAATAAACATGAACGTGGCCAAACAAAAGGGCAAAAATGGTATAATTTACCTACAAATGAAATGACGCCTGAAATTCGACACGATCTGCAAATAATACAAATGCGTTCAGCTTTGGATCCAAAACATTTTTATAAAAAGAATGATATGAAAAAATTACCGAAATATTTTCATATTGGTAAAGTTATTGATTCGCCAGTTGATTATTATAATGGACGTTTAACGAAAAAAGAAAAAAAGAAGACAATTGTTGATGAGTTAATGGCAGATGCTGAATTTTCTAAATATAATAAGAGAAAATATCGTGAAATAATAAATTGTAATAGACAGAGTCGTTCCAAAGCTTATTCTCATGCAAGAAAACTTAAAGGAAAAAAAAATTAGTTGTAAAATTGTTTTTTAACATTAAAAATTTGTATTTTCACTCCAAACAATAAAAAATTCTAATAAAATTTATATTTATAATAATTTCTGAGACAGATCTCGAAAGGAAGTATGTCATAAGAGTGAAAGAACATTTCTATTTTATCGACAGATTGAACTTAATATTATATTATATTTCCCCGTTACAATAGCAAATTTTTATTTTTTGTCATAAAGTCATTATTTATGAATAGAATATTCATGTGAATAAATCAAAATTTTCGAATTGCACTATCACACAAATTAAAATGTTTTTATTATAGTTGTTATAATCAGAATATAATTTTCATTATTATTATTATTATCATCATGTGACGTAATTATGTAATACATACGCATGTGCACTCATACATTTTCATCTATATAATGATAATAAATTGGCTAACGTGACGTCTTTCAAGATATAAATTTATGTATCGTAATATATCAGAATAATAAAATTAAGAAACGAATTTATAAATATTATTATTGAATTTGTTCAATACAACGAACTAACCTCATATTACAAAACTAATTTTAGAATGGGTGTATCCACCAAATCCGAGCAACTAAATGAGTGGAGAAAACGGGTATACATTTCAATATCATATGCTATATTAATTATTATTATAAAAAATAATGGCAAATTTTTCATTGGCTTATGTTAAAACATTAATTTATTACAGGAGAAAATATTCATGAAAGTTTTAATATTATAAGATGAAAAAATAATATAAACATTCGAATAAGATTTAACACAATTATAATAAAAAATTCCATTATTGTTATATGTTTGTTTCATTATATGCATATGTATACTTTTTGGATAATTTATTTGTATATATTTCTGTGTAGGCATTTCTTGGACCACTACCACAAACATTTTTAACACTAAATGATCAACATGCTACACCACAACAACAACAAGAAGCTGCTGATCAACAGGCAGCTCTTGCACTCCAACAACTTCAACAAACAATGCAGCCATCAATTGGTAATTCAACAGTGGGCAGACTCAGCATCACCATCGCACAGGTATGTTTATTAATATACTATATATAGTAAAACAAATAATTTCATGTGTGTATTTCAATGTTACATTTATAAATGATTTTATATTGAATATAATTTATTTAAATTTTTCAAAAAGGCCAAACTGGTTAAGAATTATGGAATGACACGAATGGATCCATACGTAAGATTAAGAGTTGGACATTCGATTTATGAAACGCAAACTGACACAAATGGTGGAAAAAATCCACATTGGAATAAAGTTATACAATGGTGCATCTTTATTTTCGAATAAATTTATGCATGTATTGTAATATTGTAATTCAAATATTTTTATTAATTGATTTATTTTAGCTGGTTACCACCCGGTGTTCACCAGATTTATTTAGAAATATATGACGAGTGCTCGTTCACAATGGATGAATTAATTGCTTGGGGTCATATTGACATTCCACCTCAGGTTATTCAACAAGGCCAAACGTATGAAGATTGGTTCATGTTAAGTGGAAAACAAGGTGATAATCAAGAGGGAATGATCAATCTTGTTATTAGTTACACGGTAATTAATTTCCACCTTGATATTTGAATTTAATTATATTAGTTAATTAATTAATTCAATGAAATTTTATTTTGTTTTATTTTATGAATAATAAATATAGAACAAATGTCAACCTTATATGACCGGAGCACCGGCACCAGTTGTAATGGTGCCATCAGCGTCAAATGTACTTTTTGGTATGCCATCATATGCACCTGTTAATGTTTACACAGCACCAACATCAGTACCACCACAGTCCTTGGTTCCACCAAGTTCATTGCCAGATTCACAATCTCAAATAGAACTGGTAATCACAATAATTATTTACTCCATTTATTTACTTATGTATCAGAATAATGTACATTCATTAGTTGTTGATTTGATTTTCAGATCGCTGAAATGTTTCCAAATGTTGATCATGAAGTTATAAAATCTGTTTACGATGCAAATAATGGCCAGAAAAATTTGACCATCAATTCACTTTTACAAATGTCGCAATAAAACATACCGTTTTAAATCACCCATACGTATATTAAACATAAATGCATATACCTACATGTTATATTATTTATATTAAATATATTAATGTGACCACATGTAAAAATATGTTTCTTGCCAATGCGGCAAATATTTTACCATTGGTTCGCCAATCCATTTTCCGAATGGTACATTATTACAAACAAAATTCAATAATGAATTAATTTTAGTTTTACTGCATTTATCATAAAATGGTGATCTTAATATATACAAAAGTAAATTTATTCGTCGACGACATATTTCCTCACGTTCTTCTTTTACAAAACGACTATGTAAACTTTCACGTGAAATTAATTTTAAACTTATTATATCCATTGTTAATGCTGTTGCCCATGGTAACCAGTTTTTATTCCCTTTTACCATTATACTTATCAAATGGATTAACGGTTTGATTATGTATAATGTCTGTAATTGATAAAGATATATTTATTCATATTTTCAAAGTTAGAAATTATGAAATGTTTTGCATTTTTCTTATATAAAAGAAACAAACATTGTTGAAATATTTGAAATTACCTCGGCTAAAAGTAAAGTTTGCGTTGTTATTTGAGTTTCGCATTCTGTGGAACTATTATTATTTGCTATTGGCATTAATGGCGCCCATATCCTTGATTTATATGGTTCTGTCGCATTGACACTTCTTATAACAACACCTGAACGTTTCAATATAAATCCTTCTTTGGAGAAATTTTCTTTTTCCCACTCGTTTAATTTTTCACGATTCAGTACTGGTATCGCAGGATTACACGTTATACGCTCTGTATTACGATGTACTATTATCAATCGCATTATTGCCCTGAATAATAAATGCAAAAGAAAATATTTTTACGTTAGGAATAATATAAATATATTAATTGATGAAAATAAATTGAATATTTACTTGAAGGCTTGAACTACGAATATTATCACCCATTTACCGGAGTCACCCCATAATTTTTTTGCCGAAACTTCAATCAATGCCTCAATATATTCAATTACCGTTAGCCAAATTTTTATTTTTGATTTATATTGTGGTAATTTTAAATGTACATATTTTGTATTGTATATTAAACAATCATTAACGAGAATGAATAAATTTGGCAATGAATATATCAACTCTGATATAAATGATGAATGCGTAAATCGACCTGAAAAAAATAAATAAATATAACATCACGTGGTATTACGTATATTTAATAAATGATAATATATTAATTTCAACACAAACCTGCGGTGAAATATGAAAAACATCGAATTGTACTCTCAATATCTGCAATAACTTTTGGTTTTGACGATATCCAATGCTTATATGCATGCAAATATATTTTAAAATTATTATTCATCAACTCCATGATGATATAACCTCAATTTTCGTATAATCAGGTTTATATTATTACGTTTTTTCTTAAATATCAAATATTGTTTCACTCTTTATTGATTGAACTCTGTATTGTTTTTATTTATTGTAACATAATGTGATAATCAATAAGTTGAGGTTATGTTTGTATATTTGTCACGATTAAAGGTGAATTTTCATTCATTGTCCAAAAAAGAAATAACCTATAAAATGTACATAAACATAACATAACCTCACTTATCGAATCGTACATCAATTGTACACTGATAGCAATATGAGATGGCAGTAATTGAGAGACAGTGTGTTTTTTTTTTTTTTTTTAAATAGTAGACAGTGATAAAGGTAGAGATTGCAGTAAAAAAATCCGTGGGAGTCCCCAGATGTTATACTTTTCATTATTTGATCACCACCACACAATATATATGGTCATTTCCCTTCTTTGGTATGTTGTCGCTTATAATTATTATTATTTATTTTTCCTCTTACCGATAGAGAAGATGTTACAGTGGAAAAAAACATTAGGCTTTTACCAACCATTAGGTATGGAAGTAGAATCTTAGGAATTCACGGACTGCAGCACTGAATTCAGTTGCTATGTCGCGATTATTAAGAGCGCAGACGAACTAAAGAGGTAGATGATATGTATTTAAGTTGGAAATTGCCGCGCGAGATCGCCCACTTGAACAGTGTATTATCAGGAGTCGATAAAGTAGCGAAATGATATGGTGGTATATTTGTCTGCAAGAGTGAGAGGAGCGCAAAAAAGTTTTAGCATATAAATTCCTCTTTATCGACTATGTTTTCCTGTTCAATTGTGATTAACTAAGGTTTAATCAGCTTTACAAGCTAAACTTCTTTTGTCAACATGCACGTGCATGATAATCCGTGCGCGACAGACGACACTTTGCTATCTCCTATTTCTCATGTGTGTGAAAATGAATATATTCACGAATATAATATTAAATATCTATAGATTCTGGACAGACACCTACGTATATACATACGCCAATATTATTTGGCTTCATGAATGCCCATTGATGTTATGTCTTATTATTGTACGCACGTCGAACGCTTTTCAACTAGTTTCATATTTTATGATTTCCAATTTTACCGATCGGACTACCACGAGGAGAGTATAAATACGAAATACTGTGTGAGCGCATTCAATATATATCAAGAATTTATATTTATTTATTTTTTCCTCTGACGATTTACACGCGTATGGTTGCCTGTTACAAAAATTCACAGAATACTAGATGTGTTATTCGGTTGGTTTTATGTAAACATATATAATTATTCCTATTTGTTTCTCCAAAACAGAGATTCGTAGACTTTTGATGTTGAATAGGACTCGTAACAATTATTTCATAATTATATTAAACACATTACATTATGTACACCTAAGTACATTTAGTACATGTTTACGCTCTTTTATCTACATATCAATTGATTGTAATAGAATAATAATGTATTATGATGAAAAAATAATGTAATAAGACGCAAAAATTAATAAAAAAATTGTTTCGTATTTAATTTAAGAATAATATTTTTAATTTTTCTTCATTCACCTTCATACTTGAATTTATTTTCTATTGTGTAAATCATAAATAAATAGTATTACAAAGATAATTTCGTATACACTTATTTCTGTTTATTGAGCTTCAATATTCTTGTACAAATGGTGCCTTTTGAGACAATTTGTATCAGGAGAATATGATATGTAAGTTGGTCGTTTAATAAATTTCTCCACTTTGTCGGTATGCAGTAAAATTACTGTGGCACCACTGTAGTTCCACTGGCTCGCAGATAATATTTAGCAGTGGAACCACAGTGGTACCTCTGTGATTCCGCAGCTAAATTTGTGGGTACTACTGCTAAAAATTATTTGTGCAGATGGGGTCAAAATAGCGCCACTGTGGATCACCGCCCAACCGGATAATTATGTCTGAATACCAACTTATACATCATATTCTCCTAATACAAATTCTCTCTGAAGGCACCGTTCGTATAAGAATATTGAGGCTCAATAAATAAAATCAAGTATATACGAAATTTCTTTTGTAGTATCATTTATTTATTTATACTCAAACAATAAAAAAAAATTCAAATATGAAGGTGAATAAAAAAAAGAGAGAGATTATATAAACCAATAAAAATTTAATACGAAACAATTTTTGAATCTTATATTTTTTTCTCATCCAAATCGATTATTATTTTATTACTATCAAATAATGAGTATTTAAAAAAATGTAAATATGTTATAAATTTATTGAGGTGTACATAATAATGTGGTACATGTAACACTATATACGTATAATGTAAATTTTTCTTTTAAAAATAAGAAAAGTCATAAAAAATAAATTCATTCATTCAATTGTGCGTTTTAGAAGTGGGATACCCTCATATTTTTGGTTTCCTATCTTTTTGATGTGGTTGGTGATAGAGCCAAGTAAATTATAATCATCGTATAATAATTTATTTTGACAAACAATTATATAGATAATATGGTGAAAATAATTTGTTAATATTTAATATTTGTTATTTAGAATATTTTCTGTCATTTCAATTTTTTTTTTGTATTTCCCGCGTAATGGCATAAAACTGTAAGCTCGTTAAGTTTCACATATTGCGCACACATACACATACTCAACGCGGTTAAATACGCACGAGTGTACGTGTAATGTATGTGCGTATTATATATTTTTCAAAATCCAAGTGTCGCCAATGAAAAAACAGTCATACAAAGAACTTTATATTGCTCAACTCATAAGTCATAACACAACATAACCAAACAAAAATATTATACACGTTAATACACACGATGGACGTCGACAATGACTTTGATGATCAAAATTTACTCCAACAATTTAGTTGTATGGGAACAACAGATAAGGATGATTTGGTGAAGCAATTACAAAGGTTATTGGCTGGAAGTCAATTGAACGAGGCAACTGCCACCTTTTTCTTGGACATGAACAATTGGTAAAAATTTTAAATACAAAAAGAGTGATTATACACATATATTGTAACTATCATTGCTTCTAATTGACTAATAAGCTCAAAATACTACTTTGTTTTCAAATCATTCAAGATCATGCAAATAAAATGAGTCTATTTACTGAAAATTGAAAAAAAAAAAAAAAAAAAAAAGACTTAACCTCATTCTTTTCTATTTATCGTTGCAGGAATTTACAAGCAGCAATATGCAGTTATTTTGATTTTGAATCTCCATTTAAATTGCCATGCATGACACTATTGTATGATAGTACAATTGGCGAAGGTGAATCAGTATCACCAAATACAAAATTTCGTAAATCATGGCATGTTATGAATTCAGGTAATGAACAATGGCCTGATGGTATTTGTCTGCAATATACAAGTGGCGTTATAATGGGTGATTGTACAAGAATTCCAGTACCATCATTAGCACCAAAAGAATCAACAGAATTAAGTGTGGTATTGGTGAGTCCTGGTGAATTGGGAGTTTACGAAAGCAAATGGCGAATGATGACAACTACAGGATCATATTTTGGTGATATTATTTGGATTATTGTCACAGTAAGCGAGTCTGGTACATTAGCTGTGACACAACAATTACATCAATTAAGTACATCGCAGTCTAATGATGTACAAATGTGCTAGCCCTCACCGAATAATATTTAATTTAAAGGCAAGGATAAAAAAAAGTGTGAACGATTGAAAATTTATGAAATACACAGCAAACACACATTGAATAAAAGGATAAAAATGTTACACATATTTATATATTAGATATAAATGAAATAAATAAACATTTAAATAAATATTTCAAATATGCAAATGAGAAAAAAATTTAGACAAAAAGATATTTTTTAGAATACAATTTAAACTTGTCTATTTTATTAATAAAGAAAAGAAAAATGAAATGCAGATTAATCCAACATATAAATGATAAATATTAATGAAAAGAATGAAAAAAAATCGAAATGAGAGGGAGGAAAATTGAGAGAGTTTATATTTTTTTTTTTTGAACTTGATAAGCCACTTGAAGAGACAATTTAATATTTCTTTTTTATGGAAATGAAAAATATAGACAATTTCATTTTCTATTTCTCCGCGTATACACACATTTACACATACATTTGTTTGTTAATTGAATAAAAAGAATGTATGAAGTATGAAGACAATGAGAAAGAAAAATGTGGAAAATTCTATAAAAATTTAATGAATTAGATTATGTAAAAAAAAAAAGTAAAAAGATTATAAAAAAAAACTGGTCTATCATTGAATAAAAATAACTATAGCAATAATATTAATTATAATAATATAAATATGCAAAAATGATTATATTGTTTTTTTGTGAAAATTGAAGAAAATTTCTTAAAAATTCCTCCTTTTTCATTGCATTTTTTTTATTTGATATATGTATAAAATGTTTTCTATATTCATTTAATTTTACATAATGATAAATGAGAAATGAATTTGTAATTTTGTTGGTACTTTAAACTGCCATTTGCATGGGAATTTTGGGATGAGGTTGATAATCAATTAAATTAAAATCATCTGCGGTAAAATCATCGATTTCTTTTACGTCCCTCGTGATTTTTAATTTTGGGAATGTTTTTGGTTTACGTTGACATTGAATTTTCAATGCATCAATGTGATTTTTATAAATATGACAGTCCCCCATTGTGTGAATAAATTCACCCGGCTAAAAATTCAAAGAAACATCAGATAAGTCATGGTAAAAATGTTTTTTTTTTTCTTTTTTGAAACTAACCTTCAAATTGGTTATGTGTGCTAACATGTAAGTTAATAATGCATAAGATGCAATATTGAATGGTACACCAAGACCTAAATCAGCACTACGTTGGTATAATTGGCAGGATAATTCACCATTGGTCACATAAAATTGTACAAGACAATGACAAGGTGGTAATGCCATTTTTGGTATATCAATCGGATTCCATGCACACATTATAATTCGTCGATCATCGGGATTATTTCGTATTTTATCAATTACATTTTTCAATTGATCAATACCTAAATAGATAGGAGAGTAAATATTTTTATTGTAATTATCATAAATACATTTACTTTAATTTTTGATAAAAAAACAAATTTGCCAACCTTTTCCAGTATAATCTGCATTCATGTTTGTATATTCTGCACCACAATGACGCCACTGAAAACCATAAACTGGTCCTAAGTCACCTTCTTGCCTGTCTTTAAATCCATAATTATCTAAATATTCACGTGAACTATTTCCATCCCAAATTTTCACTCCTTTTGCTGATAATTCATAAGCATTCGTTGATCCACTAATGAACCATAATAATTCTTCGACTACCCCTTTCCAAAATACTGACTTTGTTGTTAATAACGGAAATACATCTATAATTAAATAAAAAGTTAATTAATTGGTTTATATTTCATATTAAATCTGTATAAATTCTCTTACTATTTTGTAAACTGAAGCGCATTTGTACTCCAAAAATTGAATAAGTCCCAACGCCAGTTCTATCATTTTTTATAGCTCCTTTAGAAATTATTTTCTCAACTAATTGCAAATACTGATATTCCTCATGGTCGTTATCATCATTTGTTTTATTTATTGACATATTATATTTTTATTATAAGATGTAAAAAAAAGTATCTCAACAACAATTAAACCAGTTTGGATTTTGAGGTTATGTATATGAATAGAGAGATGAGCGACTATTAACATTGTGTTACATACTTAAAAAAACCTTTTATTCAACTATCGGTATTATTAATAATATATAAATAATTTTTTTAAGATTTCACATAACATAATATAATGAATATGTCAATAATTAGAACAAATCGTGTTTTATTTTGTTAATTTATTTAATCATGCACTTGACTAATTGTGTATATTTTTATGTTGTGTTGTCACATATACACATCCATTTAACTTTATATATATGTACATTGACGATTGCGATGACACAACTTCAATCAAATCCATGTGTATGCGTTTGTATTTTTAGTCCTATAAATTCGTGACAAAAATTTTCCGGTAATTATTTTGTAAATGTCCCAATATAAATACATAAAACAAACATAAATAAGGTATCAAACAATAAAGAATCATAAGTTATCGAGCAGTGATTAAATATTCATAGATAATATTCATAAAACATATTCAATAATATCCTAAAAAAAGATAATGATAATAATATAGAAAAATAAAATAAGTATCGCATGTAAAAAAAAATTTCGTCAGGCAAGAGACCTGTTTGTACTTGTCTTTGTTCCATTTTTCACACATACATACACTGATAAATAATTAAACAAACATGTATTTAACATGTAAATGTTTAAATGTTTCTGTAAAAACACGGGGTGATGAATTAAAAGAATTCAATGGCAACACAATAAATGATTTAACAAATTCAGATTGTTTTTGTGATTTTTTTAAAGAGCCATTAGCAACAGCTAATGAATTGGAAGGAATTAATAAAGAACAATGCAGCTTAGTGATGAATAAAAATATTGATTTATGGTGTATTCATCGGTGTATTAATTGTTCAATGTATACACATGCAGTACATCGTAATCATGGAGCTGGTTTAGTTTTAATAAATAAAAATATGATAACCACCAATGATGAAATTGAAAAATTAAAATCACATCCTAAATACAGCAAGATATTTAAAATAATAATTGGTTATAACCAATTGAATAATGATGATGAAGATTACGATCATGATAATGAATTATTATTACCATTGACTAAATATTCAATGTCACAATTATCAAATAATATTCAATTGTCACTGAATAATTTGCAACAGCAATTGGATCATGCGATGCAAAAAAAAGCTGAAATTATTGATGAAAAAATTCGTGCATTTACTAATGAACAAAATCAATTATTGGAGCAATATCGTGAACGTGCACACACTGAATATAATATATTATCACGCATTATTTGTGCCAATGATAATTTACAACAATCAGAGTTATTGAAGACAACGGTGATTAAAAGGGCAGACGAAAACAATTTTGCTGCTACAAAAATAAAAGATAAAAAATTTTTTAAAAATTTGTCGATTGACACAATGGATTCTAATCGATCAGATGATGATAATGATGATGATGCTGATAAAATTAAAATAATTTTAAATAATTCAATGACAGGAACAGAATGCCAAAAAATGAAAAGGGAGAAAAACATTGTTGATGATAAATTGAATAGAAAAAAAAACAATTTTACTATTGAAAAAAATGACCGATATGATTATGGTGAAGTTATGTTTGCCTTAGAGGGAATGGATGATGCAATCATTTTTGATGATCAAGAAGCCATTTTAGAAGTTGAAGAATCAGATGCTGAAGGTTGAAAAAATTCATGTTGATTACGAATTTTTTTTTATTTCCAAAAAAAAAAAAAAAAAAAAAAAAAGAGATGGAATATATGCATTCATTGATTGTTAATATTATTGTATTAATTATATGATAACTTGGTAAATGATTATTTTTATTTTCTAGATTCAGGACAAGATGAAGGCATTCACATACCTAAAGGACAAAGAACTGGTCATCCAACATTAGCTAAATCACTGCCGGTCAGTGTCCCAAATTTTTCAACCTTTGTTCGGCAGACAATGCAAGACTCGGATGATGATCAGGTAATATTAAAAAAAAATTTATAACACAATTAATAAATCATTCATTGAATATTACTGAATAAATATATGAAGAAAATAGTAAGTGTATTATTATCTTGAAAATTAGGAATTGGAGTATTCATAATAATTTCAACATGTATGTTTTTTTTTTAGTTGTCGATGGATCCATTTGATCCACACAATATTCGTGCATCGATCAAAGCATTGGCAAAAAGTGTACATGGCGATGCGGTGTTTGGTGATTTGCCCCGACCAAGATTTTCTACACAAATTTGACTGCAAACAATTTATTCACCGACTGATGATTAATGATTTTTCTCCAAAGTCATTTAATTCATCATTACAACAAAGAAATTTATCATATTCATATAAATGTTCGCATATACATACAATATTACATGAATTAAACAAATTTATTCTCAATAAGCGTACTAGTTTTCGATAGTGCTTATACATTAAATAAAATAATGAATATTAAATATTGGTACACAAATTTATATAATAGTTTGTGATATTTCATGATAGTTTTTATTTTTCTTTTATGAATTATCGTGATAAATTTACTAAGAAAACAAATAAAAATATAAGGAAAAGAAAATTGTACGTGAATTCGGAAACTCAATGAGAAAAAAAATCGAGATATATTTTGATGACACGTTCTTTGACTTGTGTACATTTTATAGGTATTGTTATATAATAATTATTTGATAAAAACAAACAAAATATGAATAACCCACCAATTGTAATTTTTTTATTTTTATTATGTATAAAACAAAAAAATTGTATTTTTTTTATACACAAAAAATAAATGGCAAATATTTCAACACAAGAAAAATATTAGCTATTGTAATTGTCATGAAATTTTTTCTATTTCAATAATACAAATCAACATATATGTATAAATATTCATATATTTTTTAATAAAATCTATGATAATGTGCAAATAATATTTGTTATTAATTTTGTCTTTGCTTGTGAAATTTAAGTTAAGTAAGAATATTTTTATTCGACTCATGGTGATGATGTAACTTCCAAGATATATATATTTCATTCGTACTTTTTATATCAATCGAAATTGATGCCTTTCTCATCAAGTCCACTGCAGTTCTCATCGTCAAAACACCCTGAATAAATTAAAAATATATCATGAAAGAACTATATATATAAAAAAGTCATGATGGTTTTTGATGATCATTTTATTGACAGCAATTATTTCATGATTGTATAAAAATTATATTTCATCAAGGTATAATTTTGAAAATAATCCTATTTATAAACTATCAAAATGACATCAATATTAGTATGAAGTATCTATTAATATGCATAAAAGCAGAATGATGAATACATATAAGATGGAAAAAAATTATTAAATAAAAGTTTTTACGATTTATGGAATATTTTACTATGAATTTTGTATTATTGGCAATTTTTTTATTCGATTCAATAAATCAATGAGCTATTGGACTTTTTGCTTTTATTGCAAGATCCAATTGTGCAGTAGCAACTGTTTTCATTCCTTCTTGTACACCTGATAAATTTGTTTTCCATGCGGCGAGTAAATCACGCAATTGTAACCATTGCGGACGACCAAATGTCCGATGCATTGTACTTGATATCAATACTTTACCACCAGCTTGATCCATTCGTGCACGCACAAGTTTTGTCTTCAACACTAAAAAATACAAATTAAACAATAATAAAAAAGTTCCATGAAAACAAAAATTAGCTTTGTTGAATTGTTCGATAACTCAGAAATGAAAGAGCGAATTTCTGAGCCAGTACTAATTCATTTTAATATATCCCTGATAATTTTATTAAATTGAATTATTTTCAATTTAAACAAAATATGATTATCCAGGGGAACTAATTATTATAGATGAATAATATAATTAATAATAATTTACCATCAATTATAAAACTTTCAACATCATTTTCTTCAATTTGCAATTCATTTTGTATTGTTTCAAATGTCATTTCAGGATTCGTTTCCGCCAATTGCATAAATGTTAACAATCTCATTTTTTTCATATTCTGTTCATGATTCAATCCTGCAAATACATAAATAAGAATTTAATTGTAGAAAAAAAAAAAAAATCAATCAACAAAAATAAAGTAACTCACCAACAGTATGCTCAACAAAATCCTTGTGTTCTTTGTAGAATTTTATATAAGCCGGTAATTTCTCTTGAACAAAAATGAACAGTAAATCATGAATTAATTCACCCTCCAAAAAACGAACGGGTTTCAGTGCTAATAATGGATCCAACAAAAATGTATTTGGATCAGCTAATGCTGCTTGAATACAATGTTGAGCATCTTCACGTGCTTCCGATGCGTTTTCTGCAGTATATGTACCCAAAAGTTCTACCATAACTGCTGCAGCTTGATCACTAAATCAAAGAGAAAAAAAATATATATTTTTTTAACTAATTTCGTATAAATAATAAATTTTAAATAAATAATTCGGTTGATGAGAAGATGGTTAACGTAATAATTATTCACCCCTGTTTGCAACTGAGAAGTATTTCGTGTAACAGACGCAATAATTTTTGCATTTGCTCATTGTTTGGCGGGAATGCTTTAAATTGTTCTTTCAATTGTTCAACTCCACTGTAAACTGCTTTGACTTGATCAACATTACGTGCAACTTGAACTAAATTGTAATAAACGTGATAACGCATTGGCGATTTTTCTTCCAAAGATTGAAATAGTAGCCATAAGCTAAGAAAAAAAAACAAACAAATGAATTTTCTTTATAATAAACTAAACCTACAATTTTATTTTATGAGTCATCTTACGCTTTGAGATAAATTAATCCGAGCTTTTGCCCAGGTGCTTTTTTCAATTTTTCACAAAAAGCCAAAATCAAATTTTCAGCACGTTCAACTGGAATCTAATGGGATTTTAAAATGAATTAAATATAAGGTTATTAATATCATATATGAATTTTTTTCATTTTTAACTTAGATTTCTTAATTATTACATCAACTTGAATCCTATTCTTTAAATATTTTTATGCACTTACATGAATCAAAATTGATACAATGTCATTGAGGATGTTTTCAATTTCAGTTTCGTTTCCTTCTTTAAAACAAGCATCACATACACCAATTATTTTATGTAAATCATCTTCAATACCGCGCGGTGATTTTTCGTCACTTATTTCTGCTCCAAGACTCTTGAAATAAATTCTTAATTCTTGTGCCTTGAACAAAAAAAATATTCCATTTATTCATTTTATATAATTCTTTTTATTTTGTTTTCATTAAATCAAATATTATTATAATACTGAAATATTGTTAGAAAAAATTCTACATGCAAACATAACCAACAAAAAAATAGTAGTAGAAGGTAAAAATTTTTTTACTTTATACGACATTAAAATAATTGTTGAATAAGTATTTATTGGATAATAAAAATTTATCAAATAAAATTTAAATGGTTACCTGATCTTCAGGAGGTAAATCCATAAATACTGCTGGAACTTGCATTTTTAATAGATAATTTCCACGTTTCAATTAATATGTAATTGCAAGGCCGAACGCACATAAAAATGTGAGGTTAGGAAGTCTTGGAAAAAAAAAAAAAAGCTAGCATGGCGAGACGAGCCGAGCAGAGTCGAGAAGCACCGAAGATTCCCGACAATTCCCGATCAAAAAGACTATATAGTACATGCAATAACTATATGTTTACATATAGTTACGCATACATATATATATTCATGTACGTTAATATACCATGTACATACATTATGGCATATACATTAACGAGAATATTCCATTTGCATTTTGCACGTTTATAACCTATAAATTGATTCTCACACACAAAAGAGCAAACTAGCAAACGTGAATAAATTTTTCAAAGTGAAACGAATAAATTAAACAATGGCAATTTACAAAAAAATTCTTGACATTGGTCTATCAGCGACGAGCAATATTGCATCTATTTTAACTCGGTATTACTTTTATATTAATAATATTTGATTTAAATTCATGAAAATGATAAATGCGTCTTTTGAATAAACTACGTATGAACTTTTACATTATAGCCGCAAAAAAATGATATTTTTTATGAATTTTCAATTTATAATATTGAAATTACTTTGATTCATAATGATATTTTATGAATAACTAATTTATTTATTTATTTTTTTCAGTAACACTCGTTTGAATTATCAACAAAATGCGACTTTCAACAGTAGAACGTTGGAAAAACAATTAGGGCTACCACCAAAGCCAAAACGACCTCTGAGTCCATTTATTCAATACACACAAGATCAAAGAAGTATTATATTAGCACAAAATCCAAATATTTCAGTAACAGATGCAATGAAAGTCATGGCGAAAAATTGGAAATCTGTTGATGAAGCTGAGAAAGCAAAAATGAAAGCGATATATTCAAACAAAATGGAGAATTATACAAAAGAGATGATGCTTTATAAACTAAGTTTGACTGATGAGCAAAAAAATATGTTTCATTCAGCACGTTCAAAACTTGAAATTTCTGAGGAAAAAAATAAAATGAAATCAGTAATTAAGAACTCTATTTTTATTCATAAGTTTGATGATACTTTTACATACATTTATTTTTACTTATTACAAATTTGTCTTTCAGAGATTAAAAGAACTTGGACGCCCTAAGAGACCACCGACAATTTTTGTTCTTTATATGCTTTCTAGATTGCATAGTCGTCCTAAGAATACAAAGTTTCCCGTAAGATGTTTTATTTTCTATTTCAAATAATTAATCAATAAAAAAACTAAATTCAAATTTATTTTTTCAGGATTGGTTAAGTGAAATAGGAAAAGAATATGTAAATTTACCAGCTGAATTGAAACTGAAGTTTCAAAATGAGTCGGAAAAGCTGAGGGAACAGTACAAAACCGAATTAGAAGATTGGGAAAGTAAAATGATTAAGATGGGGCACATTGATGTAATTAGAAGACGAGTATTGATGGAGTTGAAAGGGAAAGATGGAGTTTTGCAACTAGATAGCACACGAAGTGCAACAAATTAATATTTTGTATTAAATTTTCCGAATGTCTTGAATAATTGATCTCAGGGTTTATGACAATTACGAAAAAAGTCTATTTCTTACTTTAATAGTTATTAAAGAATAAAAGAATGCAAAATTCAATAAAATAAAAAGGCATATCATTATTTTCTCTTCCATCAAGAGTTTCAATCACACTCAAGGTGACAAATTCTTTTTATTCGATTCGATTATTTCAAAATACTTCACGATATTTACAGCAGTTATTTTATCATGAAAAAATAATTATATTGAGAAATAATTTCATGTTGTTGCATGACGATCAACAAATATCTCAACTTTGTTCGCCATTGAAATATCAAAATCAATCCAATATTGTGAAATAATATAATATATTAATACGAAACTAAAAATAAATATTGCCAAATCATTGATTAATTGATTCACAATATTGAATAACTTTTTTAAAGCATAAATTATTTTTGGACGAACATTGCAGAGAATAAGTGCAGCAAAAATCATTGAATTTGTCGTGCTTTTGAGTTCATTGTAATTTAGTCGTCTTATGATCCACAAACGGCTCAGGCAAATCAATAAAAATGGAACGATGATACTCTGAAAAATTAAAATCGCAAAAATTCACTAGAAATAAATTTTATTAAATCTTTGAATCGTCTCTTAATTTTTTTACTTGTAAATTTCCAGTAAATTTAGTAATTAAAATTTTTCAATTTTTCAATAGATAAAATAAATTTCAATATCTCTTACTGTTCCAAATAAATGTTCCGCTCTTAATATCAGCATTAAATTCAATATTGCAGCCAAGAGAATATATACTGAACGGTTCACAAGAATTTTTGTTAAAATTGATAATTCATTTTTTTCATCATTACCATTCAGTGACACATTATTTTGTTTTGAATATCGTGTATCATTATAAATCTCTGCAGTTTTATAATTGGTCTGATGTTGACCATGAATAATGCCATTGTCATTATAAACAAATTCCTTTGTAAAATTTCTTTTCTTAGTGCCGACATTTGTTCGTAAATTCGCCTCAGTTATTTCATTGTCAAAATCCAATGGATCATCCCATGATGAATTAACCAATGATTCACTGGATGGAATTTCATTTGTATTAATGTTCGTAAATGACGATGTTAAATTTGATTTGTGACATTTTGTTTCATGGTTATCTGTAGAAAAAAATATTCATATATATCGTATTGACATAATCAAAAATTTGAAGGTTAAAATTCTATTTCTGGATACAAAAAAATTTTCAAAAGTATTATCGTATAATAATTACTGGTGTTGTCATCTTTTGTTATTTGACCAGAAATACGTAGTAAACGTGACTCGGAATTTTCTAAAATTTTCCTCCGTCTTGCTTCTCTTCGTGCCGCAATATCAGCCATGACTAAGCTCGCAATGCTTATAAAGATAAATATGGCTGCTACATATACATGTTGTGTGATATGGATCCACTATGTACCCATATATGTTAAAATATATTAATAATCTTCTCAGTTTTGAAACATATAATTTGAATAAAAAATATTCACTTGTAATATTTTTTACATATGAAGAAATTTAAATCTTCAGAAGAATAATTTTATCTAGGATTTATTACAAAAAAGTCACGCCAAGTTCAATATTTATATTTTTAAAATTGGCGGTCAATTGGTGATAGTTGGTGTATCAGCCGTCAGAGTGGCGCTGATGTCAATGTATCCTTTTTTTTTGTGCAAACAACAATATATAACCACACCACTGCCCACATCCCACCAACAACACCGCCACCATCGCATCCATATTCCATGGCGGCCATCCTATCGTAAATACCGTTGGCGGCATAATCTTTTTTGGCGGTAGCAAAGTATTAAATCATCACAGCAGAATATATAGTTTATCGCAAGTTTTGCGATTTTAACAACTACAATTTCAATAATTTATTACAAATAAATGGGGGACAAGGATGGTGGTAAGTAATTATATAATAAATTAATTAATAAATTCATATAAACTGAAACATTTCTTTTTTTTTCACCATTGCTTATACGCCGACATAAAAGTGGGGTTAGGATAATTAATGCTTCTACACCGAAACTCGTTTATTCATCAAATAAACAGAAAAATATTTTATTAATCAATTCCTTCAATATTTCAATTTCACTTGCAGTGCTTCTGTCCATTAATACTGTCCAAGATTCAAATTTTAACTTAACTATCAGAATTGCTGGCCGAGTTCATTGATGATATACATGATGAAATTTTAACATTTTAAAAAAATTATATAGCCACTCACTCGAAGTGAATAAAATTTAATTTGCGAAATTGAGGTTATGTTCCATGTTCCCATCCAAAATATTTATATTGACTTGTCAATTAATTGAATAAATTTTTATGAATTATATAGAAACGTTCGATGATGCGGTGGAGGAACGCGTAATTAACGAAGAGTATAAAATATGGAAGAAAAACACTCCATTTCTTTATGATTTGGTAATGACCCATGCATTGGAATGGCCATCATTGACAGCACAATGGCTACCTGATGTTACGCGACCTGAAGGAAAAGATTACTCAGTCCATCGTTTAATTCTCGGTACTCATACGTCTGATGAACAAAATCATCTTCTTATTGCCAGTGTGCAATTGCCAAATGAGGATGCGCAATTTGATGCTTCACATTATGATAATGAAAAAGGAGAATTTGGTGGATTTGGTTCGGTCAGTGGAAAAATTGAAATTGAAATTAAAATAAATCATGAAGGAGAAGTTAATCGTGCACGTTATATGCCACAAAATCCTTGTGTCATTGCTACAAAAACACCGTCGAGCGATGTATTAGTATTTGATTATACAAAACATCCAAGCAAACCCGATCCAAATGGCGAATGTCATCCCGATCTCAGGTTATACTCCTACTAATAATAATATCCAATATATATTTTCAAGTATAACTGATTAATGTTATTATTTTGGATCATGAATTTAAAAATTAAAATAATAGAGTATTCTATTTGTTTTATTTTCAGACTGAGAGGCCATCAAAAAGAAGGTTATGGTCTATCATGGAATCCAAATTTAAATGGATATTTATTGAGTGCATCTGACGATCATACAATTTGTTTGTGGGATATCAATGCAACACCAAAAGAAAATCGTGTTATTGACGCTAAAACAATTTTTACTGGTCACACAGCGGTTGTCGAAGATGTTGCGTGGCATTTATTGCATGAGTCACTCTTTGGTTCGG
The DNA here is from genome assembly GCA_030347275.1 of Microctonus aethiopoides. Classification (NCBI taxonomy): domain Eukaryota; kingdom Metazoa; phylum Arthropoda; class Insecta; order Hymenoptera; family Braconidae; genus Microctonus; species Microctonus aethiopoides. The sequence goes on from JAQQBS010001423.1 coordinate 168,159, forward strand.
TGGCTGATGATCAGAAATTAATGATTTGGGATACACGTTGTAATAATACAAGCAAACCAAGTCACACTGTTGATGCTCACACCGCTGAAGTTAATTGTCTCAGTTTTAATCCATATTCAGAATTTATTTTGGCTACTGGCAGCGCTGATAAAACTGTTGCGCTGTGGGATTTGAGAAATTTGAAATTAAAATTACATTCATTTGAATCGCATAAAGACGAAATATTCCAAGTACAATGGTCACCGCATAATGAAACTATTTTGGCTAGCAGTGGGACTGATAGACGGCTTCATGTATGGGATTTGAGCAAAATTGGCGAGGAACAATCTAGCGAGGACGCTGAAGACGGCCCACCAGAATTATTGGTAACAAAAACAAAAAATATTTATATAATGATGATAATTAGAAATTTAATTTTCACTAAATACATTATTTGTAATATATTTGTTTAATTTTTTTTTTTCTAGTTCATTCATGGTGGTCATACAGCAAAAATAAGTGATTTCTCATGGAATCCAAATGAACCATGGGTAATATGCTCTGTGTCAGAGGACAATATAATGCAAGTATGGCAAATGGCAGAAAATATTTATAATGATGAGGAGCCAGACACACCGGCAAGTGAATTAGAAACTGGAGCATCTTAAATTTTGGTAGATAAAATTAACCATGGATCATCATTATTATTATTTTTATTATTATTAATTCCCCATTGTCATTTTATTATTATTTTTTTTATTACGATTAAAAAAAATCGGCAACAATAAATCTGAATTTTTTTCTTTATACATGAGTGTATATACGCGCACATGTGCATTTGTATTTTTTAAATCGTTTTCCCTTTTTTTTTTGCTTCGGAGTTATTTAAAATTTCCATCACCGTGAAAATGAATTGAATATTTTTTCTACTTAGTTTGTAAGTTTGAAATTAGAATTATTGACTGAGTCGTAAACATATTCATCAATATTGATTAAAATAATAATAACAACGATAATAATAATAATAATAATATTAATCATTGAATTAAAATAATTGAATATCAATGATATAATTTTTGGTGACTAATAAATACAAATACATTTCATATGTTCAAGTAAAATCGTCCCAGTTCTTCATCTACTTACAGTATCTTTCATTTGCTTTTGTAGATTATACTTTATATAATTTTTTGTATTACATTTCATTGTTATCAGAAGCTTAATATTAATGAAAGATCACAAAGTAGTTGTAATTGAATTAAATTTTATTTAAATAGTATTCGTATTTTTTACTGGCGTGTGAGATTGAATTTTTTGATTAGTTATAATTCGATCTCGTTGATCCCTTCGTGATTTTGCTATTATCAATAATTTTTTTTAGTGATTTAAAATCACACAAAAATTGCACTTGAAAAAAATGAATGCATACATTAGATATATTTATATATTTAAAGTGGACTTTGAACTTCCGGGATAATTGGTGTCTTCATATCTCTATAACCAAAAACAAAATTATTTCCCTCATTTAACTATAAATTAAAAATAAAACGAATAAAATATTTTACCGATCACGTGTCAATGATTTATGCCACGCATATGACTGTGTCTGTTGTATGCATGCAAAGTAATACAACAGTAATAAAGAAAAAAAAATTCAAATCAATTAAATAATTTCATTTTTAACTTTAATTGTTTACCTTTTGCCACTTGTATGTCTTTTTATATTTTCTAAAAAACTAACAATAGACGGCGTCAATACTGGACGAAACATCTGTTGAGAAGAAAAAATAATATTCACATACAAGCATTAATTTAGATTTGATAATGAATCAATAAATAACCCTTACATCAACTTGAATATATCGCATTTCACGTAATTCAATATTTCGAAATAAATCTTGTACTATTAGTTCTTTTATCGTAGGATAATAGCCATTTTGTTGATTGAATATAAATTTAATTAAATCTGCAACCTGAATAATGAATGTAAAGTCAAATTAAAATTATTCACATTGAATGTACATTATTCATTTTATTTTTATTATCAACCTGTGGATAATTGTCAATATCTTCGTAGTGAGTTTCAGATGGCTTAAATGTACGTAGTTCGTATCCTGCACACATTTCGAATAGCATATGACCTGATAAAAATAAATATTTTATTGTTTTTGGATTTATTAATTTTTCAATAAAAGCTCAATTATTCATTGACTAATAAATTCATTTACCAAAACAAATGCTCTCAATTGAATTATTGTCAGTTAATCGTGATGTAATAATTGGATAAATTCTACTGGTGAATCCTAAAAGTGAATTCTCCAAACCGGTGAGACGTGCGACACCATTTTGTATAACAACATTACCCGAATGTAAATGTGTCACTGTTGGAAATCCTCGTTCTTTTAAAAATATAAGGGCTTCTAATATTTGACGTCCCATTTGTTGAATTTGTGGTAAAGGTAAAGCTTTACCACGAGATGAATACTTCAAATCCCAATCAGCATTCCATCCATTTCGTCCAACCTGCTCATGAATAATAAATATTTTAACAAATTATAAAAATGAAGTAAATTTGAAAATTTCATATATAAATAGAATTATTACCCCATATATAAGATCTTTGAGACTTCCATGATTGATAGGCTGCACAAGAATTACATGATAAACGGCCTTAAATTCAATAAATTCAATATCAAGTACTGGACAGATATATGGATGCTGAAGTGCGAGAAAAAGTTTGTTTAAAACATCTTTTGTTGTTGGACAAATACTCAGAGGCCCACTTTTATTTAATGGAACGAGGGTTAATAATCTATTTGTCTTTAGCAATGTATCACGAACAATGAGCCAATATTTATCAACTCGTGATCCTGAAAAAAAAAAATTGAATATACAGCATATTTTAAAATTAAATTGTTTCCATGTATAAAAGAAGGATAAATGAACTTGCCGACATCATGTAGCTGTTTAATTAAATTATATCGTGCACTGTCTTCGAAATAAATATCACAAACTGATCTTCTACGACTTCTAGATCGATTTTCCAATTCTAAATATTCGCCATCGTCATCGCGAGTCACTGAACTCTGATCTAGTGATTCATATGTACGACTATCATTTCTAAAAAAACATACATGTATATTTAACAATGATTATTATTGATACTCAATTATACCTGTTTAATTTGTCACAATATAATAATAACAATTTCATATTGTACGTTTGTATTTACCTGGAATATTTATTGTGACATTTATTGGCATCTAATCTACTTGATATCAATTTAAATCGCCGGCAAAGGCGAAACAAGCAATCAATGCATGAATTATATGTTTCGTGGTTATGCGAATTGCTAGTGGAGTTCCAAGCACGCCTACGACTTATGTAAAATTATATGAAAAAAAAAAAAAAAACAAACAAACAAAAAGGTTTCATCCAATAATAATAAAAAAACTAGATAAACATAGAAATTTAATTTATTTATTGAATTAAATATTATTGAATTTTTTCAAGTAAATTAATTGTTAATTCAATTTGCATGATTTCAAAATAAATTTTATATAATTCAATAATGGTAAAATGATTTTGGATTATTTTTAAAAATTTTCTATATCAAAAGGTTAATTTGAAATATAAATACCTTGTTAATTGTGTGGGATATATTCTTCGATGATTTTCAACATTAAGTTCCAATAATTGAGACAATTCTCGATGTTTATTATCACACAAATCCATAACATCGATTTTAATAAATCATATCACAATTTAAATACTCCAAAATATTTTTTGTTCAATCAGAAATAACTAACAAATATAAAAATAATACAGGGCTCATAATTTTGGTTTTACACTTCTACAATATACGCTTATTTTATCTATAGCAAAACGTACATTATAATAAAAAATAAATGTATACATATTATTTTACCTTATTTCATTTTCACGATTTGTTTTGGCGACAGACATCCGATTAAATAATAATTTAGTAAGACTGTCAAGTTTATTTGTAAATTGATATCTCTCATCTCCATTGTTGCTATTATTACTACTGTTAACAGTGCTTTCAATGCTTGCACTGCGTTTTTTTCTTGCATATGCATTGCGTGCATAAATCATTGCATCTGTATCAAATTCAATTGCACTATTTGATCTATGGCTTGCACGTCTTTTTTTACGTCTTGGTCGTGGACGTTCTTGATAATATCTATCATGTCCAGTTACTTCGGAATTACGACGACTTCCACTACTGTAATCACCATTGTCGTCCTCTCTTCTATTTAATGTTTGATACATATTAAACATTTTTGCTGCTTTCCAATTTATCGACAGTTTGAAAATATTTTTTTTTTTAATTTTGCTTTTTTTTTTATTTTTATTTCATTTAATTATGGGTAACTTTATTCAAGTTTGAATATATTTTTCATCGTGATGGTAGGTCGCCACTGAAACGACTGAATTAATTCATCCTATTTCTTGTGGAGGATAATAATTGATTTCTACATATATATATATATATATATATACATATATGTCGGTGAATGCGGGTGTGTAAATACCCATTTATCCGCTCAGTGACATGGATTTTTTTTTTCATAGTAAGAAAAAATGTCATAGTATAATGCTAATTCAATTTAAATTTTTATTAAGTTATGTTCAATGACGAAAAATATAAATAAAAATTTTGCTCATTTTTCATCAATATATTTTTGTTGTGTATGTGATATATGTAAGAATTAAAAAAAAAAAAAAAACAAAAGTTTCTGCATGCTTTTTTAACCAAAAAAGAATTTATTACGTTTGTAAATTTAAACAATTCAAAAAGTTCGCGCCATTTTTTTAAGTTGGCAGCAGCTGATTTCTATAACCTATATATATTATATTATATTCCTTTTTTTCTTTGTCGTTCACACTACACTATCCAACTACGACATTTTGCTCCGTTCACGTTTCCATTACGATTTGGTTTTGATGAATTGAATAATTGCATTTATCTCTTGATAAGTAATCAAAAATGTTGGAAATTACATGCAATGACCGTTTGGGAAAAAAAGTTAGAGTGAAATGTAATCCAGATGATACAATAGGTGATTTAAAAAAATTAATTGCTGCACAAACCGGCACTCACTGGGAAAAAATAGTGTTGAAAAAATGGTACACAATTTACAAAGATCATATCAAACTTCAAGATTGTATCCTTTTTTATAACTATATATTGAATATTCAAATTTATATTTCATGAATTAAAATTTACTGTCCTTACATATTATTCATTCAGATGAAATACATGATGGCATGAATTTGGAACTCTATTATCAATAAGCACAAATAAAATAACATTGGAATAAATATGAAAATAATTTACATCACATAGTTATTATTAAAATTTGATTTCAGTTTCAACAGTTTTAAAATTTCACATACATTAAATATATATACATTCTTTACAATAATAAATACAGAAAATAATTAAATGAAAATAATAAAATTCCATTTAGATTTTGATTAATTTTTTAAGAATAAATATTTAATTTAAGTAATCGTGTATATAGATATATTTTTTTCATGTTATGATCGAAATTAGATTGAACTGAATAAGTACTATAAATCAATTTGCTTAATTAATTAATGTGGCCTTTTGAATACACCTTCTGTGCGATTAACCGGTATTGTTGATTCCACATTAACTCTACCACGATTTGCCAGCAAATCTCTTATGTGTTGCACAATCAAGTCAATTGCCACTGGAACATATTTCAAAAACAAAAAAAAAAGAACAATTGTGAAGATTAAAATTATTTATTTGTTCATGTATATTGTGTTTCTTTTTCTTTTATACCAATTGTTAATAATTATTATAGATATTACATTTGAAATAGTTTTTTCTTTTTGGTAATGAAAAGTAAAATCGTATACAAAATCCTATTTGTGCAATAAATTTGTTAATCATTATTTACCATACAATTGTGAGGTTTTATGTTTGTGTCTCTTATAAATATTATATTCATATGAAAAGTTGTGAAAATCTGCAGGCTACGCATAAAATTAATGAATGACTCTCATTCGAGATATTATATAAAAATTAAACAAGTTTTGAGGTTATGTGTGGAATCATTAATACGCAGTGATTATCAAATCAATAATTATATAAAAATTTGATGAATTTTCAAAGTTATACATGGAATTATTAACGAATAATTGAAAAATTATCACATCATATGAAAAATGAACTAAATTTTTGTTGTTATATATGGAATTATTCATGAATGGCAGCCCAAATTGTGTGTTAATCAAACGATGAACGTATCAAATAAATCTTATAAGATATAAATATATTCAAAAACAAAAATAACAACAAAAAAAAAAAAATGAGCTAATGCACGTGAATTTTGCAGTGAAAGATTCATGCATAGTGATGACAAATTTTTGAAATGAATCATCTGCTGAGGGTGTCTGATGAAGCTGATGTGCGCCTACGTTGGATGTATGGATGCTGCCCGGACGCACTCTCAGCCTTTTTTGAATGTAATATGTCCCAGATGTGGTGCACGATAAGGTCTATCGCCACTGTAACAACACAATTATAACCAAACAATGTACGTATTTTTATCTCTCTTTGTACATTTGATGACTCCAAGAAACGAGAAAAAAAAAAAAGAAGATAATTCGTCTTTTACCTGTTCAAATTTGAATATTATATATAATCTTATACACATAAATTATGTACCGGACAGCACCCATTTATCCAATTTAAAGATTACTATTGTTATTTTTTCTCCAATTTTTGATTTTTTAGTGAAGCTGATTAATTTGATTAATTCATTTACCTGTATTGTCAGCGCCTCTTGGTATTATAACATCGGCAAACTTTTTTGTTGGTAAACAAAATTCTTCGAATGCTGGTTTAACATAATTCATGTATTGATTTAAAACATAATCCAGATCACGACCTCTTTCATTTATATCACGTGGAACTATACAAAAAAAGATAGAATAAGATAAAAAAAAATGGATACTTCATATCTCCATTAATTATATACATACCACGACGTGCAAGTCTTGTATCTGAATCGGTGTCAACGAATAATTTCATGTGAAATAATTCCCGAATTTTCGGAAAATAAAATATCAATATTCCTTCGAATAAAACAACATCAGCTGGATAGATTGTTGTTATCTGATTCTTAACTCTATAATTAAATTAAAATGCTTACTTTTCTGCATTATTATATATAAATATTAATTTTATACTTACAAACTATTTGTTCGATAATCATATGCTGGAATTTCACATTTAATACCAGCAAGAATATCTTGAAGAGTTTGTAATATTAAATCATTGTCAAATGCATCAGGATGATCGAAATTATATTGTCCTTTTTCTGCTCTTATTTTTTCTGCTTGTGTTAAATCACGATAAAAGCTGTCTTGCGAAATACAAACAACTTGACGTTCTGTATGATCCATATCTACTTGTCCCAATTTTTCCATAATACGTTTGCATACAGTTGACTGTTCCAAAAACATAAAAAAAAAACATTAAAATTTTAAAATAAAATATTGGACTATGAAATAAGAAAATTTCAAATAAAATATTACCTTTCCACTTGCAGTACCTCCTGACACACCAATAAGAAATGGAGTTTTCCCTTCAGCTCCATTTAATTTACCATTAAATCCAAACGACATTTTACGTGCTGCTCCAATATCAATAGTTACATCTGCCATCTTTATTTTCCCCTTATATTAATCGTTAAATTAATAATGATCAATTAATATATATTTTACCGTTATCTGTTGAATTAAATGTACCCGAAACAATATATGATTCAGATATTTCAATAATAAATATTGATTATTAACGACGACACGCAATAATGGCACTCATAACCTCAAATTCGTCGCGCTATTGTTATTTGTTCTGTCGTTGCGGTTTATTTTGTACGACTACCACTACTGCAATGTAAAATGCGATGATGTACTGGATGTACACGCAAACGCTAGAAGATAATACACATACAATTGATATCCATTGAATCAAAAAACAATTTTTATATTCGGTTAACTTCGGATCACTTCGATTTTTATTATTACAATAAAAACACGTGGGGTCTTATCAATCATTATATACACGTATTCATATATAAAATATATATAGTACATATATACACAAAATAAATATAAATCTAATGAAAATATCTTCATTGGTATTACGCACATAAAGATTGTAATGAAAGAAGAGAAAAATAAAAAAGTATATTTATCTATGTTCATTATATAATAATATGAACTGTTTGAGATTTATCATTAATAAATCCTCTAGAAAATTATTTAGAAACGTTATAAAAATGCGATACAGTAATATTAATTCAACACTTACCTATCAAGTGAGTTACAATTTTTTCTCCCTATTATTATTTATTATATTTACAAATATATTTATTTATTTATTTAATAATTTTAGGATGCTATTGAAGCATTGAATAATTTACAATCAAATGCTGCGTATCTGCGTAATGCACCAAAACATGATGCAATTGTTAATAAAAATTTGGAGGAAACAGAAAAATACCTATCACGGTAATCGAAAATAATTGTTCATGTTGCAATTTATTATTTGATTATGAATAGATGAAATAATTATGAATTATATTCATTTGTTTATCTTAGTTCGGGAATAAATATTGAACAATTGGATAAATTATCAATAATTCATGTGGCAGGAACAAAAGGTAAAGGTTCAACGTGTGCATATGTTGAAACAATATTGAGACAACATGGTTATAAAACTGGATTATATACTTCACCGCATTTAGTATCAGTTTGTGAAAGAATAATGATAAATGGTCGACCCATAAATGAAGAAAAATTTGCAAATTACTTTTGGATAATATATGAAAAATTAATAAGCCAAAGATCATATGAAAACGATATGCCAGCTTATTTCAAATTCCTTACGATAATGATGTTTCATATATTTATCAATGCATCAATAGATGTTGCTGTAATTGAAGTTGGAATTGGTGGTGAATATGATTGTACAAACATTATACGAAATCCCGTATGCGTTGGAATTTCCAAGTTAGATTTAGATCATACTTCATTGTTGGGTGATAATATAAATTCAATAGCATTTCAGAAATCTGGAATATTTAAAAATAATACACCAGCATTTACTGTACCACAATTATCAGAAGCAATGTCAGTACTTTATGATCGGGCGAATGATAAAAATTGTATTTTACATATTGTTCCGCCGATTTCTAACTATTCCTTCGATAAAAATCCACCGACATTGGGGATTGCTGCTAATATTCAATACTACAATGCATCATTAGCAATACAATTATCGAAAGCGTGGTTAAGTGCACGAAATAATAATAATAAATTTAATAATAATACTAACAATGAGAAAGTATCAACGATTAATATTAATAAAGTCGAGTTGGCATTGGCGAATTGCAGATGGCCGGGACGAACACAATTACTACGTGGAAATTATATAAATTTTTATTTAGATGGTGCACATACAATTGAAAGCATTAAAGGATGCATTGAATGGTTTATAAATCAAACAATTAATTCAAAGAGAAAACGTATATTAATGTTTAATGTAATGGGCAATCGTGATGCTAGAATATTTTTAAATATACTCAAACCATTGAATTTTCATTCGGCATTTTTTGTGCCAAATGTATCTGGTATTGGTGATAATCTTGATCAAGATAATAAATTATATCCAGCTACAGAGCAAACAAATGGATGTGAAATTAATTGCAATTATTGGGGTGATAATGGAATTTATGCACCATCGGTTAATCAAGCTTTAAAATTAATTAAAGAAAAATATCAATTGAATAATGGTATAAGTGACGACTGTAAAATCGAATTATTAATTACTGGATCTCTTCATTTAGTTGGTGCTGCATTGTCAGTTCTGGATCCAAACCTGACAATGAGTACGAATTTTTGACAAAAAAAAAAAAAAAAAAGAAAGAATCTCTTTTGTATGCATAAATATTTCTATTTGTTCCTCTTCTTGTTTGTACTTACAAAAGCGCAGAAGGAAATTAGGTTAAGATAAATAAGTGAAAAAAAAAATATATATTTTTGTTTCTCAATTTTTTTACTGGTCAAAATAATTTCTTCCGATATTCCAATTCTGATTCAGCCTCAGTATCAGATAAACTTAATGAAGCACCAACGCGTCTTCTCATTCGATTGTCCTCAGGACTCTGGAAAAAAATTTAATGAATAAATAAATACATAAATATATGAATATTCGGGTGTGCATTTTTAGGCAACTTTTTTTTTTTTTTTAACAAAAAAAAGAGAAGAGAAAACTCCGCTTTGAACACGTTTCTTTTTTCATTGTTTAGTAAGTTTTCAGCCTGTTTTTTTGTTAAAAAAAAAAAGTTTCCTAAAAATGGCACACCTTAATGAATATATAGAAAAGAAGAAATGTGGAAATTTCTTTATACTTGGTCTGAAATTCCAACTGTAGGCTCGGATGCGTAACCGACTTCTTGTGCATCCTCTTCTAAATCAGCTTCATATTCTTCAAATTCATCTGAATCTGTATCAATATCTAAATCATAACGATTACCATGTGATACTTTACACACCATTTGCGCCAAATCTGTGAAAGTATAGGACGATATTGTATCTGGATTTACAGTTTTAGCTCTCATTGCTTTGGCAGTCTCACGATCAGCATTAAATTGTGGCAAAACTCCTGCTTTCGATTGCACTTCAAAGTAGGTCTTGCCTAAAAAATAAAAAGTTAAATTATCATCAAAGTTGAAGTGTGGATAATTAGAATGAAAAGTTCTTACCATGATAATAACCAACATCTTTAATTTCATCAAAATTGGCGAATTGTAATGTTTTATATTTATCAATTGGTGGTCGAATATACTCGCAATAATCTGACGATTTAACTTCTTCTAATTGACGTACACAGCTGACATAGGCCAGACGTGATTGAATGTCAGGTAAATTAGGTACTTTAACTGGTGTCGCAAATGGATTCCATCGTTTCCATAATAACCACCAACCAGATAATGAATCCCCATAGTTTGTTAAATCCGTATCGTCTTGTGAACCAACGTCAATTGCCAAAATATGATGTGCACCTTGTCTCAACATTATATCCGCTTTGATTCATATGAAAATGAAACCCACCCATATCATTATTAAATATTATTAAAATTATAATATAATTAATATTTTCGTAGATAGAATCTATTTTATACACGTTAGCAATAAAATAATTCTCTGTTAGTATTTGTTTCGAATAATTTTTTTCCATTTAAATTTTCGTAATTTTGAATAAGAGAAATTAATTTGGATAATACCTGGGACATTGTTAACATAGCACCCGTCGACCAAAAGATGCCCATCGAGTGGATCACAAACTGGCGGAAATACGCCAGCAATTGTCATACTCGATCGTACGTATTTCCATAACAATCCTAATTGACAATATAATAAAACCAATATTTTCTTGTTCTCAATAAAATATTCAAACTCAAATTTATCTCATTGCATCTTTCATTCGACGAGAGCGAGTTTCTTAACAATGATAAAATAAAAATAATGATTCCCAATTGTTCGTATAAATGTAAAAAATATATAAATGTTAATTTCATTTGTTCATGTATTTTACCCCGCTATTTATTTTTGGATTATTCATAAAATTTATTTATTTTAACTTGGCATTTTCGGTAAAATTTTGAATTACCTGGCAGATTATTGACGTACCCGCCGTCGAGGAGTAGATGGCCATCAGTTGGGTCACATAATGGTGGCATATAACCAGACAATGACATTGAACTCCGAATGTAACGCCACAGCGATCCTAAACACGTATACGTAATTTATATACAAAAAAAATTTTATTTTGAAAAATAAAAAAAGTATGAAAAAAATATATGTAATTAATTATTTTTCTCGTTTTATCAAAATTAAATATTTCAGTTATTTCATTGCCGATACCAATAATAATATTTATATTATTTATTTACTGAATTATTTATTACACCTGACCCAAACAACGGTGAGTACGTCAACCGAACTTTTACTTTATTCATGTATTTTTTTTTTTTTTTATTTCTCTATTATTATTCATATAAGAAACTCGCTCTCGTAATTTTCAAATTTTTTAAACTAAAAATAATACCATCATGCAATTAATAATGTAAAATGTTAGAAAACGAGTGCGAGAAAAAAAATTTTTTTTTTTTTTTCAATTAAAGGACAAAATAAAAAGTTTAAGGAAATGTAAATAAAAATGAAAGAAAAAGCTGAATAAATTTTGATTGCGACTGTTATAACTAAAAAATATAGTTCGCAAAACTTGAGAAAAAAGTACAAGATGAAAATGTTGTTTTTCTTTCTTTCTACCATGTTTTTTTTTCAACAAATATTTCCAAAATATACGGACCGTGTGTGTGCGTGCGCATACATGAAGCTGTGATGTCTGTGGTTATAATAAAAAACGGCAGCCACAAATCTTCAATATACGTATCGCCAAATGTCGCTTGAATTGTTTTATTAAAATCTCTTCCTGAAAACATTGACGTCATGGGATAAGTTAAATCTAAAATTTGTCTCCACCACTGCGTCATTTTCTGTAGAATAAGCAAAAAAATGAATATATAAATCCGACTTTATGAAATCATTTTTCATAATGACGAAAAATCAATTTACCTTTGACCATTCACGTGCTTTTTGCGTTGTTGTAGTTATATTTTTTTCCATACACCACAAAGCACCCATAAATGATCCTATGCTAACACCACCAACCATATCAATTGGTATTCCTGCTTCTAAAATAGCTTTCAACATTCCAATATGCGCTGCACCTCTTGCACCGCCACCACCGAGCACCAATCCAACTGATGTTCCGGTCAACCAACGAGCTAGTCGACTAAAATCACTATGAACATTTGGCTCCGACATCAATACCTTCGAATAAAGTTCATTCTAATTTCCCCAATAACAAAAAAATTCATTAATCAAAAATTCATGAGAAATTATTAAATATAAATATATGAATGAATGAAACTTACAATTCGATATTGTGATCTGCGTGTAAACATTCGTTTAGGACATTGAATATGATGATGACTTGAAACCCAGCTGCGCATATTTAGCCATTCAACTGTATTACTCGGTCTTTGACCGCTTTGTTCTTTGTGCAATAGGACTAATTCTTTTTGCGTACGCATCGCTAAACGTTCAACTTCCCTTTCAGTTCTGCCTAAAGTTGGTGGTTTATCACCAAGTCCAACAATTAAAATACAGTCTGCTTGACGAACACATCTTTGTGTCCATGCGGTGTACGTTGAATCACATTGATAAAGTGATATTCGATGTTGATCCTCCTGTTGAGCCAGCCATGATGTTAAACGATATTCATTTGGTGCATCCATAATACTACCACCCAATGTTTTTCTAATTACATCCGATGTTAATCTTAAACATGGACCAATTGCACATAAAGAATGATATAATTCATAAGAAAAAGCTGTTAACGGAACATCTTCTGATACAGGAACAATAGCAACTGTTGAAAAATTAACTTGTGATGGACGTGCATCAACAGTTGCAGCTGCTGTTCTTTGATTTTGGCCTGGTCTTGTTGTTGCTTGTTGCCATGTACCCAAAATTCTATGCCCCAATAAATTAATTAATCTCGTAACAACAATAGGATAACGTAATTTAATAGCATTAAATAATCCTTCAGGTAATTTAGCTAATTCAGAGTCACGTACAGCCATTACAGTAGTTGATCTTGGAGTTTGCGTGACCATTTCAACAATACCAACTAAATCACCTTTGCCATATTCGGCAACTAATTCCTTTTTTCCATCTTTATGTGTTATTACCGAACGTAAACGTCCACTCAATACAATAAATGTCGAATCAGATTCATCACCTTGACGATAAACTGCACGGCCACTCTCTAAAAATAGCCAATCCAATGCAAAATCAACTTGACGAACAAACGGACTCAATCTTCGTACAACGGTATTGGCCACATGCAATACAACAGTTGGATTTTCACGCATTATTGCAAAAAATGTTTGTTTACTCAATAACGCAATGCGACTTGGATGTTTAGCACGAATATTATAAAATGACGGTTCGCCAGTTAAAACTGCTAATCCACCAACAATTTCGCCTTGATGTGCACTGAACATATGAACTTCTTCATTAGCATCTCTACCTTCAGCTACACGTTGACTTATTAATAATGATCCAGAAACAACGTATACTAATGCTAAATCTTTATTTGATTCTTCTTTCATTAGGTATGTTCCCGATGGTACTTCACGTATTTGAACTTTGTCTTTTAATACTAAATCATTTTTTAATCCAAGTTCACGGACGAATGCATCAGTTGCTATTTGTACAAAATGTGCGTCATCTAATTGCGATGATTGTAATGGCGTTTCATTTGTCGAACGTTTTCTCATTGTATAATTCTCCATACTGATATTGTGTTGATTGCCAGATGAAAATGGTGATGTTGACCAATGTGCATCGCACTCTGGTACTTGATTTGGTATTGATGATTGATTCATTTGTGGACTCAAATTAATTTTAGCTTTTTTATTATTTGCATTAATTGTTACTGGTTGTGATATAAAAATATTTGATTCATTGGTATCCATGAAATCAGTTTCATTTGTTTGAGTTGAAAAATTTTCACGTGTACGTGAACGTACAGGTGATCCAGAAAATGGACTATGTTTCTTTTTGTGAACGCCTTGATTAACTAATTCCGCTGATAATCCAAGATATTGATGTAATGCTGTGAAAGTAACACGCTGTAAACGCACCATAATTACTTGAATAACACGTATGAATGCATCGGGATGATCTTGAAATACTTCTTGAAATGCATACATTGGTAATTTAACAACAATTGAATCTTCAACAGCTCTAGCTGACACAGTTTTATATGTACTTGTATGGCCAGTTAATACATCAGTAAAACTGAGTAAACTTGTTACAGATTCGCCTGTTTTTACGTATTTCAAAGGTATTTGCGTACCGTCTGTTCCAGTTATATACACATTAACTAAACCCTGCTGTACAATGAAAACATTTTCATCTGGATCTCCAATTTTAAATAATGGTGTGCCTGCTGATAAATTCATTATTTCCGTATGCTTACATAATTTTAAGAATACTGGCTTTTCAAAGTGACCAAATACCCGAATGCTTTGTAATATATATAAAGCATCTGGTGGTACACGTTCACCTGGGCCCAAATCTTCCTCTAAATATTCAGCTGGTGGCTCCAGTACTTTTAATTGCTGTGGTACATTTTCTTTTTTTAATTGCAATAATCTTCGAGCAAAACGCATTACAGCACGACGCTTTTTTCCTTGACCTGTTGAATGTACATGCCCACTAATTGATTTCACTTTTCTTAACATTTTTCTCCCATAAAATAGTACTTTGTCACGTTTACGAAATCTTGGCTTTCCACTTCCAACACCAACGAATTCTTTCACCTCTGGTAAAAATTCTTTGTTTTTCCATTTTCGCATGAATATTATGAATATTATTATAAATATAACGAGCAATATTGTTAACGATATTATTATTAATTCATTTGATGCATTACAATTATTTAGTAATGGGCCAATCCATTTTAGAATTGAATAAGTCTCAAAACCCTCATTCAATCGATTGAACAACTCCACAACCTTGAAATATAAAAAACAATATATATTCTTTTTTTTTAATAAAAGTAAATTATCATTTTTATTGTGAATTACATGAAAATAATATGCATTTACCTCCATTATAAATTATATAAATGAGCATTCTTTTTCAACATCAAAAATAATATAGAAAAGTAGTATAACCTCAATCACTTGTGTTTTGTTTTTTCGTTTTTTCTGAGTTACGTAAGTAATTTATTATATATTTTGAATCACACACAATTGTTATCACAATTATGAGAAATGATGTTATTGTAGAATTTTAAAAATAATATAAACGACCTTTGGCACTTTATTCCAGTCATCCAGCGCCATTTTCTTATCATCATTATTATTGTACATTTCAATTTTATAGACAAATATATACGTGTATTAATCAATGTAGTAGATGTATGCTTTTGATGCAAAAAAAAAAAAAAATAAATATATTGCACTTTATGACATTTGGAACACATGCGCGTAAATTTATAATGATAATCAAGAAGTCCTAATCTAACACCACATATATATATATATATATATATATATATATATATATATATATATATATATATATTGTAGTTAGCTAACAGTCTCTACCATGCCGACAATCGATTTTGTCGTCAGCTTTTATTCTCTACCTTACCGACATCATAACAACCCCATTAGCCAAGTGCGCGCACCGATCGTGCACCGTGCGTGCACCTAGTGCATTTTCATGTAAATCCCTGTATAGCCTTTGGTGGAGTGCACCAAATGCTATTGGGGAATATAGCCTACCTTTAGTTATATGTATAATATAAGCTGGTCAAATCGAGCGAGAGAGAGGGTAAATTTGGCATTGCAGTATTGCACGTGGATTCTGTACTGCAACACATTTACTATTTTTAATTATTAAAAATAACTGATTGTTCAATGAAGATAATTATATTATAAATTGTAATTATACAGAATTAACATGCAGGAAAAAATATCTGATAAATATGATGAAAATAAAATGGAATTAGATTTTATGAATGAAAGTGAAAATGTAAAAAAAAAAATGAAAAGAAAAAAAAATAAGCAATCTGAAGCACCAATTGATAAAAAAAAGGTGAAATTAGAGAATGCAGAAGATAAATTATCTAAAAATCCATTGGATAATAATCACGGTAATATTTTATATTCTATTATTATTCAGTTTCATAATCATAACCTCAAAAATTACCTTACATTTCAATTTGATTCAATATAATTATTTAATGTATAGAGAATGATGAAAATATATCAACAAATGAATTGGAGAATAAAATAACTGGAAACTATGTACGGAAGGCATTAACTAAAGGTGGTGGAATTGGAATAATACGGAAATTTGTAGCAATATGTACAAGTGAAAATAATCAAGATTTAGCAGGAGAATATTTGGAGGCTAAAGGTAGTGTTTTGGAAATATTGCGATTACTCGATGAATCAGATAAAAAAAATTCTGCAAATGCTGCAATTATTTTTTCTGCAATGCAAATTGTAATAATGAAGTAAGTAAATAGTTGCAAGTTACATTAAAATATCTTTGAAAAATAAATAATTATTCATTGATCTTCAATATTCCAGGATTATCTCAAAATATCCACAATACATTACAAATGCTGAGGAAGCTTGTCGTCATTTCATTAATTCACATTTATCATCAGTTCATTCCATGTTCTCGTCACAAAGTATACCACAACATCGTAAAATTTGTTTACGTTTATTAACCGCTATTGTGTCATTAGGTGGAAATTTACCACGTGAATTACTTGGACATTTATCATTCCATTCACAAACATTAGATCTATTAAGCCAACATATAAGACCAAGTGATGCTAATAATGTACGAACGTGCTTTATTCATTTTATTATTTCATTTTTGGTCGATGGTTCAATTAGTGTTATTCGTGCATTATTAGACAAACGTGGAATGCTCACGAGTATTTTTCCCGGATTAATCTATGATAAGTCAACAATTGTTCATTTAGTATTAACTACAGTAAAGACTTATGTTTTGGAAAATAATCTTGTCAGTAAAACGACGAAATTACAAATATTTTCCACTCCAGTTGTACAAAGTTTAGTGAATTTATATAATTGGAAAGGACCTGCTAAATGGCCGGGAATAAATCCAAAAAAATCAAAAAAAGTTACTGGTCCCGTTGATCCTGAAGAAAAACGAGTAAGCTTTATTGATTATTTCAATGCCAATTTATACATAAAGGTAGAATATGATTAAAAAATTTTATTTTTTTCACTACAGATGACGACTGAAGTAGTACATGAATTTTTATCATTGCTTCTGACATCAACACGTCATGGAATAATTTTCAATGATAAATCTCTGGGTACTAGTGGCCGCAAACATAATCAGTTGGCAAATACAGTTTTGCAAAGTTTGGATAAACCTTGGGAACATGATAAACCACGTGAGTTAGTTACAAAAATTCTTTCATCATCGCCTGATTTAATAAAATCACAATATAATTATATGGAGCCATTCATGACACCACGATTATCAACAAAATGGATTCAATTAATGCAATTTATTGAATCAATCATTCAGGGAGTTAATTATGAATTGATATTAAAGCCGAATTTAAATGAATTAACATTTTCACAATTAATTTCCGTTTCAACAACGTTTTCTATGCCCCAAATTGTATTGAAAAATGCAGTTATACCGGCAATTAATGATTCAAATATTATTTTGAGACATCAAGCAATTGAAATATTAACAATTATGCTGGAACAAATGAAAAACATTTGTCATGTAGTGGAGGATAATAATTGCAATGATAAACATGATGTTACTCAATTCAAGAAGGCAATTAGTGATTATATTGTCAAAAATTCACTGGAGATAAGTGATATATTGCGAAAATGGCGGCAAACTTTTATTCAAAATAATGAGAAAAATATTGAGGAGAATTCACAAGATAATATTGAAACACCATCAGATATTAATCATTTTTCAGCCATAATTGATTTATTCCTAATATATCGTGATATTTGTCCGGTATATTTGGAAGAATTAAATTCAATCAATGAAATGAATATTGGGCCAATCGTCCTATTAGAATGGCTAGACAAAATTAAAATAGAAACATACAATGAGAAATTTAATGAAATAAAAGTTAAAGTTATCCAATTTATTTTGTTAATGAATTCGAATAATCTTATAACTAATGCTAAATTTTTTCAAGACAGTGTAGTATTTTTAATTTCATTATTATTCAATGAATCTAAAAATACTAAATTATCATTAAGTTCACATGAAACGTTGAAAATGATTCTGATATCAACGGAAATATTTAAAGATATTGAAGATCAAGTGGAAATATGGATTAATTCTTTTAGATTATTAAATAATAATGATATTGTCGATGTAGCTAAATGGTTTGTTAAAATATTACAGCGGTCAATTAAGCACACGGATAAATATATGAATCAAATTCGTGAATTTGAAAAAAAAAATTTGGTTGATGAATGTGATTCAATCAATTTTGATACAAAAATGATGAATATTCAACCTTCACAGTCAATTCCGTTATCATTTTGTGCTGCAATTGACGATTTCAAAAGTATTTCGAATGAAAACGTATCCAATTATTTATCATTTGTGGCAATATTAACTTTACATTGTCAAATAAATCCTGGACCATTAATAAATTTAACAGAAAACATTGAAACATTGCCAAACAAATATTTATCAAGTTGGAATACCAAAAATGGAATGAATATTACAAAACCATTTAATAAAGATGATTTGATACGTAAATATAGTAAAGTTCTATTGACAAATAAAGAAATTAAATGGGAAAATTTATTTAGCGGTGATGAAAAATTGGAAATAAATTTCAACAACGAAAACAAAATATTAAATTACTCATTAAATAATTATGAAATTTTAATGCTGTTAAGAATTACGTTATTCTATTTAACACAGTCTTTACGACAAAAAAATATGGATAATGGACAATTTCAACGTTATAAAGTGTCAATATTTGTTTTATTGCATATTGTGATAAAAACCGAAGATAAAAAATTAATTGAAGAATTTTTAAGATTATTGTTTACAAATCCAATTTTACTACAATATTTTTCGCCTTTACCAACAGAAAATACCAATAATCCATTAGAATTAATGATTACAAACGAATTTGTGTTTGAAATTGCACAAACAATAGTTGAAAAAATTCAACGGGATGATTTATCAATATCAAAAATATTTTTTCCATTTAAACAAAAGTATTTATTGCATATGCAACGATCAATTGATAAATCAATGAATGGCTGGCGACACAATGATACAATAAGTTTAGATAAATTTATCGAAGTATTTCAGTTGAATTTATGCGATTTATTGAATTTGCTAAATAGAATTTTGGATTTGCCAAATAAAATAATTTTATCTGTTGATAAAAATTATTTATCGTCATGGGGTAAAATTATACCAAAGTTAATTGATTTATTACTTGAAACTAATGAAAAGCAGGAGAGAGAAAAGAATTCTGCACTAACTAAAAAAATATTGAACCATTTATCTCAATTATTGATAAAATCGAAGGCGAATTTGGACGATTGGTTTAAAGCAATGGAAAAATATTTGAAAAAATATCCACACAATATTGGAATAATTGACGCAAAATTATTTAAATTATTCTTCCAAGGTGATTTATCCAATGTAAAAATTAATTTAATTGGATTATTGATAAATAGGAATGACGAATTAATTTCTCAATATACAGAAATCGTTACAAAAATTAATCCAAAATTAATACAATTAAGTGAATTAATTTTCAAAATTATTTCATCAAATTTATTTTACAAATGGGATATAAACCTTATGCAAAAAATTTTTGAGCAGTATAGCAATGATTTTGTTAATTATTTTGCTTGCGAATCAACTGAAAGTAACAGTTGGATTGACAATAATTTAAGTTCATCATCGTATTTTATAAATGCAACGTTTGATGAAAAAATTTGTGGAAAAATTATTAATAAAATTCTATCAAGTGGCGATAAATTGGATCAAGTAAACATAAATTATATAAAAATGCTTCGATGCTTGGTGACAAAGAGTACAGAAATTGAAAAAAAAAATAATTCAATGGAAACAATGATAAATTTCATACAAATATTAATTCGGATTGGTGTTTATGCATTGAAAAAGAATTCAGTCAATGATAGAGAACGATTAGAATTAGTTTGTGAATATTTGTGTGAAGCAATTGACAATTTAAAGTTAATAAGTAATGAGATTACTCTTGAAGAAGTGAAGAAAAATAATTCGTGGCCGCAATTTTCGCGATTCTCATTAAAAATTGGACTAAAATCATCTGGAGAAAATGAAAAAATATCATCCACATTGATAAAAACATTAGCGGAAATTTGTTCAATAGCATACAAAAATAATAGCGATAATGAATCTGTAAAAACAACATTTGAGTTGATAACGAATCATTCAGCATTTATGAAAATAATGTTGGGTAAAAATATAAATATAAAGTGTGAATTGTTGAATTTAATTTACGTTCTCATACGTAAAAATTATTCATTAATGCAACAAACACATATTCCATTATATTTATCTGCATACAATGCAACATTGAATAAATGTGATCAAATTATTCTCATGATATTGCAACATTATGAAAAACAAAAAATTAAATTTCATGATTATAAACCATATTTTTGGGGTGAGGCAGCGATAAATTATTACAGCGTTAAAGGTGAAGCTGATACAGCTTTGTGGCGTCAACCATCAACATCACAAATATTTGATTTATTCAATATTGATATAGTGACAAATACAATTGAAAATTTTCCAATTGATCGAAATTTAAATAATGATAAATTAGCCAACATAACCGTTAATAATGTCTACGATCCTGCATTTTACTTGCCACTTATGACTTATTTATTGGCTGATAATAATGTTGTGATGTGCAATAGAGTGACACAAAATGGAGCACTGTCATTGACTTTAGCTGCATGTGGAAGCGCATGTGAAGATGTTAGAATTGCTGCATTCACTGTGTTATCAAGATTCTATTTTCATTTAGAAGCCACCAGGTAATTTGAAATTAGTGATTATGAATTTTCAAGACAGCGATTCACTAAATTGCTTTTATATTAATATATCTGTTGTAATTTTTTTTTGTTTTTGTTTTTAGTCATAAAGAGAAATTATTGTGGATTCGCATACTCGATGGATTGAAGAATGGTCTAACTTTGCCAATCAAAGAGACGAAAATAAGCTGTCTAGTGTCTACATTTTTAGCAAAAGCTTCATTAGTTTCAACTGAACCATTGAATCCGCTCTTTTCACCAATTCAATTATTTTTTATGGCAAAACCAGCATTGGATTTGAATATGATTCCAGAATTTCTCACTTTATTTCACAGCTCTGATATAAATCATAAAGTAAATCGGCATTGGATACTCCAAATGATTAGAGATGGAATAAAGAGTGAATTTGATATGGATTTAGCATTAAAATGCGTTTTATTCCGAATGCTTTTTGATTTTTATCACAGCATTTTAGCAGACTCAACTACACAGGTAAATGAATTAAATATTATAATAAAATATATTTATATACTTATTTGTAACTTTTTTTTGTTTTTTTGTTTACAGAATTTAATTCTTGAGATTGTAAATGCAAGTGTAAAAATTCCAAAAGCACAATTATTGTTAGTGCGAGGTTATAGCCTTCTTGTTTGGTTGAGTAATGTGACAATAAAAATTATCAACAACGATAGGATCGGTATAAAATTAATTCTGAACATTATTCGAAATTTATTGAATAATAATGTCAAAACAAATGATCATGAACACAATTTGTTTATGTTATTGAATATGATGAAGAATTTGATACCAAAATTAACGCGTAATTTGGACATTGATATATTGAACAATTATCTAATGACATTAAATGATTCATCAAAAATAGAACTATTCAATGAAGTCATAAGAAAGAATGATATTGAATTACTAATTAATTTATCGAATAAAATAACGGAAATTGATGTTGATGAGTGCAACGATATAATAAACAATGGATGCAAATTTATCAATAGACACGAATTAATGGATGTTACTAACAAAAATGCTAACAAGCAAGTCAATTCAATACAATACAACCTGAAAAAATTAATAATTAATTGGCAGAGTCATGATGTTGAAAAAAAGGAGATGTAATGTATTGAAATATCATTAATTTTGTATTTTTTCAATTTTGTGTATAGTAGATTAAAAAAAAAATAATTATATAACCTGGAAAATTTATGATAAAAAATTTTTTTTTCATTTTTCAGTTTATCGTATTATTAAATTTCTTTAATAATTTCAATAGTATCTCTGTCAGTTTTCCAAAACCGGATAGAAAGTGTGAACAAACACATCATGTTGTGGATCATTAACGTGTCCAGAATGGTGACATAATACCAAAACTAATTCTTTAATTGGTGCATTTTTTCCTATTTTTCCATCGTTGAAATGAACACCCTCAGGCAAATCCTGAAGCTCTGCTGCAGGAATTCGTACAGCTTGACTATGGCTACCTTGATTCAACTTTTTCATCGCATCTTGAGCAGCAGCAGTATTCAAAGCTTGATTAGCAACACGATTTTGATCCTCACGATTTTTAAATGCTGTTTTCCAACCACCCTGCGAATATTTTTCAGCACTTTCTGTTGATTTTTCTGCATTTGGATTAGATGCATGACCTCGGGGATGACCTTGAGTATGTTGTCCATCACATCGGCCACTTTGCGATTGATCAAGTATTCGGTTTGCATCAGTTTCATTAGTACCCTTATACTGGGCACCCCCAATCATTAAAATAATTCTGCCACATTCTTTTTCTTTTGCTAATACTACAATTCTATTTGCTAAGCTATGAATATTTCTTTTCATACGGTCGATTGTCGCTTCCCGTAAATCGCCTGGTCGATGACCAGTTTGTGCAGCGATTGCATTAAATAAACAATCATTTAAATTCGTTTCGAATTCTTTTGGCTCTTGATTGCCTAAAAGAGTCCAATGACCAGGTATAGAGTCATCGGGGCTAGAATGATATTGAACATTTAACGATTCACCGGATCTTTTTGTACCCACTTCATGGTATAAATTCATTGATGAAGTCCAAACATTTATTTTTCGATTTACCACACGACTCAATGGACTTAAATGAACAATACCAGCCGGTCCTTGATTTTTTAATTTTTCAATTTCATGCTCAGCTGCTTTTAATGCAGCTGGATCAACACTTTTTCTATCATTTTCTGAATTTACTGAGGGAATTGATGCCAATGATGAAACTGACGTATCAGTATTTTTTTTACGTCCAAGTAAACGAGAAAAAAATGATACTGCTGATGATTTAGATGATTTTTTTTTTAGTTCACCACTGGATGATGCCACAGAGGGATTTTTTATATTTTCAGATGAAATCCTGGGAATTGCACGATGGGAATCAGAATTTTGAATAATGTCTTCGACAATTTCTGAAAAGTGCTCTGATGTTGTGTCATCATTTATATCAAATGCAGTTAATAAGTGTTCTAAATCGTTTACAACACCAAATGTCGTGAATTCTTGTGGTTTTTTCAATGATTCATTGAATTTATTAATAGTATCGTCCATGATATTATCAACATCAATATCTTCACTAATATCTTCCATTTTTATTGATAAAACTTATTTAATTTTTTGTTCTAAAGCAATTTATATCTACAGATAAAAGTCTCAATGGATTAAAAGATGAATTTTATTTTATAAAACATAATTTCTTACTGGAAATTTTATTAATTTTGATAAGGCCAAAAATATTCAATATCTAATATGATCAAGACTTGTTCATAATCATATTCTCCTAAATAATAATAAACATATTTAGGTAGTATAACATCTGTCATGTGTTTGATGACGATCGTTTTTCATTTCTTCTTTTATTCTATGGAATTTATTTGTTTGTCCATACCTAAAAAAAAAAAAAGTATAATTAATTACATAATATACTTATCTGTTCGACACTAATTGCATTCGATCATAAAGGAATTAATTTTTCACGTAAGAATAAGAATAAAAATAATAATAAATAAAATAAATTGAAACATGTAGTAAGAAAGTTGTGGGTGAAGAAAGAAGTGAAATCATTAGAAGTAGGGTTAGGACAATCTGTGAAACTTGAAAGTTCTAAAGAGGAAGAGTAGTGGGAGAAAATAGAGTGGCATCGAGTCTCATCAACAAATCCTTGGATTTTCCACTTCAGTATAATTTTTGCCGTCATCGTGAGCGGTATATTATTTTCTTCATAATAAAAAAAAATATTAAACAATGGATATTAATAAATATTAATCAAAGATTAAATTAGAAAGAAAACAACTTTATAGATTATGATATTGTTCCAATTAATTTCAAATATTCGCGGGCAAAATTTTTTGAAGGGCTTTCATACATATAGGTATACAATTCACCCTTTCTTGGGTATGTTTATACGCACGCGCAGCCGCCATGACACACACTACATTTGGGCTTTACTTCTCCCCTCTCATGTACTTTGCAATCGACCCGAATGTGTCGATCATTTCTCTTTTTAACGGTTGAAAATCCTTTAGTACTCATCATCCATGTGAAATATAATTCATTTTTAATAACAAAACATCTGATGTGTAAATTAACCGGTTAAATATTATGTGTATGTGTAAGAATGTCGCGAAAGTGAATTTTATTGTATGGCTAACAAGAGCTGCTGATGTTACAAGTATCAACAAGTTTATCAACCTATTACATTGTTTTGAATTCGTAGCAATTGGCCGTGCAACAAACGCGATTGTGAATGTTCATCTGTATAATGTCTGTTGTACCTGTTTTAATACAATTCACCGACGTTGATATTTTTTTATACTTAACCACAATCAAATGTACATGTAACAATTACGATGTGTAAAAATTTGTTAGTGAATACGTATTTGTGTTGGAGAAAATAAGTGATGTGATATTTATAACAATAGCACACACGCACATTGTGCAATATTTTGGTGCTATAATTTTTGTAAACAAAAGAAAAAACGAAATTTAACAAGTTTGAAGTAAAAAGTGTGAAAATTATTTTGTTGAGTGCCATAAAATGAATAATATCAATTGTGAGTTAGCCTAGAGGATATGGACTAATGAGATTAATCAACAGGATCACTTCAACATTACAAATAAAATCGGTAATAATTTTATATTTATTTTATTCCATAATACTTGAAAAAAATCATTTTTTTTTTTTTTTTTTTTTTTTTTTCTCGTAATTCAATGGTGGAATGTATCTTTTGTTCTTGAACATTAACATTGCCTATAAAATGCCCCTTTCTTCTTTGGTATTCTATAAGTGTACAAAAATCGTGCGTACACACATATATTTATTTTATGTACCGACAATATATTTATTTTGTATGTGTATGTACTTTTTTTCTCATGCACGAGCGCACGCAATTCAACGATGAATATATGTGTACACATTTGCCTGTCGGTGCACGTCGTTTCTCTCGCATAATTATCCACGCACGATTTCCGTCACTCACTCCATATGCATCTACATACACTGTGTGTCTTTGCAACATGTCCTCGAGGTGTTATCAGACATGGTCCACGAGTCTCGTCTTCATCTTTTCCATCTTGTATTATTGCACCATTTTCAATTCTGTAGATTGGAAAAAATAAATAAATAAATAGGAAATAAAATTTGCATATACATACATATGTCTATAAATGGAAATTTTTATGTCTTTTAATGAATGAAATATTAATTGATGGATTTTAATCCATGGGTTTGTGTCGGCAAAACATAAATTTCACTATTATAATTATTTTTGGATCGGTTAATATTATTCATTAATTCCTGATATTAAAAGACGCGTACTTGGGTTTATATATAATTGCATGTGGAAAGGAATGCAATTTAATTTCATCAGCAATTAATTGTTACTGATGACTCAATTCAATTAGTGGTAAATTCTTCTCTCGAAGTTAATGAGATGAGTTAAAATATTTTTCACCACTTTGTGTTGCGATAAGTGAAATAAAATTAAAAGAAAAATTATTAAGTAAATTTTTTTTTTCATCTGCAGTTTAGATTATACTTTGTCTTGTAAGTTGTTTTTTTTTTTTTTTCCAATCAAACTCAACACGTAAGCGCCAGTTTAAATATCACCAGATCATAATCTGAACCATAACCGGCGCATGAAAAAAAAAAAAAATAAGATGATAATAAAAAAAATACCACAAACGCACTCGTGCGCATCACAACTTGTTTGTTCATCATACATATACAAACGTTGTTTAAGAATAGTATGAAAAATGAAACAAAAAAGTAATAGGTATTGATATAAACGCGAGAAAAGAAAAAAAGTATCAAAATTTCAAGTACCATTTTTAATTTAATTAATTAATTAATTTATTTATACATTCATAAATAGTTTTGGGATTGAATTAAATCACGAGTGGGTGGAAAATTCAAATAGCTAGATGTTTATTCAAGATTACAGACGTTAAAGTCACGCTGTTGATATGATAATTTTTTATATTCATATTTTTTATTATTTTATATTTTATTTCTTGTCTTGTCTATGAATTTCATTTTATTTTTTTCTCTATCGCCAACGTCGTCGCGTTTGTATAAATCACTTCACAAACCAAAGTCACGCGCAAATATATAATTTATATATTTATAAATATATCCAAGTGAAGAATATAATTTCAATGTTTTAGTGAAAAAAAAAAAAAAAAAAAAAATGAATGAATGAATGAATGAAATACCTGAAAACTTGCTCCATACAATATATCATCGAATTGTTTGCGTATTATTTTTCTATTAAAGTTTTATTTTCTCTCATGTATTATGTATAATGGGTGAGTCATTGCGAAAGATAAAAAATTTGTAGCGACAAAATTCTTCAAAGAATATGAATGTATTTAACATCACCAATTTATTCTCATTTTTCTTCACTTGACTTCTAATTTGCCTAATTATGTCTGGCTCAATTCGTCCGTTACTACTTGACATTATTCCAAATTATAATTCACTTTAATCTTATACTTCATCTTATAAACATAATACGTATAAGTGTATATATGAATTCACTGAAAGCGAGATATATATTTCAACGTGATTAAATTTTTTTACTTCAATATTTGTAGACTGTGTGTGTATAAGAAACTCGTTTAAACCGCGTCATTTTATTTTTTGCTTTAAACTCGCGAGCCATGTGCATTTATGTGAATTCTTCGCGGATAATAACGATTCGTCAAGAGATATATTCACTCCATGATGCACCTGAAATACACACACACATATATATTTATGTTTTTACATTTATATCTTGCGGACACGATAACTCGATCATAACGAGCACGATCCGCCTTCCAACCAAATGATTAATCGTCTCCGATATCCTTTCTATTTTTATTTTAAATTTTGATATCAATGCAAGGAGACCGTGCCAATTTTATTGTAAATAAATAAATGGTGTATAGCATATGATTGTCCTTGAGAAGTCAGTTTAAAACAACGATACGCAAACTACTGCCATTTCCTGTATATAATATACATCAAGTATATGGGTGTATCTACATACATAATAGTCAATATATGCACGAATGGATGATATAAAGATTTAACATTTATATATGTATGCATATTATACATGATGGGTATAAGCTATTAAAATGAAGGTTCAAGTAGAGTTTATAAATGCCGGATGGGGTGCGTCGTCATATATATTATATACATTTACCTATCTATCTATTTAAATGGCAGTGAAGACTCGTGCCCACTGCCAGTAGTCTCAGTCACTCAGTTGTTCCTAATATGCCTTTATCACGTGCGGAAGCGCTTTTGGATATGTACAGTTGTTCGCCAGATGGTATAACGTATGCATATTGGCTGTGAGTATAATATATAGCGACGCGAAATTCATTATTATTTTACACGTTTATAGTAGTCCTGTTTCTTTTTCTCCAGATTTTTTAAAAATTCATGAAAAAATAATTATTGATATATATATATATATATATTTATATATGTAATTGAGTATGATAATGTTTAATTTAGTTCACTTACATGATGTAAGTGAGCTTTGGGTCTCATTATTACCTTGGGCGAGAGATCGTTTGCGTCCAAGTGATCACTCGACAAGAGAAAACTTGTGTTGGACACTTATAGCCAAGGGACCACTTATAATACTTACAATCCCACAACCACCTGCCCATATACATGCACATTTGCTGTTTATATGTCTATGTACTCGTGTAATATTCTTTGAGTTCGCTACACTGATGAAAACGAGTCTAGATTCTCATTTACTCTGTTGCAACGTGTCTTTTATTCTTATTTCTTGTTGGCTCGCTCAATCTACTTTTATATCCGATACGATGAAAGCCACTTTTAATAAAATATCACTCACTCACTAGATTTCACTCTATTATTTATTTATACATATATAAACCGCACCATACATTTATCATTTATTATCCGACTTTTATTTACTTTATTTAAATTTATCCTCTTTATTTTACGTAATTTAATTATTTATTTTACTTTTTTATTTTTTAGATGTGTTTTGGGTATGGCAGAAAAGGTGCGGGAGGCGTGTGCACGTGGAGAAACAGGACGATTAACACGATTACTCGATGATGATGTTAAACCACTTCCGGATGAGGTAAAAAAAATTAATAGAAAATAATTTTATAAATATAATAATATAATTTTTAATTTATTTGATACAGCATGGACGTAGTCCATTATTAATTGCCGCTGCCGCTGGACACATTCAAGTCTGTGAAATTTTATTACGCCACAATGTAGATGTTAATACACCTGATAATGTAAGTCACTTTATTATTTATTATTTCAAATTTGTTTTTATTTTTTATTTTTTTATTATATTATCAGATTATATTGTAAATGGGTAAATTGTTTCCTATTCATCGTGAACATGTGTCCATAAATATTTTATTTATTATTTTGTGGGTTGGTAAATCGACCAATTAATACTTAATAATGTAAGCGGGCGTTTTAATTAAATGAGAATGAATATATGCGTGCGGTAGTAGCAGTATTATTAAATTTTTATTGCACGCATATATAATATATATATATGTGTGTGTACAAGTGTCTATAAATCGTATACTTGGGTAATTGCTCAGGCTAAAAATTGAGTAAACTTTATGATCTGAATAGAAATTGAATATTAACAAATATAAATTAATTAATTCCTATAGGTTCGATTATTGTTATATAATTGTTATTTAGTGTTACAAATTGTCAATTTAATTGTTTCGTGTCGCTTGCGCGTGCCCAACTAATTGTTTGACCTATAAAAAAAAAACACAAGAATAAATAATTGACTGTGCGATCGAGGAGAGAAGACATTCCTTGATGATGGGGAAAATTTTTTATTTTTTTTTCACTTTTTTTTTATTTTTATTCTTCTCCTCTTGTATTCTTCAAAAGTGGTTCTCTATTGTATGGAAGAGAGAACTCGAAGGAATTTGACACGCTTAGTATATATAGTGTTTGTATGTTTGTATGTGTGCGTATGAGGCCGCACCCGCGATGTCTATACGTGCAGGACTTACTCGTGCCACAAAGCCTGTAATTACGAGTCAGGGCCGGAATAACCGTTTCTTAAAGCTCCATCGACTTGCACAATTCCAATATATTCATTAGACTTTATCATAAAAAAAAATATACATATTTTTCGAACAATCAAAAATTTTTCTTGCAAATAATTTTTATATGAAATTATTGGAAAAATTGATGTGAATGAAATATCCGAAATAAATAACTCAGCATTTGAGTATTATAAATACTTATACAGTCCAGATGAAATAAAAATATAAATATATATATTATATATAATACGTGCGATAGAATTTAATTTTATTCGAAAACGAGAATTAGTATAGTTATATTTGTTTTCATGCTGTGTCCCTGCGTGTGTCTTTAATTCAAATAACACCTCATTATTTTTCGAGTCACACGTATATACATATCCAGTATTTGAAAATAATATATGCCCATCTTATTTTTTTCACATCATTACAATAAACTTAAAAAATTAATTCTTCACTATTGATAAATTATATCTATTTTATTCGAATGTAATTAGTAGATCGTCTCGATAGAGAGCGGTAAAAGAGATTGTTTATGATAAATCCATTACTATTATTTATAAAATATATAGATGTATATATATATATATGATAGTTGATGGTTACTTGCACCAACTTTAATCCCAGTATATATAATGTGGAATGATTATCAGACATATTGCCTTCGACTCTTTGTATATTTATTATATATATGATCGTATATCATGTCATACCTGTTATAATTGAGAAAAGCCCACGGCTACTAATTACACCACCGAACAACTATTTATTTACAATGAATGAGAACTATTATTAACTAATCATTCGATTATCTATATATGTATTTGTTATTTTTTTCCGATATTAAACGGTAAAATTGGATAGAGATATTTTTTTTATGAATATATGAAAACACTTGTTTATTCAATTTTATTCTAAAGAGAGAATAAAATCGTTGAAATGACTAAAAATTATATTCATATATACAATTTAATATTATTTTAAAATGAAGAATGTTATGTATAGCGGTTATATATCATTCGCAAAACATTTTACGACTTTTGTCTATATACTTTTTATTTTTCATTCACCAATAAAAGTGTTGATATCTACATTAAGATTAACACGTTAAAATTGAGACGTTTCGATATAAAAAAATATTTAAAAAATTCCTTGTCAATTTAACATGTTCATTAAAATTTCCTCATATCTAAACTGTTTTGTTTATGCAGTAACGGTCAATAAAATTGTTAAATTTATTTCGTAAAAAAATAACAAGCCAGACGATAACACTCTCAATGGTAAAAAAAAAAAAAAAAATAATATATTTTTATTTATATAGATAAAAATATAATTTTTTTCGTCTTTGCATTTCTTTTATTTTCGAATTATTTACCATTGAATTTTTATTTTTCGAATATATTTGAACGCCAACATTGGACGTCGATTGTATACAGTAAACAAGAAAGTTATATATACATATATGTGCTTGGAACAATGATACCAGTTTGACTGGTGTACCTCTCCCGTCGGGATATACGCACAAACGAGTCACAACATATAACAACGGCGACCAACTACGTCACTATATAGCGCAGCAATACCTGTGGATAGGTACGTGTACCTATATAAACTTTAGCAACCACCAATATACTATAGCAAATGTGCAGTCTGTAAGCCACAAAGTCTGGTTAGCATATACATGCGTTGGAATTTTTGTCTAGTAATGCAAAACATGTACAAAAATTTATCTACACATATATGCATACATATCAAAGTATTTACATTATAAAATGGGGGAAATAAAATTTTTCTTTACATCATTTATTAATTATAGAATACGATAAATATTATTCAATTGAATTTTTAATTTTAAATAGACGGATAATAAATATTATATATAAATATACACACTCGCGTGTGCTAGTGTGATTGCGTGCATTAAGAATAGCTACCAGTTTTTGCAAGAATATACGTGTGTAGACTTGACATTATAAGATGAACCCCTGTTGAGATTATAGTTGCATGGAAGGCAAGACACACACGAACAATAAATTTAAAAAAAAAATAAATAAAGTTTCAGATATATTAATTAACTCGATATCTATATAGAAGAAAAAAAAAATAAAATAAAATGAAGAAACAATCATTTGTCATGAACTATCAACTTAAATGATTAATTATTTATTTCATCTCATTGACTGTATAATTATAATAATCATTACAATTATAGATTTGTATTTTTTTTTTTTTTTTTCATTTTATAGTCTAGCGTTTATTATAACAGCAATAACTCGAGAGGCAACTCTGTGAGCCATACATAAATATATTTACGCACGTAACTATGGTAGAGTTTCAAGTCGTATTTCAATTCAGATTAAAAGAATTTTATGGTATAGATGTACTGTTATATCTCAGACACCTCTCGTGTGAGATCGTCTTCAAACTCGTTTCAAATGAGAGCACTTGTGCAATGTAAAAAGAAGGCAAAAAAAATCCAAACATAAATATAAGAAACTATTTTATTTCTCATGTATCCGGAAAATGCAATAGATGAAATTTTTTCTTCTTTCAATTCATGAATGTTTTCACAATATTTATTGATGAATAACATTTTTTACTTATATGAATATAATGAAAATGGAATTTTTCAAAAATATGAATTTAAATACGTATTTATACTTGGAAATTCAAGTGTATATTTATTTTTTTAATTCAATATATGGTATAAAAAATATTGGAAATGAACGAGGAGAATAAGAGATGTATAGTAATGTGAATAGAAATAAATCACGTGTCACAGAGATGTTAGAAAGAAAATTAAGAGAATGAATAGAAGCGACAGGAGAGAAAAGTGCAGTTGTGTGTGCAACAGTGTAGAAAATGATTTGCCCTAATGTGGCTTGGACAAGGAACGTGCGCACACACTTTCTCATCGTTTCGTTTTATGTTACTCGGCATTTAATCGGCATCGTGGTATATCAACCAACCATCCACACGCGGAGAAAGATATATATATTTATTTCATGGTGAACTACAAATTGCACGATGATCCCCAGGCAGATTGGTATACGTTCTCGCATCAGCAATGCTGGTTGTGCTTGCTGTTTATTGGTAGCTTCTGAATGCAGCTGCTGCTACTGCAGCACTCATACTCAATTTACTTCTCTTTCCGCCGTGTATGTGTGTCTTTTCCTTTCCAATCTTATTCTCTTCTTGCTGTCGACGATTATAAACCTCCATTTTATTTCCTCTCTTTCGTGAGAGTTGAGTGAGACATCTCTATGTTGCAATAAGAAACGTCACGGGTTCATAATATGTTTAACTTGTACTTCAATATTATTGTTACTGTAACACTATTGATTATAGATTTATTTTTGTGTTAAAAAAATGAATACAAATGAAAAAAAAAAAAAAATATCTACGACCGTGACAGGATTCGAACCTGCAATCTTCGGATCCGAAGTCCGACGCCTTATCCGTTAGGCCACACGGCCTTCATGGGGGGTAGCAACCCTCATTGCAATTTTGTTCACATAGGGATTGAAAATTTATTAAAATTCATCTTCATGCAAAGCATGTCCGTGACATTATCCGTAATCTTATCCACAATATTTTTTAAATTATTTAATAATTTTTTTCAATGAATAACTAACACAATGTGTCAGTAAATGAATAATGAAAAAAAAAAAAAAAAAAAATAATTCAAGAATTAATTCCCCCCTGCATATAATATACCAATGTATAATGGTATAATCGCAAATGATAGTGTTTTACTTGGAGAGTCAGTTAAACCAGTGGTTTGTGCATTCTTCACGTGAGTTAAGTTCTCTTTTGCTTCACAATACAACACCGAGGACAACAACGACGACAGCGTCGATGGAGAAAGCTAGAATCTCTTTATATATACACATACACATTGAGTCCTGTTCTTCAGGTCCTTCTTCATCTTCCTTTTGTCCATGCCGGCAAGACGTATACCGCCGCAGTTAATTAATACTTATTCAACTATATAAAGGCGTTCAACTCGCGCAATTAGAGATAAACGAAACCATTTCATTCGCTTCTTTTCTTCATCACCAGACAATTCCCCTTTTTTTTTCTTTTTTTTTTTTTCTATTTTATTCATTCTTATTTCTGTATTTATACTGTATATTTATTTTTCTGCTTATATAAACAAATAAAAAGTTGTCAGTTGATTTTGCCGAAACAATTGTTATATATTGAGAATTAAATCATTAAAATAAGGGGAAAAAAAAAATTAATTAAATAAATTTAATTTTCAGGGTGGAATTACTCCATTACAAAGAGCAGCGGCAGAAGGCCACCTTGAAGTAGTTGAAGTGCTATTGAAACATGGTGCAGACATTGCACAACAGGACACAGTTGTAAGTTAAATTAAATAATTGAAAAAAAATTTAATTTAAATTACGTGACATTATTATGTATTTTCTTGCATTTTTTTTTCTTATTTTTTTTTTTTAACGGTTTCTCTTATACACTCTTGTATTTTATTGTGGGATGGTATGGGACAGGGGGTTGTATAAAAGTGGGCGCCACCATAGTTGAGAAAATGATGATAAATATTTTATGACCACCATGTGAGCGATATATAATGCAATGACGTGTCTGAATGCGCAAGGAAATCGCGCCTTTGCCAGCAGTTATTCATAACACGCGACGCATTGCTCTACACCTATAAACATTTTTATATATACACATTCATATATGTATATTACGCTTCATGACGCAAACCAACGTGTAAGGATTATAACCTGCAGTTTTCGCTCATTTTACGATTGCCACACAGTTCGTTTTTATGTATAAGGTGTAGCTTCATTTCCTGCGTGTGTGAGAATTTTTTTTCTCTTTCCTTTTTTATTATTATTTCCCTTACACTTCTAGATGTTATTTTAATTTATTTATTGAATGAATTAATTAAATTAATGCACTTGACAGTGAATAACATGAGATTAATAGGAATAAAAAATAATGTAAAATTTAATTTGAATTATCGTGAGATAAAATTTAAATGATTGGTGAACATATGTAGTTATATTGTATACAATATATTACATTATTTAATTTATTTTATTTATTGAGAAATATTTGGACATAATTTTTTTTTAATGTGTAGATACTTTCACAATGACAATAAATTGCGAACGTGTGCCGCAGTATCTGTCTGTCTATGACCACCCAACTCTACTGTTCGCCTTTCACCATCACGACATTTCTATATACATACATGTATTTATTTACACACACACACACAAATTTATATGCATATGTATATATTTTTTTTGTCGCTTGTCTCTTTCTCTAGGTTCGATTTATGAAAGTCGACCTGTTGCTGATTATATTTTTGCTTCGTTTTTTTTTTTTTTTTTTTCATAAATCCGTTAGAGAGTTTCCGATTACCTTTAAAGTATTTATTTATATATGTATAAACGGGTATCTGTTTATATCCATGTATATAGGAATAATTGAAGGTGAAGTTGAGTATTTTATCTTGTACAGTTCCTCTCATCGACAATTTATTTGTTTAAATTATTTATTTATTCATTTTTCAATGTATTTTAGAAATTCAAACAAGTTTTTATTTGCCCACGCTTCTTCTTTCTTGCGTGGGTGGAAATAAAAAA
Source organism: Microctonus aethiopoides (assembly GCA_030347275.1). Lineage (NCBI taxonomy): Eukaryota > Metazoa > Arthropoda > Insecta > Hymenoptera > Braconidae > Microctonus > Microctonus aethiopoides. The sequence continues at coordinate 204,160 of JAQQBS010001423.1, forward strand.
GATACAGATATTCCCTTATATTTTTATATTTTCAACTTGAGTGTTCAATTAAAATACGTACATTTATGCATAAATTCACGTAAATATGAATTTATATTTTTTTCATCATATTCCAATCTCGTTTATTTATTTTTTTTCCAGCCTGATGACCGCATGTGTATAATCATATGGTTTTCAGCTTCAACATATTCTCGTTAAATAACCATTAGCAAACTACAATCCGTTGATTTACCTGAAAAAAAAATGAATAAAAAAAGTTTTTTTTCTTTGATATTTCCCTTATTAATTTTTATCTACACATTATTACGTATATTATTGAAAAAATTAATAAATAACAAGTAGCGGGTGGTCAAACACATACACAAGTACATGTATACATATATATTAATATTACAGAGAGAAACGAAGAACAGCTGCTTATCTTACTTCTATATAAAGGAGTTATTGCACCTTACACACTACGACCATTAAGACGTACATACTAAATACCCGATATAATCATTTTCACTCTTGATTAATGTCAAAATATTTTTCTTTTCCTTTCTGGATGTTAAATAAAAAATTAATATTTTTATTTTAATTATTCACGTGTATGGAATTAATTGATATTTATTTATACATATTTTTTAGCGTATATATGCGTCTGTTCTTCCCATCTTCAGTCATTTTATGGACTTGTGAATACATACCGTGGATTTAGTCGACCATAACGTAAAAAAAAAAAAAATAGTTATACAGAAAAAATGCAAATAATATATTCACATTGAGTACAATGTTTTTTTATTTTTTATTTTACAGCGCGTATTGGTTTAGTCTCATGCGTATTGGTTCTCTCAGTGCAAATAACTGAGCACAAACGTGTGTATTTAGTTTAATCATGAATCGTATTATACATGCTCTCTATGGTACTGTATACGTTTGAGAAAATTAATGACTCAAAGGACGATGATGGATAGCCAGAAGCAAACACCAAAGGACGATATCTCGCGCGACTCCTGGAGCGCGCGTCAAATATATATATATGTATTTGTAACTCTACGCTTCTCTCTACAGTTACCACTCGTATCGTTTTCTTTAGTCTGTTAGGGCCTTACTGAGATTCTCAGCGAACGAGGCGTTCAATCTTTTTTAATTTTTTTTTTTTTTTTTTTTTTTTTTTCATTTTATTGTTGTGTAGGAAAACGTATAAATACATATATATAAGTATGTAAAGAAATATACGATATGTCGGATGTGCAAAACTCAAGGGGAGAACGTAAATTTATCCTCAGACCGATGCCATTGGTTCGTTCACGATCTATGTATTGTTGAAGGTCATTTAAAATCCATCATGGATAAATAAAAAAAAATTTTCCCTACGCGTATTGGATATAATTATTTTTTGTTTTTTTTTTTAAATATGTTTAATTAATTATTTAATTTTGGTATTTTTAGCATGGGAATTCTTCACTTCACGAGGCCGCATGGCGTGGATACAGCAGGACTGTAGCGACATTGGCAAAAGCCCTTGGTACACAGCGTGGTCCTTTGCATGCAAGAAATTTTTCTGGATTTGCACCATTACATCTCGCATGTCAAAATGGCCACAACCAAAGCTGCCGTGAATTACTTCTTGCTGGATGCAATCCTGATCTTCAGAATAATGTAATTATAAATATTTAATTAATATTTATTTAAAGATATAATAAAATTTTTCTTTTTTCAGTATGGAGATACACCTTTGCACACATCAGCACGTTATGGGCACGCCGGCGTCACACGTATTCTCATTTCTGCTCTATGTCGGGTCTCGGATCAAAATAAAGTAAATTAGTAATATTAGTAATTTAAAGTAAGTTGTATAAATATTTTTCTAATGTCTTGTAATTGTTTGACAGAATGGCGACACTTCATTGCACATTGCAGCGGCAATGGGACGTCGTAAGTTAACCCGTATTTTACTTGAAGCCGGATGTGATCGTTCGTTGCGTAATAAACAGGGCGAAACAGCAAAGGATATTGCTCGACGTAAAAATTTATCCGAAATACTTGAAATAATTAATAAATTACGCAGCAAAAGTCGTTCACGTTCGAAAAATCGTAGCAATACAAGCGCAAATGATTCACCACAATTAAAAACGAATATAAAACCATCAGAAAATTCCGGAAATAAATTGGAAAATAATATGACAAAAATTAGTAAAGACAACATTGAAAAATTTGAAAAGAAAAAACGCAAAAATTCAAAAGATATTAGTAATAATAAATCGGTACATTTTGATAAAACAATTATGGGAAAACAATGGTCACCATACGGATGTCATTATTATCCTGATCCAGAATCATTTCCACAACCAAAATTAGATTCATTACCAGCTGATCCATTGGCACGTGGTGAACAATATTATTTAGATTTAGCTGGTAATATTCGTAAGGGACCAGTTGGCGTTGGTTACACTTGCTATTGTGCTCCATTTTTCCGTCATATGGAAGCTAAATTGGAGCGCGATAAAGCTGAATTGAAAGCCCATATTGATGAAGCACATGAAAAATTAGATTTAAAGGTCACAAATCTTGAAAGACGTACACGCGGTCAGATAAATCAATTGACACGTAGTGTTGCCATCGAACGTACTAAATGTCAAGTGAGAAATGAACATTTACATGATTGGTTAAGTCGTAATGATAAAGGACGACATTCAGAGCGGCCATTTAGACAACAAAATATTTTAAACAATTGTCAACCAATGCGAGCTAAATCCCTGGAGGATTTATTAAATGATGAACGATTACACGATAGGAGTTTTGAAATACCTGGTGAGATGTCGTGTCATCGCGGTAGTCTTGATAATATTGATATACCAGCAATACCAAGATTAAGTAAAAGCCTGAAAGATTTACCAGGCGATAATAATAATAGACCAACAGCAATTAGAATTGCTGACACACCGCAAAGATTGAATGAAACTTTTGATGGTGTTATTGGTCGTGATAGAACATCACCATTAGGTGCCGCTGCATCGCCGACTGTTAGTTTAAAAAATAAAAAACAAATTGACGATTGTGATATGACACGAAAAAACAGCCATGAATTGTTAAATAACAATTGCACCACGGATATTAATGATGATTGGCGAGCTAATAATAATCGTCAGAGTGTTCATGAAATTATAAAACGTTTTCAACAAAGCCCGAGAATGCATAATGGCTGGAATGGAGCAAGGAGTATTAGTAGTGAAGTTACAACCAGTCCTGATCACAGTCAATCATCGCAGAATCAACGGATTCAACCGCAAGGAACTTCATCCAATGGCTGGCACGCTGAGCGACAAGGTGTGGAAATTTTCATTTTATTAAATTAATAATTTTCCTAGGGAGAAATTAAATGATTATTTTTTTTTTTTTTTTTTTTCCAGATGAAAGTGAGAGTAGTGAAGCAGAAGTAGATGCAGGTGTAACAAAAAAAATGAATAGTAGCATTAATAATAATAATAATAACAATAATAGTAGTAATAGTAATAATAATATTAAAAGTAATCATCAGCGTTTTATTCCCGATGCCAAACAATACGATTCAATTGCTAAATTGCCATACAGATCACGTAGTGCTGTTTACAGTCCAACTCCACCGTTATTAAATGATGCACACAATGATTCGGGTTACAGTACGCGGATGTATGGTTCGAGTAAAGGTGCATCGCCTTCATTATCTGGTAAATAAAATTAATTATAATTAATTTATGATTTGTTTAGCAAAATAATAATTTTATTTTGTTGCAAGGACAATTGGAGTGCGACGTTATTTTACCGCCTTCTCGCAGTAATTATACCAGTGGTGAACATTTAGCAGCGCTATTGGAACAACCACGAGGTCATGATTTAACTGTTTACGAACGTGGCGCTGATAATGTTGTTATTAATATAGGCACTGCCAGTCTAGTTTAAACAAATTAATCAAATAAGTAAAACAATATCAAAAATAATTCACAATTATTAAAATAGAGTTCTCTATCTCCAATCATTTATTAATAAATAAATCAGAGACTATTTATTTTATTATTTTCTATGAATAAAATTTATATACATAATATTCTATTTCAATTGTCACATTGCCATTTTTTATTTCATAATATATCATTTATTTTTATAACTTGTGTTATAATATTAATTTATTCTGTTATAGTCACCAGTATTATTGTTTATGCTATTATTATCATCATGATTATTATCACTAATTTTATTATAATAATTATTATTGTGTGAATAACTGGTGATTGATGAGTGATAAAGTGGAATACCAGTGAGTGAATTTGAATTTGAACCACATATTTGTGCAACAATAAAATCTCCTGATTTTATTTTTCTAGGAGGATCATCGTAATTATTCATTGGTATTGCAGAATCGGGAATTAATACACGTGTGTTGCCGTCCGAACGTCCTTGTAGCATATCAACAGATCGTCGGCTTGGCTGAAAGAATTTAAAAAAATAATTTACATTTTTTTGTTAATTGTTTATAGAAATGGTATGAATGAAATATGAATTACCCCTTCAATTAACACAAGCTGATGTGTACCAACTTGATGTCGATTTAAATTTTCAACTTGAGTTCTATATAAAGCTACCATTTTTTGCAGACGTTCGAGTTTCAATGCTGGTGGTACATCATCAGTAAATCTTCTATAAGCTGTTGTTTTCTTTTCAACAAATAAACAATTTATATAAGATAAGTAAATTTCAAAGAAAAAGGTGTTTAAATCAAATGAATAATTGTTTTTTCATATATAAATAATTTTTTTACCTCTCTCATACTGTATTGAAATAGATACGCTGTGTGATATTGTACTGATTGAATTAACGTTAAAGTATCGTTGAATTCTTCATCAGTTTCACCGCAAAAACCAGCTATAAAATCACTCGACAATTTAATATCTGGAATAATATTTCGTATATGATTAACGAGTTCTAAATACGATTCACGTGTATAACCACGACGCATTCGCTCCAACACTGCTGAATTTCCACTTTGTGCAGGTAAATGAATATGATTACAAATATTTGGGCGCGTTGCAATTAAATGAAGCACTTCATCGGGAAAATCTTTTGGATGCGGTGAGGTAAATCTAAAAAAATTAATACAAATATATTTATGTTCAATTTTCTTTAAACAATAAGATTAAATAATTATAAATAAAATTACCGTATTCGCATTTCAGGATCAATTTGTGATACTTTATCTAACAAATCACTAAATCTCAATCCACCAATTTTATTTTTATAAACAGTTTTAAATCCCCGGGCCATTGTGGTATTATTGTTTTCGACATTAAAGAATTTTGATTCGGATAAATCACGATAACTATTAACATTTTGTCCCAATAATGTTACTTCTTTAATACCTTGATCAGACAATCGACGAATTTCATCTAATATACTTGTTACAGGCCGTGATCTTTCTTTTCCACGTACAAACGGAACAATACAATATGTGCACATGTTATCACATCCACGCATTATCGATACATATGCTGAAATTGAATCGGGATTCAATCTAACTGGCATTACATCAGCATAAGTTTCATCAAACGACAATGCAACATTTATTGCTTGCCTTTTATCTTCAACTATTGACAATAGTCGTGGTAAATCACGATATGCATCAGGTCCTGCAACAATATCTACCATTTTATGTTCATCTAATATTTTATTTTTCAAACGCTCTGCCATACAGCCAAGTAAACCAATTTTCACTGGAATTTCACTTCGCATATATTTACGTTTTTCTTTCAATCTGTTTATTTGACTTAATCTAGAAAATATTTTTTGTTCTGCACTATCTCTTATCGCGCAGGTTACAATTAATATAATATCAGCATTTTCTATTTCCACTGTACGTTTATAATTTTTTTCTTTTAATATTGACCAAATTATTTCTGTGTCATTAACATTCATTTGACAACCATAAACATCGAAATATACTGTCTGAACTGGTCCAAGATTATCACTTAAATATGGATGCTTTGATTCATTTTTTTTAGTTGACGATGAATTTATTAATTTTTTTGAATTTGCTAATATAAAATCAGCTAAATCTGGACCAGTAGATATATCCCATTTTTTATTGTCATTTGTTTGTCCTTTTACTATCGATGTTGATTCTTTGTCAGGTTTTATGCAGTGATTCGATGATGATTGATAACGTTTTAGTGAATTGACACGCAATATTTGCAATTTATTCGAGATATGTAATAAAATATTACCTGAATTTATCACATATTTTAATTTATTCAAAACTTCCATTATTGTTTATGTTTATTATATTAAATTATGAAATTCGTTGTCGAGTATTTGGAGGTTATGAATCTTTGACTATCAGTGTAAAATTATTCATTACATTATTCAATAATGACACATAATAAACATATTAATTATATAATTTCATTCCATAAATAATTATACACCACATTATTTACTATAATGAATTATTATGTGAAATTATTTTTGGCCTTTATTATCGATCAATTGCTCAATTTCACTAAATATCACTTCACTCTTGTCACGTGTATATATGTATGTTCTATATATATAACTTCTAACCTCAAATTTCGTTGTAATTTTTTATATTTAATTTTAAAACTTTTTTCAACAGGATTATAAAATAATTAAGTTAATAATGTACATTTTCAAAATTCAATTTATTCATGATGATTTATTATTCAATTCTACACCTGCCTAAATTTTTTATACTCATTGACCATGTTTCTTACGATAATTTTTTTCTAATTGTTTTTTATCTTCGGTTCATCACTCAGTTTTTCCTGCAATTAAAATAATCTTAATTGAGAAAATTAATGTAAATAATAATAATACCAATATATATAATTTCGTTAGATATTTTAGCGATTGGAAATATGATAAGCAGGATACAGGAGTGTCACCTAAATTCTAAATAATATTATTCAAATTAAGAAAAGTAATATGGATGATTTGTAGGAAATAAATTAGAGATTTGGATAGGAATTAATTCAGGTATGCAGTTATTTATTTGCATATACCTCATTCCCACTGGAAGATTTCATCTCTGATTTATTTCCAAATAACGATAAAATTGTTGCAGATAAACTGGCGCCTGTTGCACCTGCTAAATCAAAAAATTCTGAAAAAGACGATGGAATTTTTAATCTAGGAAATTCTGGCCACACAATCTCCAACTGGTTTTCATCTCCAGGTTTAACTAAGATAAGAAAAAAATATATTTGATTCAATTGCAAATTATTATATAATCTGAGAATATTTAATTATTCTATTTATCTTCAATTCTTACCACCATAAATAAAATTATAGCCAATATTTATATAATGTTTCGATGCTGTAAGAGTTTCTTTCGCTTCGTTTGGATAACAAATTCCTGCTACAGTGATTGCACCTGTTGTTGTATAAATTAATCTCTTGAATTTTCTACCACGTAGACTAAATATTAATCCAGTCAATCCACCGATAGCGACTGCACCAATTCGTGGTAATGTATTACTCTCTTCTCTAAGAAACTCCAACGTAACTAAAACGTGTTATTATAATTTTTATATTTTATTCATAATTTGATTAAAATTATTTCATTGAATATGAAATTCTTACTTTGACTGTGTGCTATTCCCGTATCAATTTTATTACTAATACTTCCCATCACGTCATCATACTCTTTTAATACTCCTTGAATATTTTTTCTTATTGTTCCAAAGCCTTGCTCCAAAAATGACGGTGAATTCTCATCGGTGTAACTGAAAAAAATGAAATAAAAAAAAATTAGTAAATACATGCGCAATATAAATTCAATAATTTATGCAATACTTTAATATCCAACTTGAATCAATCATCCATCGATGATATTTATCATTACATGATTTTTTTTTTTGTTTTGCTTCCAGGACTAATTTTAAATATCGAAAAAGTTCATTTTTCTCAGAATTACTTGCGCTTTACCATGTTGTATTCTTAGTTGTACATGATGAAGACGTTTCATGAGTATATATTGGCAATTGTGATGGTCGAATTAAATTTATCTCATTGTTGCATTGAACAGGTGTATCAGGTGATGGTGGTACAGGCCTAATTGCCGGTATTGCTCCACAAAGTCCACCAGGTATAAGAAATTTTCTAAGAAACTTCAAATACAATAAAAATAGTTTAATGTATCATTTTTATAAGTTTTACTGTTCGAAAAAATATACATTTATGCAAAATTGTATTAACATAACCTTACCTTGACACCCTGCATAGTTTTGAGTCGAAAATTATTTATTTTACACTAAGATTAATTTATTTTCAGGTCAAGTTGAATGATGCACAATTAAAATGAAACTATAAATATTATATTAGACATGAATGGTTTTATGTAGATGTTTTATAATTTAATATTATTATAAAGTGTCAATTCAACCATTATTTTTATTTTATTCAATGTCAGTAGATGAAAAAAAAATATTTCAAAGCAGCGACATCTGCTTCTTAAATGCTTTATTTTCTAACTTTAAATACATGTTTTTGACATAAATAAAGTATTGAATAATCATTTCTACATCTGCATAGTAAACCAATTTATTTATTTTTATATTTTTGCGGATTTTTTCAGCTAACCTGTACAATTGTCCTGCCAAAATCAACCAAAGGTCCAGGTTGATAAGCATCACAGGGATACACAGGTTCACGACAGGTAATATCTTTACCAAATATATTTCCAATTGTAAACCTCAAAAATGTTTGTACAAAACTTTCATTACAATCTGCCATTATCTCCTAATTATATTCGAAAATTCAAATTTAAATTTACGATTATGAAAATTGGACATTGAATTCAAATAATCCCGCCATATTGAATCATCATGTAGAACCAATGAACGAGAAGATAATAAAAGAGTTTTATTATTTTTCGATTGGATAAAAAGTATACGGGAGAAAAGAAATAACCAATCACAATGCACTATATTTTTCATACTGACAAATGGCAGACCTTCTATTGTGTGTTTGTGTGGTGAGTGTGTGTGTGTGCAGCACAACCAACTCCAAATTGATTGCGCGGTAGTTCTCATTTATTCGGCGACAATGGCGGCGGACCACGAGCAATTCCACCAGCTCTTAAATACACTTTTAAATACGGATAATACAATAAGAACACAAGCTGAGGTAAATAAAAATATTTAATAAAATTTCGATAATATCCCATAATAATTAATCAATATTCAATTATGTACTATCGATAATAATTGTCCAAATATTATTCACATTAATGGTCACGTTGCCATGATGTTTTGTCAGCCCGCATGGACATTCCTTCTATCCAAATGTAATTTATTAAACAGTTCAATATACATATATAAAAGTATGTATGTATACATATTTATACATTATTCCATTTATTTATATTCCCATTATATTGTATCAACATTATTTGATTCATCTTAAATTATAGGTTATCCACAGAGAATTCTATAGAATCGTGAATTGATAAATAATGCGGGGGAAAAAATGAGTTGGTTGTTAAAATGGTGTCGCGTGGCGAATTAGGAACACGCATTTTTCACTTCCCTCGTCGTGTCTTTTTCTTTCCATCTCCCTCTCTCTCTTACTTTTCTCCTTCTTTTCATTTTTTTCTTTCTCATAATACACTCTATGCATCCATGTCTTCTTTTCAATGAACTGTGATCAATTGCATTCATATAACTTTTTTTTCCCTTACAACACAGTTTCAGTTTCATTTTGAGGTTAAACATTAACCTATTCAACGTGGAAAAAAAAATTAGATGTGTTAATAGTAAATGACGCATTTATTTATTGACTGATGATAAATATGCTTATGAGTATCAACTTTTTTTAAAATATTTTTTTTCTTTTTGTTTAATTATAGGAAGCGTATCAAAACCTTGCAGTTGAACATAAAGTAACATGTCTGTTACAATCAATTTGCAGCCCACATTTAGCAGAAGAAATACGTGGAATGGCTGCAGTATTACTTCGACGATTATTTTCAGCAGAATTCATGGATTTTTATCCAAAGGTTAGGTTTACAGCAATATTTGAAACATCAATTTTATTCTCCATTGAAATTTAATTGTGATAATTTTTTTTTTTTTTTTTTTTTTTTTAATAGATACCACCTGAAGCTCAAGCTGAATTGAAAAAACAAATTTTATTGACTGTACAAAATGAACAGTCGGATATAATTAGACGGAAGGTGTGTGAGGTTGCTGCTGAAGTTGCCAGAAATATGATTGACGATGATGGAAATAATCAATGGCCAGAATTTTTGCAATTTTTATTCCAATGCGCTAATGGCCCTGTTCCAGCACTTAAAGAAAGTGCACTTCGTATATTCACGTATGTGTTATCACAATTAATTACATTCATTTTAAAATTTTCTTCAATTACTTTTAATTGTATATATTTTATTTACTGTTGATTTTTAAAAATAGATCGGTGCCAGGAGTATTTGGCAATCAACAAGCAAATTATTTGGATTTAATAAAACAAATGTTGCAACAATCAGTAATGGACACAGCACATTACGAGGTAAAAACAAAAATCATGAAATAAATAAATGAATAAATGGAAGATGAGATACATATAAATATTTAAGATAATATTTATTATCACAAAATCATCCAATAATAAAATTTTATTTGTGCTTTCTGATGACTGTAAATTGTGAAGAATTAATTTACAGACAGATACGGAGCATACAATATATGCATAATAATGTGTATAATAATGAATAATAATAAATTTTACAGGTACAATTTCAAGCAGTGAGAGCAATTGGGGAATTTATAATTCTTCATCATAAAGAAAATAATATTTTAAAACATTTTGGTGTTTTATTACCGGCAGTTGTTCAAGTAACCGTACAATCAGTTGCTAAACAAGAAGATGAAGCGTTGTTAAAAGTATTAATTGATATGGCGGAATCAACACCGAAATTTTTACGACCACAATTAGAAAATATCATGGAAATGTGTATGAAAATATTCTCGAATAAGGACATGGGTGATTCATGGCGACAATTGGCATTGGAAGTATTGGTAACGTTATCGGAAACTGCGCCGGCAATGGTGAGAAAAGTTGGTGCTAAATATATTGGTGAATTGGTGCCATTGGTATTGCAAATGATGACAGATTTAGATGAAGACGAAGATTGGAGTTTTTCCGATGAAATTATTGAAGAAGATAACGACAGCAATAATGTCGTAGCTGAAAGTGCATTAGATCGTTTGTCATGTGGTTTAGGCGGTAAAACAATGTTACCACAAATTGTTTTGAATATTCCAATAATGTTAAGCAATGATAATTGGAAACACAGACACGCTGCATTAATGGCTATTTCTGCTGTTGGTGAAGGTTGTCATAAACAAATGGAAGACATTTTACCACAAATTATGGAGGGAGTTATTCAATATCTTCAAGACCCAGTTAGTATTTTTAATCATTTTTATAGAATATTCAATTTTAAGAGTTATTAAATTTTATATATAAAAATCTAATAACTATCAGACATAATTTAGGATAAATTTCGACTTATTTACAGCCATAAACAGAGTCAGCTGGTCAATATTTAATTTAATTGATACTAGCGTTACGTTTGTGGTAGAATAAAGTTCATATACGATTATAAATAATTGAAAAATTATCGTTCTGATAGTTTTTATTTTATTTTCGTATTTAAAATCGTTTTCCATCAGATTATTCCATTGTATTTTATCAAAATAATGGAAAACAAAAATGTAAAACGTACATCATTTTTTATTCAGTCAATTGAAATTATTTGTTTATTTTTGTGATTGAAAATGTATTTTTTTCTTTATTATTAACAGCATCCACGAGTTCGTTACGCAGCGTGCAATGCAGTAGGACAAATGTCGACAGATTTTGCGCCAATATTCGAAAAGAAATTTCATGATAAAGTAATACCAGGTTTATTAATGGTATTGGATGACAATGCAAATCCACGAGTTCAAGCTCATGCAGGCGCAGCATTAGTTAATTTCAGTGAAGATTGTCCGAAAAATATATTGACACCATATTTAGATGGTATAATGGCAAAATTGGAAGCAATATTGACAGCTAAATTTCAGGAGCTCGTTGAAAAAGGAACAAAATTAGTTCTAGAACAAGTTGTTACAACAATAGCATCAGTTGCTGATACATGTGAAGAACAGTTTGTAACTTATTATGATCGTTTGATGCCATGTTTAAAATATATAATACAAAATGCTAATCAACAAGAGCATAAAATGTTACGTGGCAAAACAATTGAATGTGTAAGTTTAATTGGTTTAGCAGTTGGACAAGATAAGTTTATCAATGATGCAAGTGAAGTTATGGATATGTTATTGACAACACATTCAGAGGGTGATTTGCCCGATGATGATCCACAAATAAGTTATTTAATTTCGGCATGGGCGCGACTCTGTCGAATACTTGGAAAACAATTTGAGCAATATTTACCATTGGTAATGGGACCGGTTTTACGCGCAGCGTCAATGAAACCAGAGGTTGCGCTTTTAGATAATGAAGATATGGAAGGTGTTGAGGGTGATTTGGATTGGCAATTTGTATCATTAGGCGAGCAACAAAATTTCGGTATTAAAACTGCTGGTCTAGAGGACAAGGCATCAGCATGTGAAATGCTTGTATGTTATGCGCGTGAATTGAAAGAAGGATTTGCTGATTATGCTGAAGAGGTTGTAAGATTAATGGTTCCAATGCTGAAATTTTATTTTCATGATGGCGTAAGAACTGCAGCCGCTGAAAGTCTACCGTGTTTATTGGAATGCGCGAAAATAAAAGGTAAATTGAGTATATATAATTGTTTTTATTTTTAAAATTGCCATAGATCGAGTCAGCAGTCACAATAATTTATTATAATTTTGTGAAGGCGTTACGTCAGTGGTAGATAAATTTTATTGATAATTATTGCATTGTAGAAACTGTCGTTTTGACAGCGATACAATTTTGCGATAATTATTAATCCGTTTCTGAGAGTTGGTCTTGGTAGAATATTTTATGTTCAATACCTCGATCATAGTAATGAAACAAACAAATAAAAATATTTTTTTATTTATTTAATGTTTAATGAAAATAAAAAATATTTTTCTATTTTGATTTTATATAAAGAAATTCATTATTTTTACAGGTCCACAATATTTGGAGGGAATGTGGGCATATATATGCCCAGAATTGCTGAAAGCAATTGACACTGAGCCAGAATCCGAAGTTTTATTAGAATTATTATTTTCCATTGCAAAATGTATTGAAACACTTGGAGCTGGTTGTTTGAATGCACAACAAATGACTGAATTATTACGGATATTGGACAAATTATTGAATGAACATTTTGAACGTGCTGTAGCACGTTTGGAAAAACGTAAAGATGAAGATTACGATGATGTCGTTGAAGAGCAATTACTTGATGAAGATAATGAAGACATTTACACATTGAATAAAATAGCAGATATATTACATGCGCTATTCATAACACATAAAGACGGATTTTTCCCATATTTTGATCAAATATATGGTCATTTTGTTAAATTATTAGCGCCTGAACGATCATGGGCTGATCATCAATGGGCATTGTGTGTTTTTGATGATGTTATTGAATATGGCGGTCCAAATTGTGCTAAATATCAAGAATATTTTCTACACCCAATGATTCGTTATGTTAATGATAAATCTGGTGAAGTTAGACAAGCAGCAGCTTACGGTTGCGGTGTATTGGGACAATATGGTGGCGAAGGATTTGCCCAAGCTTGTGCTGAAGCATTACCAAGATTAGTTGAAGTTATTAATGATCCAAAATTGAAAACACCTGAGAATTTATCACCAACTGAAAATGCTATTTCAGCAGTAACAAAAATTCTCAAATATAATAACAAAGCAATTAATGTTGATGAAATATTACCACATTGGTTATCATGGTTGCCGGTTGTTGAAGATGAAGATGAGGCACCACATGTTTATGGCTATCTTTGTGATTTAATTGAACGCAATCATCCACTCGTTTTGGGACCCAATAATAGTAATTTACCACGTTTAATTAGTTTCTTCGCTGAAGCATTATTTAAAAAGGCTTTACCCAGTGAGAATCCTGTTGTGCCACGAATTGTTAATCTCGTTCGACAGATACAGGTAAAAGACATTTCATATTTCATTTAGCTTTAATTTGTATTTATATTTTTTATTTTTGAAGTTTAATTAATGGCCATTTTTTTTTCTCCACAGATCAATGCTGAATCAATGTTTCAAGCGTGCATAAGTTTCTTAACGACTGATCAGCAACAAGCATTGCACACAGCATTGAGCACCCACACGACTAATTAGCCTATATAGGGAAAGAAGGCAAAAAAAAAAAAGGCACAAGATCAATTGAGTGAATATAAATCAAGACATGAGCAAGAGGAAGATGAGAAAACGTAAGAATATCATGTACGTCATGCATGTGTGCCTTTATGTGACTCTTTGCAAATCATCACAGAAAAAAAATCATTCACATTCAAACATATTTGAATAATTGATGGAAAGAAAAAAAAATTATGCAACTTTGAGAATTCCCAGCATAAATTCAAATAATTGGAAATAGAAATAAATTGATGAGAATGTTCAATTATAATCAGAAATTTTTTGGAACTTATATGCAAAACACAAATGAAAATCATTTAAAATAAGCAAAAAAAACTGACAAGTGTTATAATAATTCAGTGATAATTATAATTATTATGTATATATTTAATAACAAATATGCATAAGGAAATCACAATGATATCATTTACATAACGAGAAAAAAAATGAAAATTATAAATTATAACCTAATAGAGAAAACAGATGCAAAAAAAAAAAAAAAAAAAAAAAAAAAAAAAAAAAAGTTATGTTGAAGGTGAATACTAAAAATAATAAATATTTTTCTTTTATTTATAGTGATTTATCCAACTCATACACATTTACCCATTCGTTAGAGCATCGCATTTGTGATTTAGGTATTTTTATTATTATTATTATTATTATCATTATTATTAATTGATTAATAATCATATCTAAGAGGAAAAAAAAAGATAAATAAACGACGAATGTTATATAATGGGTAAAATAATACTCTTGAAAGCAGTAAAAACAGAACGTAAACGCGCCTAGATATATCCATGTATTATAACAAAAAAATTGAATTTTTTTTCTCTTCTTTTTTCTGCAAATGCAATCGCAAACTATTTACAGGTTGTTTTTTCTATTTAACAATCAACGATTACTCTTTGATTCGTCTATAGTTGTCTAAATTATGGTGAAAAGATAAAATTATTTGTTATAAAACTTTTCAAACACACATACACGAGTAACCATATATACACACACAATGGAATTTTTCAGTAATTAAATGTAAATACTTGACAAAAAAAAGAAAATTACAAATCATAAACCTGTGTAATTAGTTATGAATTAATAGACTAGAGAGATAAATAAATTTCAACATATTTGACGAATTACAAGTAAGAAAAATAGTTGACACGTAGATACAATTAGTTGATTTGTTTAAAAAGAAGAAATATATCTTTGAACGAATAATATTTTATTCATATAAAAATTGGGCTATAACTATAAATTTATTATTATTACTAAGAATACTAATTAATACAAAAAAACATACATTCATTATATATGTTGCATGATTTTAATTATAATAAATCGTAAATTTTTAATTGATGGTTATTTTAATTTTTTTTTTTCTTTAATATTCATTTCAGAGATATACATAATAATAAAATGTTTTTAATAATTTTAAATAAAATAATTTTTTATTTTAATTAATTTATTGCTCTAAAAATTACGCGAGATGGCGCTAGCAGTAAAATCCCAATAGTGCTGCCACCTATGACGACGCTTTCGCAACTCCGGCGAACTAAAAAATGGTCTTACCGAAAATTTTTTTACATCCATTAGAGCAATTAGAGACTATAATTATATTTTGTACAATGATTAAAATTTATTTATTTCACTGTTTTTAAACAATATAAATACAGATATGTAAGTATTTATATATAATCCCCGAGTTCAATATAAATTTTCATTGTACAAATTTTTTATTTCATTATAAATATGTAAATTATTAACGCGCATATTTTTTTTTAGACATAAAGTTCAATTAACATGATTGTTGGACTCTAACTACTTCTCGGACGATTTTTGATGATAGATACAAATGCATAATAGACAGAAAATACACGAAGATAACAAACTTGTGTATACACCTGTTGCAGGCATATTATCACGTTCTACTAACCGAGTCTGAGGACTGGTATATATAATGACAAGTTCTCATCTGGTTCTCTTTTTTTATCTTGCATTTATTCTTCTTTCATCACTCTTTTCGCTCCAATTTCCATGTTATTCAGCATACCTTTTCACGCATAAAGAAAATTTATGGATAGACCGATAACTCATTTGTAATTATAACTTGATTTTTTATTTATTTAAAAAAATATGCTTACATATAAAATATATGTATAGAGTTATATTTTTTCCATGAATATAAATTTTCTCACGTTCTATTACGCCTGTCAATCAGGTCCCATCACTTGCTACATTGAAGAGAAACCGCATCTATGTAGTTTATAGACATACGCATAATGGAGAATCAGTCACAGAGACAAGTGAGAGGACTTGAAGCCGCGATCAACCAGCAACAAATGCAGTAAAAAAAATCAACTGCTCAAGTAGCACCAGATGATGGTCATGATGATGATGATTATGATGATGATGATGATGATGACGACAACGTAAGGGAAAAGAACGGAATACGAGATAGCCAGCCACAGACACGATGAATTATACAGCAAGTCACCATATAAGGAGTGAAGCTACACGAAAAGAGAAGGACCTCTTCTTACTTTACTTTTATACACATATATATGTACATTACAAACATTGTGAATGCACATGGCCAATGTGTACATGCAGGATAAAGAAGAGTCTGGTGAGTAGCAACTCTACCATGGTAAAAGTCACAGCTTACTTTTATCATTTTGATAATTTCATTGATATTTTTTTACTATCAAACATTTATTTTTGTTTCAACATTAAAAAATATCAATAGAATACAATTGAAATATTATATACATATTAATGATATATTTATGATGATTTGGGTGTGGATAAGATATGTTGTGTGGTAGTGCGAATAGGTATTTCAAGTATGAGAAAGAGCACGCGATAAAAAGCAAAAGAGAGAGAAATAGAGAGAAATATCGGCAACTACTGCTGTATATAGGATGCGACAGTGTGGCGCCAGACAAGAGCGCGGTTCAAATATCCCTCCCTACTCTTTCTTCTGTGTTATCTCCTTCCATCTCATCTCCTCTCTCACTCACTTATCCTCTTTCACCTCCTTCGCTTTAGTCGCCGTCTTCTTTCCCCTACATTGCCGCCAACGCCAGAGCACATTCATCGGTGTGTGTTACACTCCAGTCTCGGGTCCATTCGCCTTCTTCTTTCTTCTTTTTTTCCAATCCCTACCTCTTCAGCATTCAAATACACGTACAAAAGGACTTTTCTTTCCATCTGTAAAATTTAACTACACATATTTATATAAAAAAAAATTTTAATAACATACAATTGACGCATAAGTATTTGTGCTCTGTTTGAATTACGCAAGTTTATTCGTATATGAACTTGTTGCAACTTGCACAGAGTACAAAATATGTTCCATTTTATTTCCTCAAGGAGATAATTAGCGTGTATATATTTTACTCTTTTTTTTTTTTTGTCAAATTTTGTTAATGAGCTCCATTGTTTTTCAAGGGTCAACCGTGATCCTCTGGCCTTTAGGTACATCCTTTTTCTATGTTTCTTTTATTTTATTTTATTTTTTTTTACCTCTCACAGTGAATTCCCCTTGCAGAAAAAAAAACCGAGACGAGTGTTAACATTAAAGGTATCTCCAATTGGACACGGTTACAATCACTTTTAGGATCTTTTTTTTTTGTCTTTGGATTTCTATACGTATACAGATATATAAATGCACGTATATATACCTGGATGGTGAATTTGTGAACCATCAGACAGAAAAAACAAAACAAAACAAGTCGAAATTTAGAGACAATGTGAAATAGATCCCCATTCTTTTGGTTGATGTCACGGTCACTTGGGCATACACTTTGGGGGTGGCAAAAGGAAGTGAATAGAATGAAGAAAAAAGAAAAGAGAAAGAGTATGGCGTCCCCTTTCATTGAAGAGACTAAAAGGCGAAATACGTAGTGATGGAGCTCGTCTCATGTCAGTGGAAAAATAGTTTGCCGCGCTCCCTGATGCTTACATGAAGATTGGTTGATTGTTTGGGAACTATGTAGGGA
The DNA here is from genome assembly GCA_030347275.1 of Microctonus aethiopoides. Lineage (NCBI taxonomy): Eukaryota > Metazoa > Arthropoda > Insecta > Hymenoptera > Braconidae > Microctonus > Microctonus aethiopoides. The sequence continues at coordinate 222,525 of JAQQBS010001423.1, forward strand.
TCTGTCAACTATATATGTAGATGGTTATACTTGGGGGGGGGGGGGGGGGGGATAGAAAGTCTTATGTATTGATGGTAGTATAAGAGAGACAGCGCCAAAAATATTTTATGATGTGGAAAGTTGCAAATGCGTCATAGGATAATGGTCGCGTGGCGTAAGGAAATGGTTGCTATAGTGCTGTGTTGCGCCGGAAACGGAAGCCCCAAGGGAGAGAATAAAGAAGAAGACAGCACAAACGACGGATCAAAAAAGAAGGGTGAAGAAGGGGTCGTGCCATATAAAAATGATTGATAAGACATACACGAGAGAAGAAAAAACGATAATTCTCTCCACTGATTTATGTTTCTAATATTTTATTTCATGATTTTATTGCACATTTTATAAATATTTCTTCGAGGCTATGGCATATTTATTTGTATTCTTTATACTTTTTTTTTATTCATACAGTTTATTGAATCATCATCGATGTATTTCAAGGAGGTATTTAACTTTTTTTTTTTATCAGTTATGATTGTGTCAAGGATTGATATTGACTGTACAATGTGTATTTGGTATATTGTTAAAGTTTAACGAAGAGGAAAATTGCAAGACTCGATAGAGAGTATATAGAGAGCTTATTTGCAATTGGATGAGGAAAATGGATGAATGTATATAGATAGAAACGTGTATGAAGATGACAACGAAGACGAAGAAGAAGACGACGCCGACGACGACGTTGTGTCGCGCGGAATCCTGGCGCCATCAGCTGTATGTACCAGCTCCCTGTATATGGACGTTAAAGAATGCGGTAAGTTGAAACACATTATTCTTATACATTTCTTTGGACAATACAGTATCCATTTCTGGATGATTCAAATAAAAAAATAGATATATAAATTAAAAATTGATGATATTGTCTGTATATTTAAACTCATTCAAGCTCGCAAAGCAGACAGAAAAAAATGTCATCGATCGTTACACTGTAAATAATTTATTTCAGTAGAAAGTGGAAGAAAAAAAGTCAATTGTCCAATGAAAACTAAATAATACCTACAAAAATTACATGAATGCACCTGCAATATGGATGATGCGGTTTAGCAGGTGCCTTCAATCGTTTTCAGGGGCTTTGCGTGTCTCCTAAAAGCCGTAACGACTTGTATTATTATATGCTATAACGTGTATGAACGTGTTTCATATATATTCATCGTATCGTATATATATATATATATATAGCTTGCACGCGCGCTTGTGAGACTCTGATCACTTTTCTCTCAATATACATCCACCTATCCATCCACAAGTAACCGCAGGAATCTCATATTATTTTTTTACTATATAGCCTACATAAAAATATTGCAGATCAACATGAGATAAATTATAAAATTAATAATCACAAATATCATTTGTTATTATGATGAGGTATGTTTTCCCACGTGTGAGAGAGACACAATAAGTAAAGGTGTATATGTACATGTACATATACATATATATTGGTGTGAACCGGCTCGAACTGGAACCGGTAGCACGAGGGCAAACGGTAGCCATCTCAACAGCTACTCTCTGCATCTTTGCTGCCGTTGCTTCTTATGGGCTTGTTCGATAACGAAAAACAAAGTCGAAGACGCAAACAAGAAGCATGAAGAAGAAGAAGAATAGAAGGAAAAAAGATGCCGCAACGAGAGAACGCGAGACGCGCTTACGATATCTCGTATATATATATACGTACGTCGTAAGAGATACCTCATGGTACCGCGCACACCATCATGATTATTAACATGATAACAAGAATTCTTTTACCGTATCCTCATTTTTCTCATTCTCTTCTCACATATATAATATATACACAAAAGTATATATACATATGCTAGTGAAACGTTTTTTTTTCTTTCATCAAATTCATTCTGTGTATAGTGAAAATAATGATAATTATTATTGAATGTGAGGATTAGAGTCGAGAGAAAATATGAAAATGGAGCATTTATAAGTATCCATAAGTGAAGAGAGGTGTCTTGAGGGCATAATTTTAAAGCACCTGTCCCTTTGATTAGTTAACTGGTCGCACTCCAACCATGTACATATATATAAAACTCTCTCTTTCTCTATCTCTTTGCCCTTATATATACTTTTATTATAAATATATATACGTGTGCATGAAATGTACGTATGGAGAGAATGGTGCCCGAAAAACGCCAAGACAAAATTGTGGCGCGGTGACTTGCGTGCAAAGCGGACAAGGTGCAGGCATTATGTGATAAAAAAAATAAAGTGAAAATTGGTGATGAAAAAAAAAAAGTATTAAAAGCAAAAATATATATATATATAGATATACATTTAAAAAGCGAAAGTATAAAATTTTTTTTATTTGCAATTGTCTAAATTCCCAACTGATTTTTATCATTTGATTCGTATAGTACATATATATTTCTTTAATAACTAATATTTAATAATTATCCGCCAAAATTTTTTATTTCCAATGGACTTTTATCAATAATGTATATAATTGGATATACATATAATGAAATACTAGACAGATATTAATTGTAAAATTAGACAATGAAGGGATATTCATGATAGATGTATATGAAAAGTGTTGAAGTCTTTAATTTATTTTTTTTCTGTTTTTTATTTAATTTATTTCATTTATATTTCTCTTCTAGTTCCTGTATATATGTGTGTTATTATTTTTTTTATGCATTTTGTTTTCTTGCGCTTTGTATCAAGAAAGCGAAGCGAATATCCGGTCATTATGTATATAAACCTAAACGTGGGTTTGTGTAGGTGTTAAGTGTGTGTTTGTTATTGTGTCATTGTGTCTTTATTTCCTTTGGGTAATTGTGACGTTTGTATGGTCAATTAGTCGAGCGCGCGGGCACGAATAAGTTAAGACTATCCCGCCCGTTAATCGTATAATATAAATACATCAGCATAAGGGGAATGAGAATGAAAATGATATGAAATAAGTATATATATTATACATTGTTTGAAATCGATATTCACGAAAATGAAGACAGGTGGAAAGTTTTTATAATGGTTAGTTAGTTATTGTTATATTTTAGATTGTCATTATATATACCTTCTCCACACCTTGTCACCAATCGGGCCACAAAAGTTCCCATCCGGGTGTTTTACATTTTAATGTCGCTGTCACGCCTCGGGTGTGCTTTATATATTAGATATTAAATTATTACGTATTAAATAATTTATTTTTTCGTTAATTATAAACAATTAAATCTGATGAATTTGAAATATTTTATTTTACTTTCGTTTTTATATTTTTTTGTGTAGGCTGCGAGGAGTTTTTGCTGTTGGTGAATTAACGTTGTTAATTAGATCGTATACAAGAGAAGAAAGGAGGAGCGAATTCAAAGATGAGAAAAGGATATAAAATAAAAAGCTGCAATAAAGAAGGAAATGAGATGATGAATAAGAGGAAGGAAACGTTGATGATGCAGGTGTGGCAATATTCTGTATACTGTGAGTATTATTTTTATTTTTAAATATTTTATCTTGGTTATTTGATAGATTTTTTTTTTTTCGTTTCCGGATTTTTCTTTCTTATTCATTTCCAAATATGAGGTATGTGTTTATATACCTTGAAATATTAAATGTATATTGGAATGTGTATAAATATGTGTGTCTAAAAATTTTGGAGCGAAAGTTTTTGGCAAGAGCTCATTAAATAAAAGTGTCCGGGCGTGCTGTTGTGCGTTTTGGCTCGCCCTGTCGCACACACACACACACACACACACACACACGCACATACTTACAAACACACGTTCCATTTTTGGCAAAAGACTCACATCATTAAAGAGATCCCAGAGAGTCAGGTAGTTACTTTGCATCTGATAAGCCTCTGCCACACTACACACGACTTGGCATAGCCAGGCAACATTTTCAAGTGTACAAAATATATATACACACAGTATATAAAATAAAAGGTCTCTGAAAATGAAAATAAAAAAAAATGAACATTGAAAACGTGAGTGGGAACGCCTCATATTATAAATATATATGTACGTATAATATCGTTCACGATATTATAATGTTATTAATTAATTTTACTCAATAACATGTACAAGTATTTATATATTTGTTTATCTTTGCATGTGATAAGCAAATGTTATATGTATATATTTTTGATATATTTAAAAGTGAAAGACAAGCATTATTGTGCATCTGCTCTTTGGCATTTTGTCTCACACTATTGTACATCTGTCTAATTGACATTGGTGGTCACGTCGTGTGCCCACGACTGGTTTAATTCTCATCTTGATCATACACATGCAGTATATATATTTATATATACATTACTTCAATGACTTCCGTCGTTTTCCTTATCATCATTTTTATACTTATATACCATAAAAGTATTTGTATATATTATTTTATTTATTTTTTTTTTTTTTTTCAAATTTTCTTATATACCACAATGGAATGTGCTTGTAACACATCACCTGCTTCTTGTGCGCTTGGCAATAAGAAAAATAAATAAATGAAGATGAAAAAGGTGGTTATAGATCAGGAAATAAAAGACACAAAAAGTGAGAGGAGAAAAAAAGAAAGAGAAGCTTAAGAGGCACCTCACGAGCCAAGTCATTATAATTTTCGGCAAATTGCCTTTATGCTAAACAGCTGCTGGTCTTTCTTCTTATTTCTTTTTCTGCTTCACTTCTTCTTCCTTTGATACTCATACTTTATCCACCTTATCTTGAATTATTATTTCATTTTTCATATTGCAAACTATCAATCTTTTATAATAATAATTGTTTGTCATGCTCAGAAATATATTCGTTTTCTCATTCTATCTTTCATTTATCTTGAGTGTGAGACGATGAATGTTTTGTTCTTATGTATATATACTGAAAAATATACCGTCATTGGTTTGTTGGGCCGCCCTCAACTCATGGGAATATCCTCAGGGTTGGTAGTTTTGCGGGAATGCGATAGTTATAACGTTCGTGTATATATATTGAAAGGATCAAAGAAAGAAATATGAAAGGGAGAAAAAAATAATAATAAATAAATAAAGGACTAATCAATACCGATAAAAAAAAATAAGTAATCTAAATTGCAACATCATCACTTTCAACAACGAAAACACTACTATAATTATTTTGGAACAACAGTAAATAAATAAATAAATAAATAATGGAGAAATGAACCACAAAATTTTTACTAGCAATTATAAATTATGATAGATAAAAATTGATCTATAAAATTAGGTTCAAGCATATATATTATACCTAAATCTAAAATTAGTTAAATTGTGTTTTATAGTTATTAAATGTCATTAAAATAAGAGTAGAATTACTGGATAATTTTTGCTACCTGAATATTTCAGTGAATTTCTAACGTGCGTGAGAGCCTCTACACACTTTATCATCATATACCACAAACGAGATTAAATATCCGTCTTAACACGAATTAATATTATTTTTTTTCTTTCAGTTATCGCAGTAATGCATTATATATTACAATATGAAGAAAAATAAATTGAAACAATATCGTATATATAGTTGCATGAATATTTGTGACTATTGTATACGAGTGAGAAAGTGCTTCTAGGCAATCTTGAAAGATCCGCCTACGTTTAAAGGTGCATGATGGTGATTGTATTAGTGGTAACAGCGTGCAAAAATTCAACCCAATACAAAATCTCCTTCAACGTGCAACACTCTCTTTTATTGGCCATTCAAATATCCCTCCGGCAATACACATAGTCTCAGCATCATCTCTCCATCACGTTTTATTTTTATATTTTTTTTTCTTTTACATCTTATTCCCTTGGTCGATTTCATATCTCCTTTTCTCTTTCTCTCTTCACCTGCAAAATTTCCGGACACACGCAATGGCTCTTTTACCGACCGCCCCCGCGGGCACACGCCGACATCACGCAATAATGCAAACCCTGGTGGTGGATGACCTTCTTTACTTGAAGGAAAAAATTTACCAGAAAACGAAGAAAAAAAAAACCTTTCTCAGGAGATCGTGTACAGGAGTATATACATGAACGTACATCGACAGGTTTTTTATTTTCCTTGTGCGAAATTATATATACGCATATATCGAATAATGACACAGATAAAAAAAAATTCATGGAATAAATATAATAAAAATATATTTTTTTATAATATATATTATATTCAATGTTTAAAAATATTTTTTTTTTTCTAGTTGATAAAGACTCCGTTATAAACGTATCGCTAGATTGGATACAAGATTCATTGGTAATTACTTGGACATACCACTTTGAGTTGTGGTTCGTGTCTCGTGCCAAAGGAGAAAATCACTGAAGAAGAAGATGAAGACGAAGAAAGATAAAGAAGGATGAGAGAAAGAGGAGGAAAAGATTGGAGGTATGCTTCCCACGCTCTCCCAATGGTTACAAGTTCATCGTGAGCCTTGGGGGCAAATGTTGCTCCCGAATGACGAAGAGAGGAACGCGATCACGAAATGCCTCGACGCGATGTGCGTAATTTCCATTAGATTATACACTCAGAGGTGACTTCAGTAGGTAGTATACACACACAAACACACACACATATAAAACTATGTAATAATATAGCAGAGCTATGACGTTATTATTTTTCATTTGATTGATTAAAAAATTGTCATAGAATAAAATGAAATTTCGAACGTGAAAAAGAAAAATGAGTAGAAAAGAATACGGTCAATTGCATACATTGCGGTATAATGTATTTTTTACCATGAAATAAAAAAGGAGAAAATATAGTATATCAATAAAGTATATAGAATAAAATGTGCGATATATGTAATGCAGTTTTTCGAGGGGGTTATATGTGCACCGAGCATGGGCTTTTGCGCGATTGTTATTAATTAGGCAGTTGCTGAGGCAAGCAATATCGCGCTCCCGCGCCAGGTGATAAGCTTCACCTGCATGGCCCACACACAGACACACTAAAAATCCACCACAAATAGTGGAATATATGCATATATACGCGACAGCACATGGCCTCCACGAGGAGATTATACATGTCCACGTGCACCAAGTGACGTTATGGGGTTTTCAAGCAACAAAGCTAGTAGTAGTGGAACACACGGGCCCTTAATAGGGGTTGACCGCGTGACATCTGACCCACATCCGGTCCCTTTACCTATACACATAGTAGTATATATAAATAAATTATAAACTATCGTAGAATGCATCTTCAAGATTTATTGGTAAATCATTTTTTTACGATTTCTTTTCTCCATTTTATCGGTCTTTTAAATTATTTATGAGGCACAGCGGATAAATCAATCATTATTGTCAAATTATCTTTTCTCGTTTTGTTTATACTGGTATTAGCTACCAAAAGGTAGAGACCTATTTATATTTGGCAAATTTAGTGTCATTTGATTGATGAGATAGGTCAAACAAATAAATTGAATGGAAAATCATTTGAATATACAAATCTATTTTATTTTTTTCAGTAATGAAGAAAAAAAAATATAGACATTGATGCTTGCGTGTACTCATTGGACTTCCGGTTCCGGCGCGTGCGGTTTCATGAGATATATATACATAATGCAATTGATCTGAGAAAAATAAAGTGAAGGAGAAAAAAAATAAAAGGTATGTATAGATATATAAAGAATGAGTGAATTTGGACTTGCACCTGACGTGTTTGAACCCGCCTTTTTAACGTAGATCTTTACATGATAGAGATGTTAATGGAAAAAGAAATGGTGTATAGCATGGGTAATAGTGAGATGTGCGATGTAAATTGAGTGTGTGCCGATGTGTATTCCAAACTTTTTTTTATTTCTGTCTCACTTACTCAACAAATACACCGCCATCGCCGATAACAAACAAATAATTGGTGCCTACCGATTGAATTCTTGAATGATTGTACATGTAACGCCCATCCTTTCACCTCCAACATCGCTCATGCTTGATCTCTTAACTAAACACTGAAAAAACACACAAGAAAAACAATTGACCTATCAATTTATTAATTTTTTTTTTTCTTCATCAATTCCTTTGGTAATTATTATTTATTGATTTTTTTTTCTACATATTTCAAGGAGGATCAATGATAAAAAATAAATAAATATAAAATATAGCTTCACTTACTTCAAGTGAATAAAATAAAATAATAAATGTTTTTTTTTTTATTTGGGGAACCTCCAAAAAATTTATTTGGGTGGTGTAATAAAATTACATGTGGCCCCATGTGTTGCTGATGGTGATGATGATGTTGCCTGCTTCTACTCCGTCTGTGTCTCGTATGCATCGACTTGTATCTCGTAAACACATATATATGTATATACATACCCAGTAGAGAGAATTATGCCAAATGACAGCATATATAATGCTCAATAAACGAACCACATGGTCACCTTATGGAAAGCTCATTTCTACATAGGACAACTGCTATTATTATGTATATTACTGTATAATAAATATATATGTATGACCTTTCAAATTTATTATCAACACCAGTAAAAATAATTTATTTTTATTATTAATTTTTTATTAATTAATATAGATGAATATTGATAGTATTCATTGTGTTATTTCTGATATTGTTTTATTGCAGATTTATATATACGTTTGGCAAAAGTCGAACAATCAAATTTAGCTGAGTTATATAAAGAAGCATCACATATGTTGATATATAACCAGATGGTAAATTAGGCACGCTATTGTATGCTAATAAATAAAATAATATGACGAAGTTGCAACGAAAATATCATCAGATTGAAATAAATGGAGAATGAATTTTTTTTTTATTTCAATTTTTCTGTTTGAATTAATTAAATATATTTTTTTTTTGTTTCAGATTTAGGTGATAGAGAGATTACTTTGACGCACAATTGAGTTTCGACACCTGACAAGAGCCCTTTACTTTTTCTCACCACCACCATATATACGTAAGTAGAAAAAAAAAAAAATTAAAAATGGAAAAAAATAAAGAAAGACGAGGTTTATATTCAACTAAAGCCAAACAGCTTGGGGAAATCACCTGCTCAGGCAATTTTACCTGAATGCTTACACACACCCACACCCTACAGTCATATATTACTCAAAGGGAACAAAGACTTTTCAACAATAAAAAAAAAAAAATCACTTGCGAACCCTACGAAAAAAAAATTAACTATAATTATTAATTATACGAATGATAATTTTTAAAAAGAAAAAAAATTAATTTCGTATGTATATAAATAATTATAAATTTTTTTTTCGTTGTTTATATTTATTGGGTCATTGAATTGATTAGGAAAAATGAGTAGGAGGTGGTGTAAAGAAAAACGATAAAGAGGGGAATAAAGGGGTTGAAATAGCAATTAAAATATATCGAATGTCCGGGTCGGCGCGGCGCCAGACTCTGTAACTTTATATATCGTGCAAAGTTTATATACACGCGCCAACGCGCACATACTATTACGTATATCTCAGCAACGTCGCCATCGTTATAATCATCAACTAGATTATATTTATACATAGATATATAGTTTTATACACTTGCACATATGCAATAGTGTTCAGTAGTTAGTGACCCCAGTCAACGTGCACAACACGTACGTTAACAAATATATATTTATATACGTAATATACGTACGTTACAGCTCACAAACGCAACATCTGTTTTCACCGGTCCACGTGTCTTTCCAATATTCAACAATTATTTTCATTCTAAATAATACATAAACATATATGCATGAAAATTTATTATCGTAATATAAATTTTTTTTTTTCGGCCATTAATTAATTTATAAAATTATATGATTAGATATTTTTATGTTTGGATAATATGTAAGATAATCTGTAAAATAATTACAGAACGAAAATGAATTAATATATATATGTATGTATTTATTGTTGTTTGACATATTCGTGCGCTCTATTTAGCATTATGCATTTTTTCACGGGTCTGTAGTCGTCTAGACGCGTGGCTATTTCGATTCATGCATGTTTCACATGCGTATATGTAGATGGATATATAGTTAACTAGTGTATATACGTAACACATACATGTGTTTATATATTTTGTCGTTGTCGGAGTATGGTCGGCACGCAACGAATCTCTCCACTTGCAAAAGTCGTATATGCGTCGTCGACGCCCAGTAACTCTTTTACTCACTTATATACTAACTATAAAAAATAAAATAAAAATTTAGATGCATTCCTCACCGGTCATGTTAATTATTTCTAATTGCGTCAATAAAATATATTTTATTTTTATCAATTTTGTAGTTGAATTAAATAGTAATGAAATGATAATCTTGATCGTATATACATTAAAGACAAGATTGAGACAACTATTTAAACGCCTACAATTTATCGTATATAAATAATTTTTGTTACGTTAACTTTATCAAACATAAAAATATACAATTTATTTTGTCAAAGATAGGTATGATTGAGGAGTAAATTTCAGAATTTGAAAGATGACAGAGACGCCAGCTGGACGTCGACAGGCGCCGCGACGTCAACACGACGACATATTTCCTCATGTCCTTGTTTTGTATATAACGCCAACGATGTCGAAGCACACACGAGACGCGCATCTAAAGCTGGCGTCGCGACGTCTATATAACATCGTTCGTGGGTTACTATCTTTTATTTCGTTCATCATTTAAAAGCATCCAGACAAAATTGCGATCAAGACAAGTATGATGTGCCATGTAAATTAAATTAAATATTTTGTTACAATTTAATTTGGAATAAATCGATTTATAATTTTTTTATTATTTCCATATACACAAGACGTTTATGAAAATAATTACGAAAGTTGTGCGTAGATAAAACTATAGAGATACGTTCGTGTACGTTCAAATATATACATGCAAATATCAGTGGAAAAATATGTGTATACGCAGACGAGATTATACTGCGCTTCTGGCATCAGAAAATAGACGATATATATACTTTTGTTGCCACGTGTACGCGCCTACCAGATGCGTCGTCCGCACATGACATGTATATAAACGATATAAAATAATAATAATAATAATAATAATAATAATAATGATGATACTGCCATTTTTATAACGAATATCACGCACATGAACGTATAGTATATTTATAAACTATAATTCAGATTAAAATTTGTGCAATTAATTTATATAAATGATCAATTGCGTTTATTTTTCATTTTATTAATTGAATATATATGTATTTGTTTAATGTAATGTAGAATTTATTTTTAACTTTGCGAATGAAGATAAAAATAATCATATCATATGTGCAGGGCGTTAAAACTGAGACTTCCTCGTAAGGAGATACCATTCTGGGTAGTTGGTCAAGTTAAATAAGAAGAAGAAGAAAAAAAAAAAGAAGAAGAAGAAGAAGAAGAGTAGAAGGATGGCGAAACGACGTGGAGGCAACTCGATATCCCTGGCGGGTCGTTTCACTCTTTTCAGCAAGAAAAAAGGTATAAAAAAAAAATCATAATGAATATAAAAATGTACATAGAGAAAGAATGACCTGCTTGCACCAGCTGGGTCACTCTGCATACAGAGTGCTGGCAGTTGTTATAAATCTCGTCTTCTTCTCTGTTTTAATCTTAACATATTCACAGACCCACATACACAAATCATATGCGCTCGTCATGCGTAGGAAGCAAACATGGATATATAAAATGATGATGCATATACAGGAATATATATACATATATACGCGCGTTTCTATGTTCGTACAGAACTGCACATCAAGCGGGCTTGCCTTTCATCTTCGACCTCAGTGTCGTCACCCTCAGTAAAATTCACTCTAATAACATATTTCATTTAACTCAATTCATCGCAGATATACATATAGTATCAATTAGGTACCCTTTCTTTTATATATATATATATTCATATCTAATATAACATTTCTGATAAGAGTAGCAATTTAAATTAATTTTTATAATGAAAATTAATCCCAAAAAGTGCGAAAAAAAAATGTGCAATAATATTTTTTTGACTGTATATGTATAAAAGGGTGAAAAGGACCCACTTGGGGAATGAGATTGTGGGCCACATTTTAGGCATCTGGAATTGGTCCCCGGGATTGTTAAGAAGGACCATAGAGTGTAGGAGAATATATATATTCCAACGTAATTAGGACTGGTCGTGGCGCAGGTATAGAGACTTGTATAGCGGGCGGGCATATTTTACATACATATATATATATAGATAGCGTCGTACTACTACTACTACTGCTGCATAACTTCCAGGAATAATATTGAAGGGACTGCTATTCCCTCGTCCTTAGGATCAGGTATCGGTTACACGCACCGTCAAAAAATCACGCATTTGGTCATTTCAAAAAGGTGTTTTCAGGGGTATCAGTGACATTTAGGACAATAGCCCATCTCCTTTTTCTCTTTAGTGTCCCACACCTGGATGTCTCAGAGTCTAGTCATTTTTCTCAGCGTCATCGCACTCATATATATACTCATTCATTTTTCTTATTTAGCTATATAAATAAGTAAATTATTCAATTATTAAATTTTTTCGAAAAAAGTTCATCAAATATTATTATATTTTTATCATATTTGTACTTTAATCGTGATGATGGTCGCATACACGTCAACAATTTCATGGTAAATTCTCAGTTGCACCTGTTGACATAATCCTAACAATGTGACATTGACCCACGATCCCCATGACGAATTCATAGTTTACAAAAATGAAAAGGAAAAAAAAAACCAAGTACAGGTATGTCTATTCCGTATATGAGAAACAAAAATTTATTGAAAGAAAAAAATTTATAATAAAAAAAATTCCTTAATAATTATCCAGAAATTATTAGCAATTAAATTTTTTTTTTTAGTACGATCATTAAAACTTTCGCTTGCAATATATAAAAAAATTAAGTTTGGATCTTATTTTTGTCTCTATATTAAAAAAAAAAACAAAAAATACACAACTGTACGCTCTAAGGTCTCATTAATTTCACGCGAGGGGGATTAATTATCGCGATATAGCGATCGGGGTTCATCGACGATATAATGGGTCTGGGATATGTGTGCGCATAATATCCCCTCTTAACTTATTCGAAATAGCTTGCACGTAAAAGATTCATTAAGTTACGGTGCCAAGTGTATATAAGGCCCAAAAATAACGTGAAGGATATATGTATGGTAATGAACGCGTAGGACGGGGTGAAGATGATGGCAAAGTTACCTCTATATATATATATCCATGTATATTTTGTATGTGTATGTGTATAGGTATTATAGCATCAGTGAGAAATGTGAACAGGAATGAATGATGTACGCACGCAGCAGGTGCGCGCGATTGGACTCTCTATACCATCATAAGTTCCAAGTTATATATCCTTAACGACTTTTGCGAGGTCTCTTGCCTCCTATATATACTTTTCAATCTTCTCTTTCTCTGTCTCGTCGTCGCATCTTCCAAACGGTCCCGCCAGTTCTAGTGTGTACACCTGTACCATCATCCACTGCCACATTTTTATTTGCACAGTATGTGAAAATAAAAAAAAGAAAAAAATAAATAAAATATATTTAAGGCCCCAAGAAAATTTTTCGGTAAATATAGAGGAAGGAATGTTTCCAATGCGACGATATATTTATTTATCTATGTATTGAATATTTATTTTTCGATAAAAAATATTTATAATGATCCAAATTCAAGTCTTGTCACGTATTTTTTGGATCCTATTGTCTAATCAACCCAATATACATATATATTTGTTTAGATAGGAGATGCATTTTATTTTGTAAGATAAAATATATATTTCAGTATGACTTATATTCCCTACTTAAATTTTTTTTGTTAGACTTACTATAGATGATCATCGCATTGCGCCCCAACATCATTTGTAGTGTGTGGTAACATATATATGAATACAAATATCTATGCATAGACATTCACAAAATTGTAATGGGCACACAGGTGTGTGTCTGGATGCAAGTGAATCCCATACGGCACATAGGCGCCAGGACCCAGCGGGTTGTCGCGTCCTTCGGCTCTACTCGACGCGTCAAAAAGAAAAAAAAAACGTAAGAAAAAGATATATATCTTGAGAAAAATAGAAAAATATATGTATGGACCCATCTCGTCTTTCAGCTTCTCTTTGATCCGAATTAACTGTCTCCTCTTAACGCAGGTTGATCATCAGGTAAAACGCACCTGTGTGTGCAAAAGGTGTGGCTTTATCCTTTTTTTTTTTTTCATCTTTCATTTCTTTTTCTTCCCTTTTTTTTTTTAGGGATTAAAATCGCTCAATAAACTCGGAAAAATTCTTATATATTTTTATTACGTATTATATATATACACATGTGGACGTATGTTTTTTTTTCTTTTTTTTTTTTTCATTCAAGTCATTGTAATTTGACTTTGTGGGATTTTTATATTCTCACGGTTTAGTATTCTGTATATTGCTGTGGCATCAAAAAATTCTCGGCATTTCCTTCCGAATTCCATGCAGCCAAGCTAATCCTAGACTAGCGATTATATAGCACGAACTCTATACTAGCACCGGATAATTTTCGCATTGAATTTTTCGGACTAAAGTTCGCGTGACTGTATATACTTTCTTTTTTCATTTATTTCTATTTTTAAATCATGCCAAAAGCGATGCGAAATGGTACGTTATGTATATACCAATGAGGATGATATTATTGAATGCAACGATGGGAACTATATTACTCACAGCCCTAAAACCTGATAGAGAATAATTTTACTGAAATTATGCAGCCACGTGTATTGCTATTTTTTCGTATATATACTATATACTATGGATTTGCACCATCTATATACTGTTTTTTCATCGTTTGTATTTTGTATGCTCGGTATTTGTTGTATATGTCATACGGTCATTGTGACGTTGAATAGTGGAAAACTTACTAGAAATTTTTTCATAAATTTTATATCCAATAACATATTGAAATAGAAAATAATTAAAAAAAAAATATGAGACAGTGAGGTCTACAAATATATATTAACACTCGAACTATATGCTACGATAATTTGAAGTGAGTACTTATAGTTTCCTATATTCTCAGACACACTTTAGATTCAAAATATATATATGTAAACAGCATGTATATGGATATAAGTTTTTGAAATTTCGTGTACCTTTCCCACGGTATTAATCGAACATTATTCGTCTTCAGTTTGATGTTTTTTTTATTTAATTTTTGGTTAATTTCTTTTCTTTTTTTTTTTTTTTGTTTCTTTACAGTCTGTGCAACATCATCAGACACAGCAATGAACTGTAGTATCTCTTCCCTTTTTTTTTTCTCCGTCTTAACGTCTAAAGCACATAGAGTTAAAGAGAGGGTGCGAGCATGAAAAGAGTTCAAAGAACCACGAAAAAAATTCGGTTCACGTGGGAGTGGAACGAGTTGGTAATATACCCCCTTTAATAGACCACTAATATTCTGCGAAACAATTATTTTAGTCCTTTGGCCCTGCTCTACTCTAGCACGAGAGAAGGGGTGTATATATGTATTTAAGGTAGGCACAGAGCGTAGAACATGGCAATTTTAAACTAAAAAAAAAAAAAGATAATATACTTTCTTGAAAGAAAAAAAAAATAATATAAAAAATAACAGATATTTATGAAATATAAAAATCGATGGAATATCATGAGAAACATGAATGATACTTCCTCAAGTCCTTCTTTGGTATATTATATACTACATTTGTGTTGTACACCTGGTTCTTGTTGTAAAAATGGAAAAAAATTTGACGCAAACAGCAAGCCCGTTGTTCAATAATAGAAAACGAATAACGAAAAAAAGAAAAAAAAATCGCCGCCTTCACCTGGAAAACTTTTAAAATTTATCTAAATCTAAAGAAAATTTTTTCTTTCTCACCTGCTGCTTATATAGTCGACATTAATTGCCATTATGAAATTATTTTTCTGTTGGATTTTTTCAACGCACCTGTAAATGCATCCTAAAATCTATATTTTTCATTTCAACTTTCCTTATTTTTCTATATATTTTTTCTTCTTTATATATACTTAAATCGTTATAGATGAATTTTTATGATGCCTATGAGAAATATTGTCTTGACGCAATCACATGTATAAGCGGGCACATGTTTCAGTTGGTTCTTTATATTTTCATTTGTTTTTCAGTATCCTGAAGTTTACTATGATTATCA
The DNA here is from genome assembly GCA_030347275.1 of Microctonus aethiopoides. NCBI lineage: Eukaryota > Metazoa > Arthropoda > Insecta > Hymenoptera > Braconidae > Microctonus > Microctonus aethiopoides. The sequence goes on from JAQQBS010001423.1 coordinate 238,575, forward strand.
CCATATCAAACAATTAACACTCATATAGAGTTTTGCTGTGGGGTGGAACAGTAAAACCGTTACAGGCGTGGCTATACGATTATGATGAAAAGACATTGAGACTTTATACTGTTTTCTTTTCTTCTTCATTTCACACTGTACGTATATATATTTACTATAATTGCATATATATAGAGTATACGTATTATATGGCGCCACATGGGAAATATGATCCAGTGCGTCGTCACTTACATACACAATTCGAGGAAAAGTTTCCGTAGGCCTACATCCCCATATTACACGCATTTTTTTCTCACATATGCTCCATATATAATTTTAGCACGCCTATATATAATATATAACTCTGATTTTTTTCATATACAGATCATTTGTTTATTTATCCAATATTGACAATTTATTAACAATGTTACTTATATTGGAGTTTATGGGGAGAGGGTGCGAGGACGATGATATATATTGTATAATTTGGACTTTGGCGAGAATCGCGTTTCAAAGTAATTTGTCAGTCGCGAAAATCCCTGGGTAAACAATAGGACGCTGTCGCGCGTATACTCTCTGTTGACAATGCGCGACCATCGTATCCACCTTCGCATATATATAATACATCAACAACCGTTGTGTATATAGTATGCATGTAGCACGTAAACCAGGCGCGATCTAGCTAGCTCGCTGCATATCCCTCTGTTTCGTTTCCACTCTCATTCGTCCACTTACTCACTCAACTATGATCCTCTCTATCTGATCCCTTTTATTTCACTCTTCTTCATCTATGAATATGGATAAAATACACGAGATCACACAACACAGTTGTTTTGTCCACAACGTGGACAAATTTGCTTTTGTCCTGGCAGTAAAACGTAAATGCGTAAATGTCTATGTACAAACATGTTTTTCTCACCAATGACACAATTGTATTATATTGCAGTAATTAGCTACAACTTCGTTTCATTTTTAAATGTATTTCGACATATTTTACTTTATTTACATCAAGTTATCATCAGTTTTACATACATTTTATTATTATTATATATTGCAAAATATTATTATTGTGATGAGAAAAAAGGGAGAATATATATTAGTATATATATACATGTATTTTCTATTGTATATTTCTCTTTCTGCTCGCATCTCCGCCCTTATGGCGCTGTAATTGAAACAGCACGTGTCACAGGACACGCGGGATCGCGCGGTGAAGGGAAACAAGGCACCAAAACTAATGGCGCCATTGCGTTATCAGAGACGTCACGACCAGGGAGGGTGTGATGCGACGAATTATATCGTCCGCGGTACATGGAATATAGAATTTATATACAAATATACGTCTGTGTAGTGCGGGTCCAATCCGATATATGATTGTCTACATTTCACCACAACCATATATACTAATACATGTAAACATATAAATTATACATGTACGTATATGCACTACAATTAAATATTTACAAAACCGTAAAATAATGTAAATGATGAAAATTCGACAATTATAAATGGGAATTTTTCCAAATTATTATAAAAATTACTTTATATATATCGTGGTGTGTAAGGGTGCTAGAAGGGTGTTAGAAGGGTAAATATAGAAATAGGAGTCATATGTATATGTGTGTACACAATATTCGTGTATAGATGTATGGGTGTTGGATGTCAAGCACAGAAGTGAAGTAACACGGGGGAGGATTAGCTGATTGGCGTCGACGAGGCCATCTGGCACTGAACGTATCCACCGGACAGCTTGTCCACCGCATATACGAGGATATAGAGTGAGTTTTAGAGAGAGAGTGGAGAGTACTGATGCTACAACCAACACGATCTCCGTCCACTCCAACAACCCCGACAGCTGACGCAATTCGACTTATTACTCCCCTCGGATCATATCTACATACATATATAAATACATATGTGTTTATGTGCAGTGTTTGGTTACGTTATCTATGGGCATTACTGTGTTAGGAAACAAATTAATATAGATATATTGGCATTCTTCATTTTTTTTTATTGAAAAAAAAAAAACAAAAAAAAAACAAAAAAATAAAAAAAGATTTTTTTGTCATTGTATGATTGTTCATATTTATTATTTATTTTTACTATTTTTTTTTTCAATTAATGTTGCGCTGTAAAATTAATATTATTCATGAAATGACGTTTATTTTTTTACAATAACTGTTGGGATTACAGGATTAAAAGTGATGTTTAGGACCTGGGGAATTTCCAATACAACATCTGGAGGACACCCTTATTGGCGCATATGTTTCGCAGATACATATATATATACTATAAATACTGGAGAATTTTCAGTGACCACGTGTACAAGGAAATAATCTTCTGCACATTTCTCTAAATGTATGGTAACAATTCGCCTTTTTCAAGCTTACACATGTACACATTGTGCATATTATATATTATCTTATAGAATATATAAATAAATATATAACCGGCCATAATATTATGAGAGAAATTTCCCATGGAAAGTTTCATAATCCGGTCCACCAAAGTATATTTATTTGTTTATTTGCATGCTTTTATATATTATTATGTATATTTTGAAAAATATATTTCCCAAAAGATTTTACTCGAATAATTCCCTGAATTTTATAGTGCACACTTATAAATGCTTTAATGTATAAATATATTTTTTTTTTATTTTCAAGTGTTATTGATCTATCAATAGATGCTATTGTTCATTCAATGGAAATCTTAAACTTCCCGGAGAAATGAAAAAAAAAAAAAAAAACATCTCACATAAAATATCATACATATAATACAAGAGGGGAAGTATCGCTCAACAGTGACGCCTTTCATCTCAGCATTTAAATATAATATATATGTAGTGAGAAGACTTGTAAGAAAGAGACGATAAAGAAATTGAGAAGGAAGACAGATGGAAATTAAAGCGGTAAGACAAAAAAAAACATTTTTATACATATTTAAAAAGTACCTTTTAATAATGCTCAAATATGTATTTTCGTGATAAATACTATTATCTTTTCTATTCAATTTTGTGTTTGTTTATTGCATACTTTATTGCTATTCTAATCGCGTGAATTGTATTCACGTATAAAAGTGCAAATTTTAGTGTAATTTATTTATTTACCAAATACGATTGGTGGATAACAATTAATGATAGTATTTATAGTATAGACAAATAGATATAATTCATTTGCGTATTCTCGCGGACGTGCTACAAAATTATGTAGCACATTTATGCAGCATTCACTAATTTAATAATTAATAATTATATTTTTGGCATATTTATAAAAATCAATTTTAATTCATAATCGTATTTGAACGCGACTTATTATTAATACATTCGTATGTGTTTTTGTGGAAAGTACGTATACATGTAACTATTTTTTATTTCGTCTTCCCCCATCATTTCCGGTGAATTCTCTACACGCGTTGACTTGTATCTCCCGCATATTTATCTAATAATAAACGCGTTTGCCGCGACGATGAGAGAAAAAACAGAATAGTTTGAGCAGTGGTAAGATGAAGAAGTAGTGAATCTTATTTTGCTGCTTCATTTTCTCCTCCGTTATTTTGTATTCTTGTTCTTCTTCATCGTGCAGTGTATCTACTTTGGGCGCCACATAGCACAAACCACGGCACGTGATTTACGTTAATAGGCGGCACGCGACCACAAGTAATCCAATATGTATATATATTTTATTTATACATTTGTATAAATTATTAAATTTATTGAAATATTTTCCAATATTAATAATCATTTCTTAGTATTTTCTTCATTTATTGTTTCAACCGATTGCAGGGACGATAGAAATATATATTATTAATTTTGTTTTTACCCCAAAAATGAAAGTGAATGCAATATAGACAGTTAGGAATTATCCCTATATAAATCAAAGATATGCAATATATAAGAATGAATGAGTATAAGAAAATGATTAGAGAAGTTCCGGATTCATATATCGTACATCTGTGCTTGAGTGTATATAGGACGTACTATTAAGTGTATATAATAGTTGGAATCCGGAAATTTTTGGGGCTTTACAGATGTCGGCCATACGCCCAATGAGGGCAATAAACATCCCCATCGTTGTCACACACATGTATATAATATATCTGCATAGAAAAATTTCTTTCATAATTTTTTTTTTTTTTTAAGAATAAGAAAAAGGAAAAATCCTCCATGTGTCTCTCACCTTTTGTCTCTACAGATGTAAAAAACAAAAAAATGTTTAAAATATTCAAGTGTGAAATATTTGATTCCATTTGAATAAAATAATAATAATAAGACAGTTAATATAAGACAGAAGACCACAGGCATATATATCCTGCAAGAGTATATAACCAAAAGACAGGAACGATGAGGGAAAGAAACGAAATAAAATAAAAAATAAATGATTATTATATTGGAGTGAAAGGAGAGGCAAGAATTTCGAGGGCGACTCTGGGAGATCCTTGAGATGATCCGCGCCACCGGGTAAATGGTCACGGGCATAAAGTATATATCTCTCTTTCTTTTATATCTTTCTTCTTGTTATTCTCTCCACCTACACATACTGACTGTGAAACACTAACAGATAAAACGGTGAATCGTCGTTGGGTGGGCGCGCGAGTATAAAGAGCGTGAGAGCACGCACAATTATGTCAAGTGAAAAAGAGAAGAACAGAGACAAGAGTGACAAATAGAATAAGTACACAGTTATAAAAGTACATGAAAAGAAGAGAGAGAAATATATATGTATATATAAGTAAGAGAGAACAAATGGAATGACGATGAAATACAGAATAAAGCACCATACTCCCATTCCCTCGGACGGCTGGCGCCGTTTTGTCGCTGGTTGATCCCCACCGTTTTCATTTTTGCCGACAATGCGTGCATTTTCCCCCACTTGGCATTAACCGCGCGTTTGTCTGTGTGCGACTGCGCGCGCGTATACTCGCTGGTGTGGCTGAGCCACAGACACGCCAGTACTTGACTTGCCTCACACGTCACCGCATCTCTCCCACTATTTCTACACTTGCATACTCATATACTTATCCCCCCACTTTATTTATCCCTTATTGTAGTACTTGTTCACACACCAATGCACTGGCTCTCCCACTGGCACTCTTGAATCCCCTTCCACTATGTTACTCCTTAATAGCCTTTATACAACTATACACTGGTCAAAGTGAGTTTTCGTTTCGACGGGCGCTTTGCGCGCTTTTCATGCATTCAGTTAGCGGCCGTGCGCCAAAGCAATAATATCATCTGTAATTTTATTATTCTCAAGATATTTTTTATTTTTGTGAATTTATTTTATAGTGCTACAAATGATTATTAATTATTTTTTAATAATAAACGTGTGACATTTAAGTGGAATATATTAAAATATATTAAATACATGATCGATAAATAACGATAAATAATATATAAATAAATATTTATATATTGGTTCAAATTGTTGTCAACAAAATTAAATTGTTGAATAACTACAAAAAAGTGTGATAGTGCAATTAATTATAGAGAGTTGAAAAAAATTTATTATCAATTTTTATTTGACTGTGAGTGCATACTTGAGTTTTATTTCAAGAGTATTAAACAAATAATTAACTCAACTATAAAGGATTTGTCATGATGAATTCACACGTGATGGAATCAACGTGTGAGCTGTCGGCCTTCATCAAAGGTAGTCAAATCATGATAAATAATTTTTTTTTTTAGTATACTATTCTTATCATTCTTGTATCATGTTGATTGTTTATATTGTAAACAATAGATAAATATAATTGTAAAGATATACAAGAGATTTTAGCAAGAATGAATTTTTAAGAGACATTTGGACAGATTTAATTTGATTTTTATTGAATTAACTTGAAATGCGATTGGACATGAATAATAATTATTGTTAGAGAAGTAGGCGCCAGTTGGACGGGTTGAAATCAAAGGTAGAGAAAAAGAGAGAGATTATGTATGTCTTGCTAGCATATACTACCACTACTACTATTACGATGGCGACGACGATAGAAAGAGAGAAAGAGGGAACAGACGCGGCGCCAGCGTGGGTCGACGTCGCAGACGATCAACCGCCAAGCGCAAAAGCCGATCCAAACACTCTACTCGACCCCTTGACCGTATCCTTCACCTCCTTCTTTTATATTTTAATAATTCTTTTGCTCCAAAATAACATTCACATGCGTATAAAATTTACAAATTTTTTTCAAAATAAACTGCAAAAAAATTTTTCACAAAAAAATAATTATCCCATTCTTCAATATATATTTTATATTGATCATCGAGAATATTTATTTAACTTAACATTGGGGATGTAATTACATTTAAATGATTGATCAAGTATGAATTTGAGGTTTCGTGATTATTTAAATATAGAGTTGGAACATTTAATTAAATACTGTAATTTAAAAAAATTATTTTCAATTATAGTGGCATAAATATTCAAATGATGATATATATAAGAATATGTATAAAAAATTAATTTGTTCATTTAGTGTACGTGCCAGATGATGATTTAATAGTATGGTTTATTAATAGTAGAAGGCGGAAATAATGCTTACACTTTGACTTTTATTGACTTCCGGAAGTGTTGACGGGGCGAGACTATCTGGATTGAATATCTCGACATGGATTATACATGGCAGAGTCTCCCAGGCGTTACGAAACAATATCGTTTTGCGTTAAAACACAGGTATATATTTATATATGGTAGTGTGTGTATATAATTTAAAGTTGAGCTGAGTGAATTAACAAGTATTTGTGTGTCGATGCACTTGTCGTCTTGCGGCATTTTGTATACATCTTTTGATGTGTGTATGTAAAGCGTGTGAGTAGGAAGAGAAAGGAGAAAAGTATATTGTAATGCGGTTGGGATAGTTAGCAATAAGTCAGCAATGACGAATTATAACGGGCAGATAAGCTCGCACCTGTGCGCGCTTCGACTTATTTTCTCTCACCCTCCCTCGCCCACAGTATCTCCCTCTCAATCTTTATATTAAATATGCGTCACGCCCAATAACAACAACTGTGTCTACACAGTATTCTTTTAATTTACTCATCGTTCATTAGGGGAGAAAAATTTTTTTTAAATCAAATACCATTGTCGTTATTTTTCTCAAATTCAAATATTAATGATAAATTTTCAACTGGATAATATTTTTATTTATAGATTTATGTTCATTTTTAAAGACAAAGAAATGGAATGGATAAAGAGAGGAAGCAAAGTGAGTGTGAGTAGAGAAAAAAATAAAATAAATAAATGAATATGTACAATTTGAGTGTGTGTATGTGCGCGCATATAACCCACGCATACGGTTATAGAGTTAGAATGAATCTGCGCCGATGACTCAGAAAACAAATCAATGGAAAAAAAAGGTGCAAAAAAAAAAAAAAAAAAAAAAAAAAAAAAAAAGAAGCGAAAGGAAAAGAGGAAAAAAAAATACCAAGGAGAAGTAAAACGTAAAGATCATCACGTAGGAGTCGTTTTTTTTTTCTCTTCTCACTCTCGCATCATGGTTTCACCGAGCACAGCTGGGAACCGTCTCTTGTGCGCCCACTCTTGTTCTTTATATATGCTCAAGCACATACACGAATGGATAAGTCCACCCCGGCAGCACGTGCTTTCCTCTCTCTCTCTCTTTACCCTCATCACCTTCTTTATTCTCTTGAGTTTCTTCTGCATCATTTTCTTATTCTCCGCAAGATGATCAAGAGAGCATCTGGTCAGCGGCTTCCTCATCTTTGCGAATATATCCCGAGGTATTTATTTTTAACAATGAAAAAAATTAAATCAAAGTTAAATCAGCCATATAAACAAAATATAAAATTATTCAACAGAATATAAATTTATATTTATATTCCGTTGTTGGGATATATTTAAAAATAAAATATGTATTCAATTTTTTTCGTGTGTTTGTATACAATATCCTTTTTATATATACTGCGCAGTGAGTGATTATTTGAAAATGAAAAGGTTGCATCAGGTCATGATTAGTAAACAAATATGGGACATCAGACCAGACTCTGACACGATATGAAAACGATAATATAATGATTACATATATCCAAATAACTGCGCAATATACCATCGGATTAATTACCAATCTTTGACCGTCACTTCAACATACGCGTTCGAGATTAAGTCACAAAAAAAAAAAAAAAAAATTGAAAATAATTGATATTATGTAGTTAATATTTCGTGTATTTTAATTTGTTTATTTTACATAAACTAGTGTACTATGTATACATATATGTGTATATAGACGCCGACAGAACGATATGCGATGTTTATGAATGCAATGGTGATCGATCGTGTTTGCGCCTCTGTCTCTCTCAATGTGGCGCCTGTCGCTGACCTCGAAGACCTATGTCGCGCACATATACACCACCACCACCACCACCACCACACTATATATATGATGTAAAGTAAAATATGTATATAATCTTATAGCCGCAAGTATTCCATCGTCTTTTTGTCGTCATTGTTGATATCGTCATATATACGTTGTTCTGTCAACAAAAAATCTACTGTGTGATAAGATTAATGCACAATTTATTTTCTCTCCCTCATTGGCTTAGAATATTTTCATTCAAATACTCCCACACATAAATTTGTCCAGGTGTGTCTTCACGAAAACAAACAAAATATATTTAAAAAAAATAAAAAATACCACACAAAATATGTACGTTATCTGTTGATGAATACACTCTAGATATATAGACACAAGTACATATCTATATGAGGTCTGGTCCAGGTGGTTGGAAAAAACCGGCTTCTTATCATGAAAAAAAACTGGCTTGAGTTAACACTCTGAAGAAAAAAAAAAATGAAAAAGTGAAATAATCCATAAATATTTTATCGATAAAGTGAAAGTTCAAATAATATTATTGGATGATATTAAAGTATAATTTAACAGAAAAAATCAAACTGTCGAATTAAAAGTTGGATTTATTTGTTAAACTGACAAATATGTCGATTTGTATGATGAAAGAGAGAAACTATTGCTTCTTCACCACTCTGTATACATTTGGTTCGAACTCGAGATCAGTTAGAGCCTGTTGTAAACTCGCATTATAACTCTCCTGGCGCTTATGCATACGTGCAGGTATATACTCTTACGTATAAACATCTATTTATATGCGTATCTACGTATTTATTATAGAGGAAACACATCGTAATCGAATAAACTGCCCTGGTTTATCAGAGTGTTCACGATAACGAGAATTAATAGCTGCTACTTATTTATTATCAACTTGAAAATGAAATTGAACAAAAAATTTATTTTTTCCTATTTTATATTGCAATATTTAGTTATTTCATTACAGATTATTAACAATCTAATTTTATTATTTGTCTTTTGCAGGTGATACAATGTCAGGCTCAGAAAAAGACGCTGGATTTTGCAGTGGTGGCGACGAGGACGATATGTCAGGATTACATTCACCAAGTGCATCTGAGGACAGCGTTGAAGTCCAAATAATGCCAATATCATTACGTAATAAACGTAAATTAGCTGAACCGAGAAAAATTAAAGAGCAATTATTGCAAACGGCGCCATTGAAAAAACGACGATTCGATAATGTGATATCCATTAATAATAATACTATCAATGAGAGAGTAATTGAAGATGAAACAGTGCGCTCATCGTCGCCATTTCGACCGTGGAGTTCATCATCCTCATCATCGCGCATAAATGATGAAATTAAAACTCATCGATCGGAAAATAATAATATTAATTTGTCTTTAAATGACATTGATTATCGTGCTGATGACAATATTAAGGAGCAAAAATGGCGTGAGGAAGAGGAACGAAGGAGAAAAGAGGAGGCTCAACGATTAAATGAGCAACGAATACACGAAGAAGTACTTGCAAGACTTGAACAATCAAAAGTGAGAAATAATTCCGTTAAATCACCGGCATTATCAACTCACTCGGTTGAACGACGAACGAGGCATGAAAATGATGTAACATTAACGAATGTACAACTGATGCCACCTATATCGCAATCAACATCATCGACTCCTTTGTCCTGTTTGACTACCGCCAGTGTTACAACGTCAACGGCAAATTTCATTAATTCAAGATTACAAGATGAACCTTTAGCATTGGTGAGAAAAGATGAAATATCAAGAGTACCTTCACATCCAGCGGTTAATGGTTCATTTGAACGTTCAACTATTTTTTCAACTATTGACCAGCATCAGCAACATTTCCAGAGTGATAGGCATAATTTAATATCACCTAATCACGACAGGAACCAGCAACAACAACAACAACAACAACAACAACAACAACAACAAAGAAATTATAAAAATATGACGAGAGAAAGGAGAATTGAAGCCAACGCCAGAGAACGTACGAGAGTACATACAATAAGTGCTGCATTTGATACACTTAGACGTTCAATACCAGCTTATTCGCATAATCAAAAGCTATCAAAGTTATCGGTATTGAGGATTGCATGCAGTTATATTATGACATTGAGTAAAATTGTTAGTACACCAGAAGGAAATGAGACAACGGGACCTGCGCTTGGTGCTTGTGTTGATCTTGTTTCGAGGACAATACAAACTGAGGGCAAGTTACGGAAAAAAAAAGATGAATAAATTATTTTTCAATTAATAAGTGAAATTAAAATTAATTTACGCACATCAGAAAGAAAATATAAAATAAAGTATTTACTTTATTTATGCTCAAATGCCAATTTATTTTTTAAGATAGAAAACGAGTCAGATAAGCATTTATAGTAATGATGAGAAAATTAGTTTTCTTCTATTATTAATATTATCAAAATTCACGTCCAGTTGTGTGTTTGACAATATAATGTAAATAATAACAAATGTGTATATATGCATATATATTTTTAAACAAATTAAAGAGCAATGTGTGATGAAGAGAGAGAGAAATAGTGCGAGATTGAGAAACTTTGAGTGGGAATAAAATAAAAAATTATGTGAAAGCGACAATAAATTAAAATGAAATTATTTTCATTTGTTTTTAGGAGATAAAATTCGCTTCGAAATCTTTATTTGATCATTATTAAATAAATTGATATTTAAAAATCATTAATGCTTCCCGTGTGTGATTGTGCATGTGCGAATGTTATTTATGCCGACTGAATTATACCAAGTACAAAATAATAACGACAATTAGTATATGTCTTTTTATTTTTCATTATTCTTTTTCGTCTTTATTTTTCTAAAAAATAAACAAAATAATATTCTCACAGCATAAATAATTTCAATTATAATTATGACATAATTTTATTGAAATAATTATTAATGATCAATGAATAATTGTAAAATGTAATTATACAGGAGAAAATTAATTTTAAGAAACGAAGATTAATTAGAATTGGTGTTTTAAAAATGAATTAGACATGTGTACATGTACCTTCTTAGGGATAGAATGAAAATAAGATCAAACATAGTTCCACTCGAATAATATTCTGCTACTTTGTGGTACCAAAAAAAAAAAAAAAAAAAAAAAAAAAAAAAAAAAAAAAAAAAAAGTGGAGAATAATAGAGAACAAATTCAAGTAAAAAGGTGAATAAAAAAAAAAAGAAAGAGATTATTTTCAAATTGAATATGAAACAATTTTTTAATTAATTTTTGCTCCTTTATTATTTTCTTCAATAGATTACCTCAAAAGTTTTGAAATGAAAAAATTAAATAAAGATTTTCCTTATCGATTATTCGCCTTGGCATTATTTTATTACTATCAAACAATATGTATGTAAAAAAGTGTAAACATGTATACTAAATTTATTCAGGTGTACATAATAATGTGGTGCATGTAACTTTGTGCGTCAATGGAGTATTACTATAATATTATTATCGTATTGATAATGTACACATTATACATGTATACGTTTAATGTAAATTTTTCTTTTAAAAATAAGAAAAGACATGAAAAAATTTGATTCATTTAATTGTGCGTTTTCAAAGTGGGACGCACTCAACATTTTTGCAATTAACGTCACACACACAATTTGATAAAGAAAAAAGAAATATGAAAATTTAAAAGAAACAATAATTATACACAGGCTGGTAAGCTTATAAAACATTCTCATAACTTTATGAGAGTACTTGTACGTATCTACATAAAAAAAAATTACGCCTCTCGACTCAGTAAATTTACACTCATTTCACCTTGTAATTTCATGCGGTCTCATCAATGATGTCATTCACGTCTATACATCGCCATCATATACATATACATGCATTTGTTTAATATAATGTAATGTATTTGTGTATATTTGTGTCTTCCTTCTTGATTTAAAATAATTCATCTTGAAAATAAAATTAATAAAATCGATGAAATATAAATTTTTTTGTTTTATTATTACTATCTTAATATTATTGATAATCATTACAGATAATTGAGAATTTCACTACGAGAACGGTGAATTCATAGCCGAGTCACAGAGATTTCACCTAATAAAATTAATTCAAGTTCGATATTCCCGTACGAATGGTGCCTTTAGAGAGAAAATATATCAGGAGAATATAATATATAAGTTGGTCGTACAGTAAAATTTCCCCCTCCATCAAGCTTCTCATTTCACCGTACGAATTTTGCCTTTAAAGAGAAATTGTATCAGGAGAATATGATATATAAGTTGGTCGTTTAATAAATTTCTCCACTTTGTCGGTAAGCAGTAAAATTACTGTGGCACCACTGTAGTTCCACTGGCTCGCAGAAAATATTTAGCAGTGGAACCACAGTGATACCCCTGTGATATCACAGCTAAACAATATGGAATGGGATTATAGTGGTGTCACTGTGGACCACTGTCCAACCGGATAATTATGTACAAATACCAACTTATATATCATATTCTCCTGATATATTTTCTCTCTAAAGGCACCATTCGTACAAGAACATTGAGGCTCAAATAACAGAATCAAGTGTATATGAAATTTTTTTTTTGTAGTATTATTTATTCATATTTAATACAATAGAAAATAAATTCAAGTACAACGGTAAATAAAAAAAAAAAAAGAAAGAGATTATTTTCAGAATATAACAGAAAAAAACTGTATCAAACAAACAAACAAACAAACAATAAGAATGAAGAGGGTACAAATTTGAGGTTATGCAGATCATACATTATGACGTGGATTTGTGTGGAAAATATTATACCAACAATTTGTTTTCCATATTAATCAAGAAATACTTAAAATTTTGAATGGAATTATCTATACAAATGCGAAATAAGTCAAGAGTGAGTATAATTTTTTGTAGGCTATGTAAATATTAAATAAAACGTTTTGATTATTTGATGATTTATTATTTTTTTACAGCAGAAAAATGATATTGACACACATAGTGGTGATTATAATTTGCTTGGTTCTATCACCAACCACATCGAAAAAATATGAAACCAAAGATTTGATAAAGTTACGTGAAGAAGTACGTTCAATGTTCAATCATGCTTACAACAGTTATTTGAAATATGCATATCCTTATGATGAATTACGTTCATTAAGTTGCGATGGGTTTGATACATGGGGAAGCTTTTCCTTAACCTTAATTGACGCACTTGACACCTTGGCAGTGATGGGAAATTATACAGAATTTCGTCGTGTCGCAGAGCAAATAATAAATTCACGAGATAATTTCGAGGCAAATATAAATGTTTCTGTATTTGAAACAAATATAAGAGTAGTTGGTGGTTTATTAAGTGCACATTTATTATCAAAAAAAGCTGAAATGATATTAGAACCAGGTTGGCCATGTAATGGTCCATTATTGCGTCTTGCTGAGGACATGGCTAAACGTTTAATAATTGCATTTGATACACCAACAGGTATGCCATATGGTACAGTGAATTTAAAATACGGTATACCAATTGGTGAAACAACAATAACTTGTACAGCTGGAATTGGTACATTTTTACTTGAATTCGGAACATTATCCAGATTGACGGGTAATTCTCTTTATGAAGAAGTTGCAATGAATGCCATAAAAGCACTACATTATTACAAATCAAAAATAGGTTTAGTTGGTAATCATGTTGATATTTTAACTGGCCATTGGACAGCACGTGATTCGGGCATTGGTGCTGGTGTTGATTCATATTTTGAATACTTGGCTAAAGGAACATTATTATTTCAGAATCCGTTATTAGCTGAAATATTCAAGGAACATAAATTGGCTATTGAAAAATATATTCGACGTGAAGATTGGTATTTATGGGTTACAATGACTGAAGGACAAGTAACTCTACCAGTTTTTCAATCGTTGGATGCATATTGGCCTGGTGTTTTAAGTTTATTTGGTGATATTGATAATGCTATGAAATCATTGCATAATTATCATCGGGTTTGGAAACAATTTGGTTTTACACCAGAATTTTATAATATTGCCCAAGCAGAAGCTGGAACTAATCGTGAAGCTTACCCATTAAGACCAGAATTAATTGAATCAATAATGTATTTATATCGTGCAACAAAAGATCCATATTTAATTAAAATGGGCGTCGATATACTAAGAAGTTTACAACATAGTGCTAAAACAACATGTGGCTATGCAACAATAAATGATGTAAGAGATCATCGTAAGGCAGACAGAATGGAATCATTTTTTCTAGCTGAAACAACAAAATATCTTTATTTATTATTTGATGAGGAAAATTTTATTCATAATAATGGAGCAAGGGGTGATATTGTTAAAACTAAATCGGGCGGGGAATGTATTGTTGATGCAGGTGGTTATGTTTTTAATACTGAAGCACATCCTATTGATCCAGGTGCTTTAGACTGTTGTAAACCAATCGAGAGTTTGTTTGATGATGATAAAAAAATTAATTTGGAAAAATTTCGAGGCAATAAATGGAAGAATAGACCAAAAAGTAATTTTAATTCAACTGTTGAGAAAGAGGATGATGTTATTGGGATAAGTGAAAACAATGAGGAAAAATTTGAAAAAACAACGCTAGAAAGTAATTCTGAAGAAGTAGCTGTTAAAAACCAAGTTATTGGACCGAAAATTTATAATAGTAGTAAGCCTTCATTATTGGTGAATGATGATGAGAATTTTGATGATAAAAAAATGACATTGCTAGACGATTATGATGTAGAAAAAATTTTGACTGAAAGAATGAAAAGTTTGAATGATATTTATCCAACTAATTCAACATTAAGTGAAAATTATCAGGCATTAACGTGCCAATCTCAACCCTTTTTACAACGAATTTCAATAGTTGGTGAATTTTTTTAATTTAATATCAAACTTTTTTCATTGCATTGTAATGAAAATTTCAAATTGGACAATTTTAAACACATTTCTTTATTTATCTTTCTATCTTGTAAGAAAATGTGCAATATGAACATAAAAATAATTAAAAAATAATGTGTATAATCGTTGTTCAATTTAATTTGACATTAATAAAATTTGATAATGAGTTATATAATATTAAATTTTTTTTATAAATGAAAAGCTAGTGTTCGTATATATATATATATAAAATAAAAAAAAAAGGAAAAGTGACAAGTATATAACACACCACGATATGTGACGTCACAACTGGAGTGAAGTATGGCGCATAACAACATCAGCATCAAGAGGGAGAGCGGTGCATTCATCATACAGCGAAATCAACATAATATATCATCATCATTTATCATCTTTTTTTCTATCATTAAATATTTTTACATTGTAAATTATGATTATAATTATGATAATTAACCTATCTTATATACCCATACTAGTCTGAAATTGTCAACAGGCATTATTATATTGCACATGCACAACACTCCGTTTTTATAGTAGTATTATTACTGCAGCCTTGTCATCTTTTCAGCATCTCCGATCTGTCAATTTGGTCTTTCAATCACGTGAGTAAATGCTAAAACTAAATCCATGTATATTTATTCAAAAAGTAACTTTTTTATAATTTCATTTGTTTAAGGTATCATTATTATTGTTGATCTTAAATGAATTCTTGCAATGAGTCACCTAGCACTAATGCAAACAATTATCAACGTTTCGATGATGATTCACGATCAAATTATGGACAAAATACTTATGGAACTAATCCAAGTAATGAAAAAAAAAATTTTAACTATACAAACGCATGCTTTGATGTATGTTTCTTTTATAGAATATGGATCTATGTTGTGTTACAATTGTTCAGACAGTTTTGTGAGCAGTAGAATGTCACCACGGGACGATATTAATTCGCCCAATGAATTCAGTCATAGAGTTGTACCGCGAGGAAACGATTCAAACAATGGTGGTGGTGGTGGTGGTGGCGGAGATGATAATGCTGCAGAGAATGCAGCTTTTGCACGACAAACTATCATGATGGATGCTGATATGCACTGGGAAATGAATTATCATGAAGCAGCAATATTTTTAGAGGTATGCATTATATTAAAATAATTTTAGTTCAGCTCATTTTTATTTGATATGAAATATAATTAATTATTACGTTGATGGATCAAATTTAAAGGAGGGACGAAATAATGAAAAATTTGATTCACATCCACGACATCCCGAAGATTTGCCGGCATATCTTTTAGTTCACAACAGTTGGTATTACGGCCTTGATTTATTTACATCCTTAATACTGTTAGGATTAGCATTTGTTGAAGAGCCAGCTGTACCATTATTTAAAGTACGTACTTTTATAAAATATTTACTCAGTTTTTTCATTATTTTTTCGTTATATATTATAATTTTTGGATATTATAGCGGACGTAGGATAAAAAATAAAAAAAAAATGAATTGGTGACGAAAAATGTAATTTTTATAGTTGCCAGTTTGGGCGCATGGATCAATTGAATTATTGGCATTAATGACTATTGGTGTTGAATTGGCATTAAAATTACGGTGGATCGGATGGGGAACAATTCTTAAACACAAACGTACAATGTTGAAGGTAAAATATTACCTTAATGTATTTAATAATTTGTTAATTATTTTTGGTTCATTTTAGTGCATCACATTGGGAATAATGTTTCTTGAAGCAGTAGCTGTTGTGATACGTCAATCATCACATTTTCGTGTTACACGAGCATTGAGACCAATTTTTTTGGTTGACACAAAATACTGTGGCGGTGTACGACGTTTTATAAGACAGATTTTACAAACCTTACCGCCAATATTGGACATGCTAGGACTTTTATTGTTTTTCATCATAACATATATGGTATTAGGGTATTACATGTTTACCGAAACAAATCGAAATTTTGCAACGTTACAGGACAGTTTTGTCAGTCTATTTGTCCTTCTTACAACAGCCAAGTATTTATTATACAAATGTATATATTCATAAGTATTATTATTGAATAATATGCAACAGATTGTTTTTTTTTTTTCAGCTTTCCTGACGTTATGATGCCATCGTATTCAAGAAGTAAATGGTACGCGATATATTTCGTATCATATCTATGTGTTATGCTTTACGTGATGATGAATTTAATGTTGGCGGTGGTAAATGAAACATTTACATCAGCTGAGCGTGACAAATTTAAAAAATTATTTCTACATAAAAGACGAGCGTGTCAACATGCATTTAAATTACTTGTTTCGAAACAAAATCCAAATCAAATGAGGTTTCGACAATTTGAAGGTTTAATGCGATATTATGCACCAAATAAAAGTAAGAAGATAATTGACAAATAATTAAATAAAAATAATATAATAAAAACAATTATTTTGCTTTACAGGTACTTTGGATATTATTTTTATGTTTCGTCATATGAATGGATCTGGCAGTGGTGCATTGAGTTGTGAAGAATTTCTCGCAGTTTATGATGTAACAACACTTGAATGGGAACCAAAATATTCTGGGATTCCATGGTATCATGCAGCATGGCAACCATTGCAAATATTATGTACTGGTGCACATAGTGCAATCATGTGGCCGTATTTTGAAACACTAGTTTGTGCGTTAACTTTTAAACAACAATAATAATTGAATAATTTAATATACACAATACTATTATTTTTAAAATTTATTTTTCAATAATATTATTTATTGTTGACAGATGCGGCAATAATTGGAAACGGAATTGCAATGACATTTCGACTTATTGAATCCACATCGGATCATATAAAATCGTATCAAAAATTTGCCGCAAGCTGGGATACACTTTTATTTGGAGGTTTATTCGTTATTGAAGCATTAATAAAAGTACTTGGTCTTGGGATGCGACAATATTTAAGCTCCGGATGGAATTTATTTGATTTAGGCGCATCAATAATGTCATTAGTTGCTGCGTGTTGTTTAAGATTATTTCCAAATGCAATATTTTTCGTTATATTTCGTCCATTACGATTATTACGATTATTTAAAATGAAAAAACGTTATCGTGATGTATTTGGTACATTAGTAATACTATCGCCATTGATGTGCTCAACTGCAATTGTTATGCTTATATTATATTATTTTTTTGCAATTATCGGAATGGAATTATTTGCGGGTTACGATATGAGAAATTGTTGTGCTAATACAACTGTTGAGGATTTCTATAAATATTCCGCAAATGGTAGTACAACATTGGGATATTATTATTTAAATACTTTTGATAATTTATTAGCAAGTGCTATGACATTATTTGAATTAACCGTTGTTAATAATTGGTTTATATTAATGAATGCCTTTGCATTCACTGTTGGTCTTTATACTAGAGTTTATTTCATGATTTTTTATTTAGTCACAATGATTGTTTTAACTATTGTTGTATCAAGCTTTTTGGAGGCATTCCGATTTCGAATACAGTATAAACAATCAACATCGAAGCGTGATGGTAAATATAATGTCGAGATACATAAAAAAAATAAATAGAAATACATATTTATTATTATATGCACACACATTAATAATTTAATTTAATTATTTATAGAGGAAAAAATGTTGCATGAAGAGGTGGAATTGAAATGGAGTGAATTGCAATCAATTATTCAGGATTTTCAATTATTAGAGCAATTACGATCAACATTAATGACTGGAGTAATTATATTCAATTTATCCTGCTAATCATCATTATATTTTTAGAAATTTATAAATTAATACAATTATTTTTCATCATTTTAGAGTACTGCAACGTATATTGGATCACGGCCACGTACTAGAGAAGTTCTTCAGCGTAGAATGTACACAAATGAAATATACGAATGGCTTACAGAAGCAAAATTAGAAGATACAGTTGGATTTGATCCAAATATGATAAATAATTTCGATGATATTGCAATTGATGATTCGGAAATCGGTGAATTAGATCCAGAACAAATAATTCTTAATCGAAATAATCATACAACGGTACATCATCGTAATGGAATGACCACAAGTCCTATTTAATTTATTAATAATATTAAAATCGTACTAAAATTAAATTTTTATTGTCAATATATTATGAACAAACATATATGTATATTATATATTTATTATTTGTTTACACTCCATTTTGGAGTTAATTTACCATGAGATTATTCATTGAAACTAGTCTTTTCCAGTAATATTAATATCAATCAAGATAATAAAAGTAATATTATTAATAATAAAAAATATATTAAACATTCTATCGAAACATGTGACTGGTCATTGTTGTAATTGTGAAAATGTAGTAGTCAGAAAAATAATATTATAGTATTTGTTGTAAAAAAAAATTGAACGACGTATCAATTTTTTATTTATTCTATATTTATTTCCAAATTGTAAAAATAACCACATATTCATCCATTTATATATCATTATAATGTTAACCACAAAAAGAAAAAATTACGTTATGCTTTATTTATAAATTATGAATTTGTACTCCAAAACCGCCTAAATTAGTCAATGTCACAAGATAACCATTGGCAATTAATTTTTTTGATATACTGGCAATAATTTCAGTTTGAGTATCAGGTAAAAGTAGAATATAAGCGTAACCACCACCGCCAGCTCCAGTTAATTTAGCAGCTAATCCATAATTTTTTGCTTCAGCACAAATTCGATCAAGCGATGGATGAGATACTTGACAAGTCGCTAATAATCCTTGATTAATTTCCATTAATGTCTGCAAAATAATAAAATATTTAATTTTCAGCATAAATCAAACTCATTTTTATCCTGTTTTAATGACGTAAAAATAATTATGGTAATTATTAATAATTACCATTAATTCTTGATAAGCCTGATGAATAATTTCTGAATTATCTTCAGATAAATTCCTTATTCGTTTAATAACCTCAATAGCTTTTTTAGATACATTGTCAATAGAATCAATAACCGGCATAAATATATCAGGGTATTTATTTTTTAACTCAGCCAATTTATCAACTAATGCTTTTGTACTTCTTTGAACTCGTGTATCAACTAATAATATTCTCATAGTTTTAACGCCCGATATTGGTTCTAATTTTTCTCCCCTTTTGAATTCAATTATTGAACCATAAGTACAAATAGAATTATCCACACCCGATGGTGTACCATGCATTATTTTCTCACAATTCATCGCATATTTTGATATTAATTCCAATGTTTCATTTTTATTTAGATCTATTGATTGATTTTTTTGCAAATTAGATAAATGCAAAAAGCATGTGGCAATGCAAACCGAATAAGATGCAGAGCTCCCTAATCCTGAACTAATTGCCAGTGCTGAATCAATTAATAATTCAAATGGTTCAATTGTTAAATTTTCCATTTGACCAATGGCAATAAATAAATAAAAAAATGCTTCAAGACCAAATTTTTGTTGGTTATTCATGTAGCCAATACTTTCAATGAATAATTGAATATGGTGGTAAAATTCTTCGTAATTATTGTCGATGAATTTGGGGCAATTCACATTGTTGAAAAAATGATTTAATATTTTTTCTATTGGTATTTCGAGTTTCACACGAATTTTTGGCATTAATAAAATTATTATTTGACGATCATTCAGATTATTTGATAAGTTTTTATATTCAAGTGTTGTACGAAGATCTAGACTTGCTGCAACAGCAGTTTTAGAATAGACTACTGCATGTTCACCATATAGAATGACTTTTCCAGGCGCTGATATTTTGAAATTAATCATTTTTGAAATTAAAATTTTTATTTATTGCTTAGATTGATCTTGCTGCTTTTCCCACTGAACTGGTGTTAATGTTTTCTGGGAAAATGCATGAATTTCTTTCAATTCCTCAGATAAAATTGAATTTACTAATCTGAAATAAAAAAAAAAAATTAGTCTCAATAATAATTCCAACTGATTAATGATAAAATAATGAGAAGAAAAATTTTTATCTTCATTTTAAAAATTACCTATGTCGTTGGAGTAACGGTTTCCCCTCGAATTTTTCTGATACAATTAATACAGAAAATTTGCCACCACACCCGTCCGATTGATCTTCAACTTCCTGCAACAATAGAATATTTTTTTTGTTTTTGATGTGAAGTAATGGAAGAAAAGAAAATAAATTAGTTCGATACACAAAAATAAATGCAAAAAAGAATTTATTTCGATGATATAAAAATGAATATACACATAGATGTATATTTTTAATGCTATTACAATATTTAATTATATATACACATGTATTTATTCATTGATTTTTCATTCTCGTAAATAGTTGATGACTATTTAATGCAATTTTGATTTTTTTATATTTGGATTGGCTGTAAAAAAAATTTGTAAAGTTTGAAAGTAAAATGAGAATAAAATAAAATGAATGCAGGAATAAACTGAAATTAAAAGTGAAAATAAATCAGGATAAATTCCTGGTGGTTTCAAACAAATACTTGCTAATGATAAAAGTAAAATACCACTAATCGAAATATAAAAACAAAATGCAGTAATAAGTCGTAATTTATTTTTAATATTTTTGTCATACTTTTCAAACATTGAAAAAGAAAAAAAGTAATTTCGCCACATTAAACGAATTGAAAAAAAATAAATAATCATTAATCCACAATAGGCAATAAATAATCCATCTTTAATTAATAATGGGAGCATACTAAATGTTGATATTATTAAAAACCAAAAGCAAATAAATGGATCACGATGAAAATATAAAACAACTGGGATTGCAACTAATAAAATGGATTTTTCATGAACTTGAAATGAGAATAAATAAAAATTCATGGATATATTTATTAATGATATGAAAAATTTTTTTTTCATAGGATTTACCAATAAATCTATTGACGATGGCAAAATCGATAATGTGGTTGTAAATAAACATATTTTAGCTAATTCAATATTTGAATAATAATTACGTAATTTTATAAAAATATTAATTAAACACCAAACATTCGCGACTTTATCCTCGAATATTCCACGTTTAATTGGAAATAATCTTTCGACAATATCAAATATGACTGTTGAATTTTTAACCCAAAATGGTGCCCAAACAACAATAAATGTTAACAAAACTGTGAATGAAACACTTAAAAAGAGTTTTAAACTTGAGAAAAATGATTTTTTTTCACGATTATCGAATAAACATTTGCCTAATATATAAGAAAAAAATGACAATGCATGATATAATTCCATTTGTTTATAGTTTAATGCTAAAACAAAAAAAAATGATGCAATTGAGAAATTCCCACGATTAATTGCAATGCAAGAGAATAAAAATAATCCCAGCGACACACAATTATATTGAAAATGTCCATGATCAATTAAAATAATTCCTGGATAAATCAGTGCAGTGATGCAAAATTTTTCAAAATTATTTAGACAAAAAGTCAATTTTTTCTCACTATTTTTCGAATTTTTTTCCGGAACACTACTTGCAATGTTCCAATAAAATAATATCATTGGAATAATGTATAAAAAAAAATCTGAAATCATTACACTCATCCGCATAAATAATTTATGTTCATTTGATTCATAACCACGCGATTTATATAATTCAATAAATTTTGGATTAATTTTATTAGCAATTTTTCCAATAACATAACTGTGATATGCAGTTAATGGTGGATAATCCAATCCCCAATATTCCAAATTATTATCGCTGGTATTTTTATACCAATTTTCCATTGGTAAATTAATTGTTATTTCTTGCCAATGACGTTGTGCTTCATAATCACCATACATTGGTGGAATGTTTTCACCACTATATGGATGATGAATTATACAGCATCGCAAAAATAATGCGATGCCAATAATTAAACCAATTTTAATTGCTTTCTCCATTTTTAATCTCCCTCTGAGTATTTTTTTTCAATCTTTTTTCAATCGTATGTATGCCACGTCACAAAAAAATTGCAAAATGGTTTGTGTTTTGCTGTTTAATTTTACTTCAAAAAGATTATTGTAATCTCTGGAATAAATTGTGATAAAAAGAAAAAGATAGATATTTCCTGTATTAATTTATAATGAAATATATCAAGTGAATATGTAGGTATATATAATTATTAAGGTTAAGTCAATGCTGCAAGTGTTTTTTATATTTTAAAACATTACTTACAACGTATGAAGCATCCAACTCTTTGGTCAATTTATTTCTGATATACTCTTCGGAATATGGCATATTCGTTTTAGTATAGGCAGAGTTTATTCAGTCCTTTTTTTCTATTCAACTCGTTTGCGTATTTATTATTTTTTATATGCTCGATGACTTTGACTGTATAATTTATATCTGATTATTTCTGCTCTACTTTTATTAAGTTGAATAAAACTCCAAGTGATATATTATGTTTATGTAAATAAATATATTTATCATCATACAATTACTCATCGAACGCAGCACTTTATGCCGACAATTTTTTTTTTACATATGTTTTGTTCCACACGTTAATAATTTTATATATTTTATAAATAATAATTCATAAATGATTATAAGTCCTAACCTCAAAATTGTCAACGTTGCTGGAAGAGCTCTTACGTCAAAGCTCGGCTGATAAAATTGATTTCTTCACGAGTGGCTAACTTAAATATTGTCGATAAAAAATTTTTTACACGTAACTCATATGATAATATCGACTTAAAACTTATTACTGTAAAAAAAAAAATAGAGATTTATATACAGCACCAAATATATATTTTTGAAATTACGCATCAATCGGGAATACACCTTACGAATAATTGTTTATATATGTATATATTTACATATTGTTGCAATGTAAATTCATATATGATATTGTCATTGATGACAGTTCATTCATAAGTATAAAACAAATGCAATTCGTTTTTGGGAATACACTTCTGATGACAATAAAATTGTTCATAACCTCTACCTGTATTCTGATACTTTTTTCATCAAATATTGAAATTAAACATTAAATTTTTGTGTAGTTTTTTCGAAAATCATAAAACAATTGAGGATGGAATTTATGCGACTGTGTTCAGGTGGGAAATTCCGAAATACGCTCTTAGAGGTGAAGAATATATTTTCAAAAATACAAACATTAAAATACATAAGGTAAAAATTATACAAATATGAATTATAACCTCAATTTTATTATAAAAAAAATAAATATCAATTATAATTACGCTTTAAATAATGATTCATAAATTGCTTTTGGCAGGTTAGCCGAAGTTGGAAAGTTGAGTGCACCAAAACTCCAAGGAAAATATGAAACAGGACAATTGATATTACATCGTGTATTTGGTTATCGTGGTGTCATTTTATTCCCTTGGTTGGCTCGTGTTTACGACCGTGATTTACCAAATAAAAAAGACGAGTAAGTCCAGAATAAATAAATAATTAAATAGCAGGAAAAATATACTTACAATACATAATTTCTAATTCATCTTTTACCTTTTAATTTCATCACACACAGAACTGACGAAATAAATGTAAATAGTGTTGGCAAAGAAGTTAAAGGAAGAACCCATACGTTTTACCAAGTGTTAATCGATCAACGTGATTGTCCATTTATTGTATGTATATATAAACATATACAAAAATTGTTTTTATCATGAATATAAAATCAATAAATGTATATTGGTATAATGGAATGAAAATTTGTGCAGAGAGCACAAACTGAAGCTGTAACATTCTTGGGTAATAATGAGAGCAGTCGAAGTTTGTATGCAATACCAGGATTGGATTATGTTGCACATGAAGATATTTTACCATATTCAACAACTGATAAATCAGCACTACAACATGAACTATTTGACAAATTTTTAACCTTTCATCCGGATCGTGATCCATCATTTATTGCACAAGAAACTTTGCGCGCATGGCAAGAAAAAAATCATCCTTGGTTAGAGCTCTCGGATGTTCATAAAGAAACAACGGAAAATATTCGGGTGACAGTGATACCATTTTATATGGGCTGTCGTGAAACACAAACTACTTCAGTATATTGGGTCAATATATTTTCATTTATATAATTATTTATTTACTAAAACAGCTTCCTATGTCTTAATTAGAGACTTTAGAAAATTATTTAATTTATTATTCAATTATCAATTTTGTTAGATGTATTATTTAATGTTGCATAATTTATTTTCAGTGGCGTTATTGTATTCGACTTGAAAATATGGGAAATCTCAGTGTACAATTACGTGAAAGGCATTGGAGAATATTCAGTTTATCTGGTACATTAGAAACGGTTCGAGGCCGTGGTGTAGTTGGACAAGAACCAGTGTTGTCTAAAACATTACCAGCTTTCCAATACAGCAGTCATGTGAGCTTGCAAGCACCTAGTGGCCATATGTGGTAATATTTATCAATTTTCTATGTAAATATATCGTATTTAATTTTTTAAATATCTACAATTATTAATTTGTATTAAATGTATTATTCTGATACAATTGGTGATGTTTTCAAATATACCTTAAATACTTTGTTAAATTCTAGGGGAACATTCAGAATGGAACGTGAGGATGGTTATACATTTGATTGTCGAATTCCGCCATTTTCATTAGAATCAAAAGTTGAAGAGCCATCAACACCTAATCCACATTCGTAAAAATACCATTATTTATTATAATTTAAATATATAAAACAAAATTCAATTATTCAATGAAAAATGTTTTACTGAAAGTACGTAAAAAAACATGATAAAATTTTCCTATGACTTAATTCCATTTAAGACCATCATTATTATTGAATATTAAAATTTATATGTATATACATTAGAACAATAGTTTGATAATTAGTGTGTGTGTGCTTGTGTAAATTTTTGAACAAATATATACATGGATTGGAGAATTGAAAGTTTTTTCTCTGTTTATTTTAAAGCTGAAAATAATTAAATTTTTTTAAATTTATAAATTATTATTTATTATAAATAGATATAATTATGTTGAATATTTTTCTGCTTTTTTAACTGTACAGTATACTTTAATTTAGCCCAAATCCCCAAGCACATTCTCGCCAATTGTTTATTTTCAGATTTGTTGGCGTATTTAAATATCTTTGGAATTAATTTCCGTGGTATCTCGAATTTTTCTTGTTGGATTAAACTTAAAGATGCATATAATTGACAACGGGCAACAAGTAATGGGTCACCTAAACGTAGCGCCAATTTAAATTGTTTAATTGAAATATCTCCAGCAATTTTGGCCTATGAAAAGAAAATTAACATCAATAATGTCATTATGTAATAAATAATTTATAGTACATCATTAAAAATATTGATAATTAATCATAAGATTCTTACACAATAATCAAATTGTTCGCCCATTGCTGAGAATGCTCCACCCAATGTTGACAACCACGACATTGCATAATCAATTTCTCGTCGTTCCATAGCCATTAAATTCATTTTCTCACTCCTAACAAAGTAAGAATTAAATTAATGTTCAATAACTTACTAGTTATTTTATTTTAATTCATATTAACCACCCAATTTCAATACAAAAAATATTATTACCATCTATAATCCAAAAATTGTTTTTTTGGCATTTTTAACCTCAAAAGAATTACAGATTGAGAATCATCTGAGATGTCATGATTTTTTAACAGAATTTTCAATAGTTTCATAGCATTTTGACGATAAGTACAAGATGTTTTCATTGTTTTAATGTATGTTGATGCCAAATCTGCATCAATACCTGTTTTATTCAACCATACAGCGGCAATATTTTTTGAAGTCACTACATTTGTATTGTTATCAACTATGAAATTACATGACACAATAACATCATCATACACCGATTTTTTAACAAAAATAATTAATCGTATACACATAATTATTCTATATATTGATAAATTCAATAAGCATATTTGATAGTATTTCATAAAAAAATAAAATACATTGACAGTACTACATCATAATGATACGAAACATAAACAAATAAAGTTAATATACCTAAGTCAGATTTTACATGTACATTACAATAGCCAATGATATGATCGGCTTTGAATAGAGGTTCTTTTCATTTTAATGATCACCGTGACTTTCCAACAGTATTTAATTTGTCTTCTATACTATTTTCTTAAACCAGATAGTTATTCATTATTTTAACAATTACTTTTTTACAGTATATTTATTTAATAACAAATAAGCTGGGATTTTCAAAATATTTGAATAGCCTCAAGTCGGCCATTATGAAATACTGATGCGCCATCTTTAGGAAATTTTGTATATGAAAATTCCCGCCAATTTGGCTCAAATATGGATGGTATGATCCACATCTAGTAAGTTTACAATGCACACCATTTTTCAAGTAGGGTTTCGTTCGGAAAGAGTGACTGACAGACGGAAAAAAGAGAGATAAAAAGGATGAGGTGGAAATGCTATCAGCGACTGACAAATTACACACAAACGTGTAAGAGTGTGTAGATTATCAGCCTTAATGCTATCCTGTTGTGTGGTTACCCGGCTTCCTGCGACTTGCTTCGTATTTTGTTTATAAAATGGTCATTATTTGGCCTATGCATTCAAGTGAAAAAGGAAAAAACAAAAACCATCATCAGGAACAACATGAGATAGTTGTGTGATGACAATCAACAGAACAATAGCTCCATATCATATAAAAAAAAAAGTACATAACAACTCCAATTTTGTGAGATCGAGGTTAAATGACGACTTTGATATCGTTCACAACCGTATATATTCGTGGATAGTTAGTGGCGACCCATGACCGGCGTGATCATAAACTCGTTAGAGGGGCGGTTAGAAAGGGGGCGAAGTGTACGAGCAAGTGTTACATATATACATATATGTATATAGATAAATATGGAGAGGAAGAGGGAAAGAAATGTATATGTGTCTCATTTTAGTTGTTGGGCATATTGACAGGTGTGTCGCTTTCGATTTTCAACCAAGATTTTCAATCGCCGGGGCCCAAGTTCCAATATTAAATGGTCACTTTCTCTCTTTTTCTCTCTCACTCTTTCTCCGTGTGATGAATAAATGAATATAAATACTTAATAATAGAATATAATATTAAAAAAATAAATGACCATTTTTTTGTGTGTCTACTTTATCAGTATTATCTATTTGTCGACGATATGAACATAACAAAGTGATTTGTTTGCGATAAACGTTTCTGTTGTGCAGATTAAGCATATTTTATTTGTCTGTGAGATGAAAAAATAAAAAGTGTAAGTTTTCACGATAATGAAATGAATAAATGAATATTTACGAGATTGGGTGAGTGACGCTGAGGAAAATAGAACGAAAGAACAAGTCAAAATATAATTTATTAATTACATTATCATCGAGTATTATAAATTAATATAATAAACAATAATGGCGAGTGGTAATGCAGAAGGTAGCAGCAATATTCCACAATGGAAACGTGATTTAATTCAACGACGTCGACAACAGCAGAATAAAATTATTACTTTTAATGGCGTGAAAATGAGTACGGAAAATGATTGTAGTGTACCATTATCTACTAATGACAATCAATTATTGAATATAATTTCATCAGATAATAATCAGTACAACGAAACAATAAATACAACAACTTTGAGAGGAAAATTATTGGACGATCGAGGCGACAGTGGCAATGGGATTGAACTAGGAATAGTAGGACGAGAAAACACAGGTGGCGTGAGTGTCGCAGGCGGCGCTATGGCGTCAACCAATCGGGAATCATTATACAGTGGTAGTACTATTGCTGCTACTTCAACTGCTACTATAACAACAACATTGATAAATTCAGTCGCGTCCAACATGCGCCTCGAGGCGGAAGTTTTTGTATGTCCGACTTCGGAGGAACCTCCGAAGTTTGTCGGGAAAAATAATAGTAATTATTTAATAAACAATGCTGAACATTCAACAACAACAATTAAAACAACACCAGCAATACATGAACAATTTGTTAAAGATAGTTCACGTAATTTTAATAACACGAAGAAAATTACATTGAAAAATAATAGCGGTGATAATAAAGATATGACATCAATATTAACGATGGATAATAAAAATAATGATAAATATGTATTTTCGGAATTTCGAAAAAGGAATATTAATAAAATAATGTCGGACGGTAATAATAAATTGTTGGGTAATGGTAAAGCAATTGATGATTGTGAAAGCGATAGTTCTGAAGAATTACAATATGGCCCGGGTATTGTTAATAAATTAAAGAGTAAATATCTTAACCTTACTTTACGAGAAATGAATAAAACTCGAGTGTCAGTGCAGAGATTCCGTCGCGCTGCAAGTTTGGAAGATTTATTGGATTGTAATACTGATGATAATGATGATGTCAATAGTGTTGATGGTGATGGCAATGAAGATGATGATGATGATGATGAAGATGATGGTGGTGGTTGTGGCGGTAATGGGGATGAACCAGAAAAAATACAACGAAAATTTATGAAAAAAACAATGATCGCTGGTGTTGCTGCAAAAACTGAACGTTATCGTAATGCAACACGGGGAAATGATTCAATTAAACGTGCACGAAGTGTGGAAACATTAATGCGATATCAAGCACCTATTGATGACGTTAAAACATTTAATTTTACGAATGCAACCTTAAAAACAACACCACAAGTATCATTAATAAAACAACAACAACAAAGTAATGATTCAAATGATGATCATATTGTATTGATTGATCGTTCGTCAGTTAAAATTGAATCACGTTTAGGTGATTGTGAACAAATGAATCATCAACGCCCAAAATTATTAAATAAACCAAAAAGATTAAAGCCATTATTGGCAGAAACTGAGCGTCCACCAACAGATTTAGTTAAAACAACGATGAGAATATTTGAGGGATCTGTAAAAAAATTGAAACCTAAAGGTGAAGTTGCAATTAAAGTTGCAACATTCAAAACAATTAATGATACATTTAAAGCGCAAACAATGAAAAAATGCATTCCAAAACCGCCAATTCAACCGAAGCCATTTGTTAATGGCATCTCAAATAAATTAACGTCGCCAAAAAAAATTGTATTAAAGAGTATGTGTAAAAATGTAGCGGGAGTAATTGAAAAAATTGATAATATAGAAGATGGTACAAAGAAAAATAATAATGGTGTTATTACAGAAACAATTGTTCAATCAGTCTCATCAGTTGTTAGTAAATTTCAACAAATTGAAAAATCACAATCACCATCGCCTGAACCTAATTTATTACATAAACATAAATATTCACCAACACCAAGTCCAGAACCACAACCTTCATCATCATCATCATCGTCATCAGTGTCATCAACATTAATAATAAATAAACAAAAAACCATTGTTGATACTGGTAATACAAAATCACCGCCATTAACACCACGAATATCATCGCCATTAGTTCTATCGCCAAAAAAAGATATTTCACGGTTGAGTTCCAGTGATATTAATTCAATTACCGAATTGAATAATGAAAATTTAACCAGTGAAAATTCAGAAATGGGAATTGAAGTGACATCAAATGAAAATTGTCAAAATAATTGTTTGGCAAAAAGTAATATAATTCCAAGTGAAATTTTTATTCAATCAGAATTTACAAAAAAAATTACATCTGATATTGATGACAAAAATAATGATGAATTAAAAATTGATGTCGAAATGGTTGATTCACCAAGAACAATAACAAAATTAGCATTGGATAATATAAGTAAAGCCGGTAGTAGTATTAAATTTAATTTTGATGGAGAGTCGAGTGTGAAAAAAAATTATTTACCAGGATTAAATACCAATGGTGAACATGCAATAAACTCATCGACAGAAAAAAAAGATGATGGCCTTGATAATAATACTTTTAATGTTGAGAATAATTCAACAATTGATAAAACACCAAAAGAAATTAGTAACCAAATTAATGAAAAATTTATTGGGGAAAAAGAATTGGAAATATCGTTAGATAATGATAAAATAGAAATATCATCTGTTGAATTGATGAAATTGTCTTGTGTTCATGGTAATGAAATTAAAACACAAGTGTCAATGACTAAAAATATAAAAATAGAAAGTGTGACAATGCCACAAAAACAAATTGGTATTATTAGACCACTTGTAACAACAAAAACACAACAAATTGCACAACAACAAAATTTAAGTAATCGTGAGTTGGAAAAAAATTTAATTAATCGTGTCAAAAGTATTGAACAACCAACAAAAGTTGTTGTTAGTATGAAAAATGCGGAGGAAATACAACCAGTGATGAATAAAAATTGTGGAAATATTGGTGGAGATGGTGGTAGTGGAGGATTGTGGGATACAAAACCATGGAATCAGCAAAATAATACCATGGTTTTCAATTTTAGTAATAGAAAGGATGTGCCAGATTATATTGAGAATGATGGACTTATAATACGAAGAAAAAGGGAAAAAACAAAAGTAAGTTATAAATACATTGTGCATGAAAAGAAAATGCGAAAACACATTTAATACGTAAAAATAGATATCAACGTCCTGCCTTTAAACTCAATTCAATTTTGATAAATATATTTTATCAATGTCTATTTATCGAACTTCCGGTCGCGTCATCATTTAGTGGTAAAAAAATTTTTCATTCTTCAGCAATTAATTATTATTATTATTATTTTTTTTTTTCCATAATAAACAAATGTATACAACTTACGGAGAAAGTTAATAGTTCTCTCGTAATATTTTGAAATGTCTTTATTTTTTCTCATTTTTTTTCTTTCTCAAGTTTTATGCTCTACGATTATTAATTATAATTATTGCCATTATTACTATTATTATTTACTGTAGATAATTAAAGTGCACTATGCTCTATTTATATATATGTTAGCGTCATGTGTCTTTATATATCTTTACATTATTTGACTCGACATTTTCTCTTCCTTCTAAAGTGCATGCAAAAAAAAAATTTGTTTTCTACTCCATAAAAGAATCTAATATATTTTATTAATAACTGAAGGTCCGAACTGTCGTTAAATATTTATTGTAAGATTGAATACATAAATTATGTGGCATTAAAAAAAAAAAATATTACTGTTGATGTATAAAGTAAAAAAAAATGAGAAAAAATGTCGGACAAGCAGACAACATTCCACGCGATTACATAGAATTGCATCGTACATACATGGCTGTCTTAGAGCAACAGATGTGTATAAATGTACATATACATAAAAGTTTATAAGGACTCGACAGACGCACCAAGCCATCAAAACTAAAATGGAGAGAAATCCGCTATTGGCTTGTATGCAAATTTAAAACACGTTTTGGAGTTTTAATAGATGAAATATTAATTTATTATAAAAATATATTATTAAGTTTATTCCTCAATGCATATAAAGTACAGAGTTCTTGATTTATCTCATCTAATTAAACTTTTAGAATTTTTATAATAGTCGACATGCCCAAAATTAAAAGCCAATTGTGTGTATATATACATACATATTAATACACGGTTTTATATATAGTGATGTATAGTGAAAGTTTTACTTCCGTTTCAATTCAAATGATATATATCCGTTTTAACATAAATAATTGATAATTATTCTTCTATATAGTTGTTTTCATAATAAATGTATCAGATATTATTTGAAAATAAAAAATATTTATATTTTTAATATAAATATATAGTTTTGATATGAAGAATTATCTTGAGTTCAAGGTTCATTTGTGTGTGTGTGTCCTTATAAAATGATAGGGACAGAGAATATTTCACATGGATTAATTATATATGACTCAAACTCACTCTTTTTTTCCCTTGACTCTCACATGAATTCATTTCCGGTATATAACAATCGTATGAAAGAAAAATCCAACATGTTTTTGAACATCATTTGAAAGTATATATGGATTGAAAGGTATTATTTAATTTTTAATAATCATTGATGATATCAAAAATAATTAATATAATTATTTAGAAATATTTTTGTGTTTAAAAGTTTTTGTATAGAGATATAAGAATTTTTTTCACCCCATGTCGACATGTTTTCTTTCTTTTTGTGAGTCGTTAAAGTCTAAAGCGTGTTTAAATTTACCTTTTGTACCTTTTCATCCTTTGTCTGGCTCATGGTTTGTAGTATGCATTTATGTATGTGTGTAGAGAGAGTATGGTGGATAGCTGGGTCGGTTCGTCTCATCATATTGCAAATGTGTCTGTTCACGTGATCATTCTCTCCACCCATAGCAACCGGTCTCCTCTTCTTTAGCAAACTTTTTATTATATTTTATTTTTTTCCCATCGTCTGCAAACGACACAATAAAATACAACTCTACTTGTTCAAGAAAATTTTTCTTTTTCAATATATTTTATCAGTATCAAACATATAATTCTTTCCTGCTATAGTGATTAAAAATTAATCTGTGTGATTAGATTAAAAGTAAGCCATATATCTCTAATAAAAAATTAATAATTTTTCAAATTTATTTATCAATATATTTTTTCTTTTCTATTTTTCTTATATATATAATATAGAATAAATAAGAGACACTTGACTCTCTTGTGGCTATATAGAAAACCATGGGGAAAATTACCCGGTCATACCGGTTGCATATACCGGATCCCTGTGTGGTTGAAAAGAAAAAATTAAATAACAATAATAAAAGTAAAAATAAAGTAATGAGAAAAAAAAGAGAGCACTCCTGACAAACAAGGGCCTATGGGATTCATTCAAAGATCCGGTATAAACATTCTTGTATATATGTATAATACTTGACTATATATAAATAAATTTATAAAGTGAAGTTTCATTCACGAGAACGGATGAACAAGGAGGGGAAAAAATATAAAGAGAAAGAATAATAATGATGGTAATGCAAAAATATGCATGAAAAGGAAAAAATAATTGATAAAAAAATTTATGCATTTTGGAATATTAACTGAATGCTTTTATAAATTAAAGATTGATCAAAATTATTTATAAATGTACGAATGTAAATGTGTGTCGCGATATTTCATATGTAAATAAATAATAAAATAGAAAAGCAAATAAATAAAATATACGGCTTTCCATATTGAAAAGTCAACTCTTGAGGTTTCACATTTGCACTTATGTACAGTTATATAAATAAATATTTTAAAACTGTGTACGTATATTTGTGGATGTTTATGTATGAACTACTGACTGTTGTCACTTTAACATGTTTCATAAATTAAAGGTGACACATATTGTATAGTAACAAATATAAAATAAATTATGTACGTTACGCGGAATTAAGTTCCATGAAAAATCTCCATACTTGATATTATTTGATTCTGAAGTACAAACACACGTTGTATATTTGTACTGCATTTACATGTGTAATGTGTACTTGACATTCACATTCGGCCTTGAGCAATTTAAAAATGTATGGTATATATACATTGGAACTTCTTTTCTTATATTTATTTGGCCCATTTTTCCCTCCTATCTAGGTCGCTTTTTTATCTTGTTTTTTTTTTGCATCCAATCGATAGATTTAGTGAAGATAAATTCAATTTTTCGTTGCTTTTGTTCATTAATTATTAATAATAAATATATTTTTGATTTTTTTCAGGCTAGTGATGGTGGAATAATTGTATTAGATGCAACATTGGATGCATCAACAACTGATGACAGTGATTGGGAAATATCTGGTGGTCCACCATCACCTTGTGACGTATCATTTCTTAATGACAATATTCTTATAAATGGTCGCAGTAATTTATCGAAATCACCACGAAATCACAAGGTGAGTAATCACATCAAACACATCAATTTCATTTTTTTTTTTTTTTCATTCATCCTTTTATTAATTTTTTTAATTATCATTTTCATCGCTAATAAAATTTTTATTTCATGTGAAATTTACAATTTTTCAGAGCTATCAATGGTATTTTCTCACGATTATCTCATCGCCAACGAATATGTTTATATATTTAGATAAATTCAACAACACTTTATTATTTTCCATTATTCATTGATTTTATTTTCTTATTTTACAATGAAAAATGAACGATGATTGCGCCTTGTTTCGTCAGTTAGTTTTTTCTTCAGACTTGTTTATGTATTTGTCTATTCCAATGACGATGATGATGATGATGAGAAAGATATAATCCATAAACTATCCAAGCGAAAATTGACTGGTAAAAGTTAGTGGTTACTTGAGTTGGAATAATTTACGCTTCATTGATTGTAATCATCGAGAAATTCTCTCAGACAATTCAAAATCATTCCATTCTTTTCAATATTATTATTTTATCAATATTTGACTGGTGGTTTTTATAGTTTAAAAAAAAAAAAAATGTTCAAGTGAATGTTAATTAGTTGGTATTCGGTTGAGTTTAATACTTGAAGTAAGGTGTGCGCATTCCAACGTTGATTTTCCACATGTTGAAATAACTAAATAACTGAATATAAGAGCAAAAGAGAACGAAATAGGGAATGCGACCGTGCGTGTAGGAGCCAATAGCAGTGCGAGAGGAAAGCAAGAGGAATCCCGTATAGTTGTAGTAGACTTAAAAGTATTTGAGAGTGAAGTAGATGGAAGTATGAGAAAACGGTACCTGGCGGTATGTGGTAGTTGTCTTGATCAACTCATGTATACCTGTATATTTGTTTGAGAAAAAAAATCATTTATATTTAATAAATGTCCTGATGATGAATATATATATATATAAGATGTGGAGAATATTCGACACCAAATGAGCATTCGTGATCAATTTTAACTCAAGGTCGTGATTCACGAGTTCTCGTCTTTCACTGATGATCATTTTATACATAAAATTGGCCTGGAGTACACAAGAAGTCCGTTACAAAATTCTCTTCCTCTTCTTCATCGTTGTCGCAAAAGCATTCTCATATAAAAATATCAAACATATAATCCAACTTAAATTATTCATTTAGAAATCGAATGATTAAGAAAAAAAGAAATCTATACAACCATTCAATCAAATATAATCTCTTCAACATTTCATATTAATCTTATTCGATGATTAATTAGACTCAACGTGACATTTACATGTTGAATAAAAATTTATACATTCATGTTTAAACTAATTTAATATTTATATTTATTTATTTTGTGGAGATTTGATTTCTTTATTTATTTTCATTTTCATAGAAAAAAACGATCAAATAAATTTTAATTCAACTTGATGGATATTATTAAAGAGCAATTTTATTTTATAAATATTTTAGAGGAAAAACAGGAAATTCTAGGTTGCATTTCTTCGAATGAGAAAACGGTAATATGGTGTTTATGTCTGACGTGTAGTAAGAAAAAAAATTTGTTAGATTTATTGTGGATTCTAGTTGGAAATATATTTCTATTTTGAATTGATGTATGAATGCGTATGATGAGTAGACAAAACGGGATCATAACTGCAATTAACCGTCGTACAAGACGCGACGAATTGGTTCTCTTTCCTGCTTGAAATAATCAGCAGTACTGTTACACATATCATGGATATATATGCACGTTAGTCTTTGCAGAAAATAATGTCGTCAATCCACAAATTAATCACTCAATAAAAATTAAAAAATACTACTGTTATTATTTCATAAAATTTTCAACTATTAAACATAGAAGCATGTTTCTTGGTATTTTAAATATCGATAATGAAATATTCACATTATAAAATAAAATAGTAAAAGATGATGTCGTTGTGCTCGGGCATAGCTTAAAACTCAACGAGTGTGACCGGTTACTGTTATGCGAAGTTACATACCGTGCCGTTGGTTGTTATATTCATTCTATCTCTGCCTCTCATCCATTTTATTTTTTATGTCTTATCTGTATTCAAAATTATTCTTCCTTTCGTACACTCAGTTGTATACATTTATTCATATTTTAAAATATTTATGTTCATTCACACATAATATAATAATAAATGTTAAAGGGAAAGGCAGACATGTGAGAAATAAAAATAAAAAATGGTTTGAAATAATTCAAGACTTTCACAGGTTATTCAAAATGAATTATTTTATTTTTAATTATAAAATTATGTTTAAAAAATTTCATTTTTATAATTATATATTGATATATTAATTTTAATTATTTTTCAATTCAACAGAATCGAATACAATTTGATGACACTGCTACACGAACATTTGAATATCCAAGTGAGGCCTCAATGCTCGAGGACGAGGGTACAAGTGTTGATGGTGAAACATCCGCTTCCGGTGTCGAACAGCAACAACACCAGTCACAATTATCTATAATTGGCAATAAATCTAATTGTACTAATACAACAAATCCTATTCTCGGTGAGTATTTTTGTTTGCACTAATCATCTATTCATTTTTTTTTTTATTATAAAATTTTTTAGTTTGTTGAACGACCAGAATAATTGTTTTTTTTTTAAATAGGTGGTGGCGGTTTGGCAAGTTATACACCAAGTAAAGTGGATTTAGTCTCTGAGGGTTTTGAGCTCGGTATTACAAGGGCATTAACATCAACACCGACTTTGTCAACAACCGCAGAGCAATCTCAACAGCAACAACGAGTGTTACAAGAATTGGTGTCAAATGATGAAACAGACGAGAATAATTCTTCAAAATCATCGATAAAAGATGCTGCATGGGGAGCTGAAGCAGCTGCAGATATTCTTTATTGAAATAGAAGAAGAAAAAAAAACATTTTTTGATAAGTTTTTTTCATCTATTCATTTTTTATGTGAATTTGTTACAGGATTTTGAGATGGGAGAGAAAGTGAGAGAGAGAGAGAGAGAGAGAGAGAGAGAGAGAGAGAGAGAGAGAGAGAGAAACAGAAATCTATTATTTTCATGAAACAGTATCATTCCAAGTATAATTATGCATTTATATGTTTGTTCATTAATATTTGTGTTGCAAGAATGCAGACAAAACATAAGAACAAAAGAATGTAAAAGAAAAAAGTCAATAATGGTGAAACTGAATGAAAAATTGATACTATTTTAATTATTTTAAAAACATTACATTAAATTATATAAATTATTGTAGTTTTTTCGTTTATAAAAATTTAAATGGTAATGTAACATGATTGCCAAGAGTCTTGAGAGTTTTCTCTCGTTAAACTTTAAAAAAAAATAAAAAAAAAGAGGGAAACATTAATTAATTAATACCTCTAATATTATTTGCATTAAATCTTATGGGGTCCATGAAGAAAAGCCATTTTGAGATAATTTGTGTATGATAACGAGAAGTTGAATTGATGAAGTAATAACATTTTTTCTCACTAGATGAATTAATGAACGAACGAAATAATGAATTGAATAATATGCATAAATATTTGAAACACATTATAGTAGGATTTGCAAAAGAATATTTGCCAAAAAAATGTGTTTATTGCAGAGAAACGTAATGAATTAATTTTGTGTCGAAAAACAAGATAAAGAATACATGAAAGGTCATTCCTATTATTTAATTCATATTCATTCCCATTATTTAATGAAAAAATAAAAAAGTAATAATCGTTGGTGTATTTATTTATTCGTACATGTTGTTCCATAATTTGTCATTATTTTTTTCAATACATACACAAATGTGATATAATTGTTAATCAATCGGACGGAATTGATACTAGTACTATAATGTATTTCAATTTTTATGTGCAGTTTTTTTTATTCTATGAAAAAATTTGTAACAACAATAATTGTTTTCGACTATCAAATTATAATAATATCCAAGTCCAAGTATACGATATACATATAATATTAAGAGAACAATAAAATAATAAAATACAGTGACATCGAGATACTGAGAAGTTAAAAAGACATTTAATCATGAGGAATAAAAATAAATTTACACAATAAAGTGAAATTCCAATTTTTTTTAATATCAGCAATTATATATTGTCAATAAATATTCACAATTTATAATCCATTGAACAATACATAATCAATGTTTGTGCGTTTATAAGAAACATAAATCAAGGTAGAAATTGTAGTTAACGCTACAAAATATTAATAATAATTATGACTATGAAAAATATTAATTCATTAAGATGATGTGTATATATAAATACACAACAATTTACATATACTATATATTATCTAAATAAATAAATGCAACATTTTATAATTTATTCTCCTTCAATTTCTTATAATTATATTTTGTATCTAATTTCCAATAAATGAATTTCGTACATTCCTTACTTATATATTGACGTATAATATTCTTCCTCTAAATCATATAAGTCTGCTGCCATATCATCACGCAACGATGCTAATTTTTGATCACATTCAACTTGTTTTTGTCGGAATAATTTACTATTTGTTGCAATTGCTTCATTAACTGATGGAAAATCATTTAATATTAAATATTGTTTTATATCAGAGACTAATTTCATCAATGACTCGCCGGCTCGTACAATATTTGCTGCTCTAACATGCATTTCATATGTATCTTGTTCGCATTGTGTCATTCGCGATAGTTGTGAATCATTTTCACCTTTTGCTAATTTAATTATTTCTATAACATAAATAAACCACAATGAGTATTATACCAAATAATGTAATTAAGGACAATATCTAATTTATTTTTATAAAACATTTCATGTGTTCATGTTTAGGAAAAGTGAGGTTAAACTCAGGAAACTTACCCTCAAAGTTTTCTAGCATTGATTTTACATCATCCTTTAAACGGGTTGTATATGATTTTAACAGAGCTTCTTTACTCTGGGGCATTGTTCTTGGTGCCGACATTTTATTTAATTAATATTATATATTCTACGTAACTTTGAATGTCTATCCAATTGTATGAAAAACTATTATTTATCCTTGATACTTTTAACTTTTGAAGTCTCAATGGAAGCTTGAAAATATAGTCGGTTTTCAATATCAACCTTAACAACAAATATTCAATGAAGGCCAATTGTAAATACTTGAAATCATAAGGCTATTGCAAATATATAAATTTTTCATAAAAGCACAAAAACGTAAACAAATTCCATTCCACTCCCACCATCTTTTTTTACGCGCGAATCCGCCATCTTGTAAAATTTAAAATCACCACTGTAGTCAAATACGAGACAGTATTTAAATACACCCGCAAAAATTGTTATAATTATAAAATATAATTCAAGTATTTTGTCAAACATAATTATCAAAAGTGTTTTGTAATTTTGCATAGATTATTATAAAAAAATAAAATAATATTCATATGGATAGAATTATTGATTTTAGAATATTTAAGGTTACCTTGGAGCTTCCGTTTTTACCTAGGCCATTTTCTCCCACCATTACTTCATCTTTATTCCGTCACATCCAGTTATATGTATATATGTATGCTAGTACAAACACAAACATAAAGGGACAGAATCAATATAATTTGTTTGACGAAAAAATTTTAGTCATTGTCACCAAAATAATACACATATTCTGACAGGAAGATGGCATTTAAACTAGTTCTGGAGTCGAATAACAATTGTCTCCAATGTGTCTTTTAATACAGTTGATAATTGTTTAATAATAATAAATTCATTCAGTAGTTGGTGGCATTAATAGAATAAACAATGAAAATGTTGCTACAATTTATTGTTGGCACGTTAATTATTTCAATAATTTATGGCTCGTTACCACCTTCAGATGATAATATTCTTCATATTGGTGGAATATTTCCAATTGGTGGTGAAGGAGGATGGCAAGGAGGCCAGGTATGTCAATTACTTTCCAGATACTTATTCAATTTTATGTCAATCATTTGTAAATAATTTTTGTAAATGTGAAAAAATAAAAATTAAATAATGATTTCATTTTTTCATGTAGGCCTGTATGCCAGCTGCTAATCTTGCATTGGATGATGTTAACAGGGAAAAAAATTTATTGCCAGGTTTTGAACTAAAGTTGCATTCAAATGATAGTGAGGTTAGATTCACTTATAAAATTAATTATTTATAATTTTTTTTTAATTCTCTAAGCACTATAGAATAAGTTTGGATTAAAATAAAATGATTTAATTATTTTTTTTTTTAGTGTGAACCAGGGCTAGGTGCTTCGGTGATGTACAATTTATTGTACAATGCACCACAAAAATTAATGTTGTTAGCTGGTTGCAGTACTGTTTGCACAACAGTTGCTGAAGCATCTAAAATGTGGAATTTAGTTGTATTATGTTATGGCGCATCATCACCAGCTTTATCAGATCGCAATCGTTTTCCAACATTATTTCGTACTCATCCATCTGCAACAGTTCATAATCCTACACGTATTAAATTAATGCAAAAATTTGGATGGTCACGTGTTGCAATATTGCAACAAGCTGAAGAAGTATTTATTTCAACTGTCGAGGATTTAGAATCACGTTGTAAAGAAGCTGGTATTGAAATTGTGACACGCCAAAGTTTTTTATCTGATCCAGCTGATGCTGTTCGTAATTTACGCCGTCAAGATGCAAGAATAATTGTTGGTTTATTTTATGTTGTTGCTGCACGTCGTGTATTGTGCGAAGTTTATCATCAAAATTTATATGGCAGAAGTTATGTTTGGTTTTTTATTGGTTGGTATGAGGACAATTGGTTCGAAATTAATTTGGATAAAGAGGGAATTACTTGTACGAAAGAGCAAATGCGCCAAGCAGCTGAAGGACATTTAACAACTGAAGCTTTGATGTGGAATCAAAATAATGATACAACAATAAGTGGAATGACATCGGAAGATTTTCGACAACGTTTAAATAAAATGTTAAAAGAGGATGGTTATGATATTGATAATGATCGTTACCCAGAGGGCTATCAAGAAGCCCCATTGGCTTACGATGCAGTTTGGTCTGTAGCTCTAGGTAATTGACATAAATTTATAAATTTTTTCTATTTAGAATTGAATGAATAATTAATTTATTTTTAACCCGATGTTTAAGCTTTCAATAAAACGATGGAAAAGTTATCCAAGTCGGGAAAAAGTTTGAAAAATTTTACATACACGGATAAAGAAATTGCTGATGAAATTTATTCGGCAATAAATTCTACACAATTTCTGGGAGTATCTGTAAGTACATAATGATAAATATTAACTATATATAATATATATATATATATATATATTGTGGAGAATGAAAAAAAAATTTTTAAAATTAATTTTCTTCTAATTCATAATCAATCTCCAAATTT
This sequence comes from Microctonus aethiopoides, assembly GCA_030347275.1. NCBI lineage: Eukaryota > Metazoa > Arthropoda > Insecta > Hymenoptera > Braconidae > Microctonus > Microctonus aethiopoides. The sequence goes on from JAQQBS010001423.1 coordinate 280,779, forward strand.
AAATAACTAAAATATTTGGAATTTTCCAAATAGCTTAGCAATAAATATTTTAAATTGGTCATAATTTATTTTAAACAACTATTAAGAATAAACTATAAAAGAACAATTATCTTATCCACAAAATTACAGGGTTACGTTGCATTCAGTTCTCAAGGTGATCGCATAGCTCTAACCCAAATCGAACAAGTAATAGATGGTAAATATGTTAAATTGGGATATTACGATACTCAAATGGACAATTTAACTTGGAAAAATATGGAACGTTGGATAGGAAATAAAATCCCACAAGACCGTACAATAGTCCGTCGTGTATTACGAACAGTATCATTGCCATTATTTATATGCATGTGTGCAATATCAACATTGGGAATAATAATAGCAATAATACTGGTAATATTCAATATATGGAATCGTCATAGACGAGTTATATTGTCATCGCATCCAGTGTGCAATACAATTATGCTAGTAGGCGTTATCGCCTGTTTCATATCTGTATTTTTACTTGGTATCGATGGCAGATTTGTTGAACCATGGGAATATGGTGGGATTTGTCAGGCGCGTGCATGGATGTTATCTTTGGGATTTACCTTAGCATTTGGTGCCATGTTTAGTAAAGTATGGCGCGTACATCGTTTAACAACAAAAACTAAAGCTGATCAGGCAAAATTATTTATGGGAAAACAAAAAGTATCATCGGTACAAAAAAATATTCAACCATGGAAATTATATACAATGGTCAGTGCTTTAATTGCTATTGATATTATTATATTGGGATTATGGCAAGGTTTAGATCCATTACAAAGAACAATTGAAACATTTCCATTAGAATTATCACCTCATGGTGATGATGATGCAAGAATACGTCCTGAATTAGAACACTGTGAGAGTGAAAATAATAGTATTTGGTTGGGTTTAATTTACGCGTATAAAGGTGTTGTTTTGGTATTTGGATTATTTCTCGCATATGAGACACGAAGTATTAAAGTTAAACAAATTAATGACTCACGTTACGTTGGAATGTCAATATACAATGTTGTAGTATTATGTTTAATAACTGCACCAGTCACAATGGTTATTGCAAGTCAACAGGATGCCAGTTTTACATTTGTTGCTTTGGCTATTATTTTTTGTTGTTTTTTAAGTATGGCATTGATATTCGTGCCAAAAGTTATTGAAGTTATACGACATCCTAAGGATAAAGCTGAATCAAAATATAATCCAGATGTGGGAATGTCTAAGGAGGATGAGGAAAGATATCAAAAATTGGTTAATGAAAATGATGAACTCCAAAAACTTATTGCAGCGGTAAAAAATCAATTCATATTATCGATAAATTATTTTAATGCAAATGATGAATTAATATTATTTGGTGTATTGTTTATTAGAAAGAGGAAAAAATTAAAGTTTTGAAGCAACGCTTGGCTGAACGGGATGCAATTAAAGGTGGTGGTAATAATTCAATTAATAATGTACCAAAGGATTCATTAATTGTTGCGGACTTTGTAACTGGTGAAGGGACATCGGACAGCGCCATTGGTGGTGGTATATCACTTTACACGAGATCTTCACGTGCATCTGCATCTGATTTTGAATTTTCCGAGTCTTATCTTTAGATTTTTAGATAAATATATCAAGAAAATTCAAATTCAAGCATAACCATCATTTTTTCATATCAATTATTATTAAATTTATTTATTTATTTATCATTTTTTTATATTATTTAATCAATTTAGTTTTATAATTCACGACTGACCATATAAACTTATATTTATTTATTGACCAAAGAAAAAGAGTGAATTTTTTAGATTTTTCTTGTAATTTCAACTCTTAATGTTACACGGCCTCACTACATATTAAATACATATATTTTAAATAATAATACGTACTAATATATGTATAAAAATAGTAAAAGTATAAATGTGTATATTACTGGGTCCAAATAGGGGAGCAATCATTACTAAATGATTATGAAAAGAAAAAATGGATACACATTTTTTCCCCCAAAGTATTTTTATTCAACAAACTGCCAAATTATTTTAATTATTGATTAATTATTGAATAATTATATTTTTATGCATGCTAATATTATTTTGGAGCACGAATATATTTTTTTACAACATGTACAAATAGATATTTCATTATTTGTAAACCAATTCATTTTCAATTCAATATTATTTTTTTACTTCTTTTTTATTTTTATATTATTGGAAAGCATGAAATAATGCAAAAGTACTTAATATTTTATAAATAAAACATTGCAGTTAAATCTCGTTAGACAATTATTGATATATACATATTATATTAATGTCGTTGATGTTAAAAGAAAAACGAAAAAAAAAAAAAAAAAAACAATATTGGTTACGTATTTTTGTGAACCTCATCAAGTCTACTCCCAAATTTATCTCGTAATAATATTTAAATAAATGATTAATTAATACAAAAATCAAATATGAAACTAACGAGATTTAAAAGCTCTAAATGGGAAATGGGATTAACTAATCAATCAAATTAAAAAAAAAATCAATTTATTACAAATACCATTCATAAATAATTTGGGAGACTTGATGAGGTAAAATTGGGAAATTTTAATTCAATCAATAAATTATTTGTATGTATAATTATTCACAATTAATTTATATTGATAAAAATATTTGGAAATTAAATAATAAGCTTGATAATTTTTATTATTTATGGATGGAAAAGTATTTTATATTAATATTTGAGTGAATTTAAAAACAATTTCTTTAGTAATATTCTATTTATTTTATTTTCTTTTTATTTCCTGTGAATTTCTGATTTTAGAAATCGACCACAATGGCTGACAAATGGATAATGAGATTTATCATCTTGGCTGTTAAATGAATTAAAGAAGTATAGATATAAATGATAGCTAATTGTTCATTAGTGATAAAAGATTCATCTGTGAAGATAAAAAATAATTTTAAACAATTGTTTGACAATCGAATGCTGATGAACGAACAAAAAACTATTTCGACAGAATAATACAATGTGATTTAATTGCAATATTACATAGTCATTAAATAAATAAGCGCATTAATGATTAGAATATAAATTGCTTTCGTTTATATTAAATACATGAACGTGATTTAACTGCAAATTTTAACTGAATAACATGAAGGAAATTATGAAACAAATGTGCTCTCGATTTGCAAAAATTATTTTAGATGTATAATTATAAATATTTATTAATTTATTACATACTCAAGACGAATTATTTAATATTTATTATAACAATTAATTATTATATTTTTCATTTTCTATATTAGCTGAAAAAAACTATTGATGTTCAATGTTTGGGATAGAAAAAAAGTCAAATATTTGTAAAAAAAATGTGTCGAATAATCTAAACAACGTTAAAGAAAGTATTGTATTATCATATATGCATAAATATATATGTGCACGTTAGAAAATAATAATACCAGATGAGTATTTTTCATTTTCAACTTCTTAAATTATCACTTGAAGATTATTTTATATTCAAAAGTTAGCGGGCTTCATTTGAATTATGGCGCATGCGTGCTGGATTGCGCTGCCATTTTGAATAAAGATTGTCGCGCCGCGTAGTGATAGGAATACGTAGCTTGATCGGCTGTGTGTCGCCGCCATACTTGCCATTGTGCTGCCTTCATGTCAAGTTATGTACTGTGACTAATATAAGTGATGAGTAAATTACATAGTGTAATTATACGTTATACATTGTGAGTTTGTGCAGTGTATACGCAATATTCTTAAGGTCTTGAGTCAATGCAAGTTATTTGATAATAAAATAGTGTATAAACATTTGTTTATTTGTGAATAATATAGTGAAAAAATGTCGTTTGGTGCGGGCTTTGGTGCATCCACACCAGCAACACAATCAACATTTAGTTTTGGTACTGCCAATTCAACAATGTCGACACCAGTAAAGCCAAGTATTTATTCAATAATTTTATATTTTTATATTTTACAAAACGTTGTCAATAACATTAGTAATTTTTTTCACATTTTATTATTCTTTTCTTCCTATCCGTATATGTATATATATCGAGAAAAATCTTCTGATTATTTTTTCACTTGTTGAATAATTATTAATATTTATGTTTATTTGATTGACCAAAATGATTGACTGTTGAATTTTTGAGGTTATATATTTCTGCAATGACATGTGTTTTCTTTTAATTTATATTCATTCATCACATATATGAATAATTAAATAGGCAATGATGAATTTTTGCTATTCCATAACCTCAAAATGAATATATTAATACTCACAATTTCCGATTGATCCTGCTTTATTTCTCGGATATTAATGGTCTTTGTGCATCATTTCTTTCCATGTCGTAACCACTATTATTTCTATTACGTTTTCGAATTATTATGCATGCAGTTAAACAACATATTATTGTTGTGATTACAAATAATGCAATTAAAATTGTATATAATGTTACATGTTTGGAAAATCCTGTGATGGCTTTTTTGGCTATCGTTGTTGTCATTGAATTTTTATGTGTTGTATTGGGGAATCCGGTTACATTTTCAATATCTTCTGATTCTGTGAATTTATTATTTTTAACATTAATTAATTGAGCTAATAATTTGGGAAAATACAATTAATTTTTACCTGAACATATTTCTGATGTATCCTCATATCCTTCTGTCATATTATATTCAAGATAAAGAAGACTTGATTGTTTAAATAATTTTAATTGAGATATATATTTTTTCTTCAACTAAAAAGCTGATAAAAGATAGTATTTTGCATAGATTCAAAAAATATATTAAGGCGCAAAGATTAATGCAAGAGAAAAAATACTTTCGCTATTCAATTGTCAGCAAAAAAAAAAAATTTCATTTATTTATGAAAATATTTTATGAAAAACATGAGATTATGTTAATTAATTTAAAAAAAAAAAAAAAATGACGTAATTTATCCATTTCATTATGTTTTTTTTTTAAATAAAATTCAAAGCGGGCTTTGGTACACCATCATTCGGCTTCAGTACTCCAGCAACTGCATCACAAACTCTATTTGGCACACCATCAACCCAAACTACTGGCGCATTTGGTACGACAACTGGTGGTAACACAAATGCTTTTGGATTATCCAATGTGAATCAACCTCAACAAACAGCAACAGCTTTTGGCAACACTGGTACAAGTGCAGCAACAAATACATTCACGAATACTGGCACGACATTTGGTTTTGGTACAACACCAGGCAGTGGAACATCAACAACTGGCACCTTTGGTACACTTGGACAGCCCGTAGCATCATCAGCAACAACAGCAACAGGTGGTTTTGGGAATTTTGGTGCTTTTGGTAGTAATAATCAATCAGCAATAGGCACTGGAGCAACAGCAACAACACAACCATCAAGTTTATTTGGAAATTTTAATACGACTGGTGTTGGTTCAACGAATTTTGGTGGTGGTTTTACTGGATTTGGCGCCAAACCAACTGCACCAACAACAAATTTTGGTGGCTTTGGTACAATATCTACATTTGGTACTTTTGGCAATAATTTAAATCAACAAAATCAACAGCAACAACAACAATTTCAACAGCAACAACAGCTACAACAACAGCAACAACAACAACAGTCAGTAAATGCAATATCAGAGGCGTTATATAATGCAGTATTTAATTGTCAATTGTTTAATGATGAGCGTGACAATACAATTGCAAGATGGAATTTAATTCAGGCATTATGGGGAACTGGTAAAGCATATTATTCTGCAAATATGCCACCAATGGAATTGAATCAAGAAAATCCATTGTGTCGTTTTAAAGCAATTGGTTATAGTCGTATGCCAAATGCTGATAATAATGACGGTTTAGTTGTAATTAGTTTCAATAAAAAAGAGCAAGAATTAAAAGATGGTAAACAACAATTAATTGCTTCATTAAACCAAATATTGGGAAATAAACAAAATTTAACAGTTAACATTGATAATATTAAATCAATTGGTGAACTCAAGTGTAATGTAACGTTGTTTATCGTTGAGAAGGGTATAACTGGTATATCGAGAAAAATTCCTTCCAATGAGTTGGTTGGTTATTTAACTCAAACATTACAAAAGCAACAATTGACGTCAATTGGCGTTGAAAATATTTATGCTCAAGTTAAATTTGATCCATCACAATTGAAAGAATATTTGGATAATCCACCGTGTTCCATTGATCCGAGACTGTGGAAACAAGCGCAATTGGATAATCCAAATCCGGATATGTATATTCCAGTGCCTATGATTGGATTTCAACAGGTTAAATATCGATTGAAATGTCAGGAAGAAGAGACAGGACGACATCGAGCATTTTTAGATATGGCTGCTGAAAGGATACAGGGATTGCAGCGTCAACATACTGCTACTCAAGCACGACTTAAGGAACATAGAAGAACATTGTTGGAATTACAACACCGAGTATTACAAGTAAGATATTTTGCCAATTTTCATTTTATATCCTCATCAAGTGACTTTTTTTTTTTTTTTTTTTTTTTCCAATCATAATTACATGTATCTTGACATTGAATGAATTATAAATTAATGTTTGGTTTCATTTGTAGGTTTTAGTGCGTCAAGAGATATCGAGAAAGGTTGGATTATCATTGCAACCAGAGGAAGAAATATTAACAAATAGGTTTGAAGCTATGCATTCACAAATAAGTGCACCAACACAATTCAAAGGTAGAATTAGCGAAATGTTATCGCAATTACGAATGCGACGTCATGTAGATATGCAAAATCAAGAAAGATACACTATGGATCCAATTGCCCAGGATGATATTAAAGCTGTGAGTAGTTTGATTATATAAAATACTTGAAATACTCTTGTAAATAATTATTTATTGTACATTTTTTCATTTTTATTTTCCTGTTTACAGTATTTGAGCATGGAGCAACAAGGAATGGCACAATTAATTGACACAATCAACACCGATTTAGAGTCTTTGAAATTAATAAAAAGTGGGATGGCTGATTTATTAACTGGTCACAGTGTTTCTTGATGATTATTATTTAATTTTATATTTATTATCATTAATTCCATCATCATTTTTATTCTGTGGTCCTCCTATAGAATACAAATTGTGCCAACAATTCCAAACAAATGATATTTTGGTGAAGAAAAGAAATTGAAATGTTCATTAATTAATTGGTTTATAGTATTTTTTTCTCCTCTCAAATACTCCTGAAAAAAATTGAAGTTGTTTGTAGTATATATAAATATACTTACGTAATAGGAATTAAAAAAAAAAATTATTTTCTATTTTTTCCATCAAATTTCATATATTAAAAAAATAATAATGCTAAATATTTTATTTCATTTTCTTATTGAACAATATCAATTATTTAAATATATTTACATCGATTATAAAAATATTACAGAATTCATAATATATACATATGTGAATGGAGATATATATTTATATCAAAGGCACGTTTGTCATTTCAGCAAGAATTATTTCACTTCAATATTTAATTTATAGTTTAGTGGTCTTTGTTTTTTTTTTTTTTTTTTTTTCATATTTAATTATACGCATTTATATAAAAATTATTATTTGGTTCTTTGTAAATCTTTTGAGAGTTAGAGGAAGGATAAAAAAAATATTCATTACATTTGAGAAACATAAAAAATATAGACAAAATAGATGAAGATATAATGATTTACACACAAGGATATATATTTAAAATGAAGTAAAAATAGAAAAATGGAAGAAAAAACAAGAAATATTTGGCTCTATTATATTTTTAAAAGAAAAATTGATACTTTTTCTTTTCACCAACTGTTGATTTTTCATCTTTTTTTCTTCACACGCGTATTTTTTTAATATTTATTCATCAATCATTAAATTGAACAGCAAACAAAACAATTAAATTAAATTTTTATTTTATTTTATTTTTTTCACACGTATTTATCATTTATGAATTGTCAAATCGAGTGGTAGATCCTGTTCCATCTCAGTTACATCAACATTATTCATATTATCACCATTTTTAATTCTTAAATCTTCAACAGCAATATTATCTCCATTGCCACTACTAAAATCAGCATTTCTCTCACCAATAACATTTTTATTCCATATATTCTGTAATTCATATTGAATATCAACTGAACCCAACAGTTGTTTAAACAATGGATTTTGCGTTTTCATAATTAAATCCGAAATAATTTTTGCATTATTGTGTACACAACATTTATTGTGTCGACAGCAACATGATAAAATAACAGAGTCATCATTATTTTCCTCATTGTTGCCAGTATTATTTTTATTAATTATTTCTGGCGTGGTTGAAAATAATTTTTGATTCATATCAACATCCATTAAATTATTTGCTCGTTTAATAACCGAATTTCTCATATAATTAATATTATTTTTATTATTAACAACATTACTGCACGGTGTGCTATTAACGATTGAATCAATATTACGATAATCAACGCTGCCTATTTTACTATCTAATTCCATTTTAATTGGCGTAGATTGCATACAAGAAATGCGTTGCTGTGAATTGCCAATTGTTAACAAATTTGGACTTGTTTCAGGTGAAATAACTTTATCGAATTTCTTTTTACTTCCTACTCCCGAAAATATTGTTTCGTTAATATTTTTAATTTTTTTCTCAGGTGTAATATAGCGCACATCAGATAAATTGGCTATTGAATATTTAACAGGCGTTAATTGTTCATTTAACAATTTTTTCTGCTGTTGCTGCTGCTGTTGTTCATTAATATTACCATTATTTATATTGTAAATGTTGTTCCATTCAACGAATTTTTTCTGCTCTTCAAAACTATTCGCATTACTCGGTGGTGTTGATGACATTGTTGTTGTTGTGGTTGTTGATGAATCAAAACTTGAATCTTTATTAGTTTTGTCCGATTCAATGCTATTTCTTTTTTCCATTTCAATTTCAATAAATTCATTTCTACCCAAATTATTCTCAACATTAAAGTTCTTTTCAATTAATTTATTGTCATTATTATTGTTGACATAATGACGATATGTTTTAACGTGTTTGCGTAATGATGATGGATCTGTGTAACGTTTTGGACAACCAGGCACTTTACAACAATACGGTTTGTCTACTGCGTGAGTTCGTGTATGTTTAAAACGATCTGATGAATTTGAATATGCTTTGTTGCAACCAACAACTGGACAAACGTATGGACGTTCGCCTGTGTGTGAGCGTGCGTGGATTTTCAAATTTTCTGCACGACTAAAACTCTTGTCACATTGAAAGCAATGATGTGGTTTTTCATTTGTATGTGTTCTTACATGTACGAGCATTTTATACCTATATAAAAAAAAAGAGAAAAAAATTATAAACATAAATTAACAAAGAAAAATGTTTACGAATTTTTTTTTTTTTTCTAATTTAAAGTTTCAAAGAGCAAATGCTTTCTTTTTTTTTACCTAGCATTAAATCCACGTTCGCCTCGTGCGCAACCCTCCCATCCACAATAAAATAAACCCCGTGGTCCAGGTGCTGCATGAAGTCTGGCTACATGTCCAGCCAATTGTTCCAATGAAGTAAACCACCGTCCACAATTATGCCACCTGAAAAATATTAATAATTAGCCTATTGTCGATAAGGTTCTGTACATTTTTGTTGCAATAAACTTCATGGCAATATATCATTTGTAGATAATATAAGTTATGAATTCGCTGTGTGCAGACAATCTCTGTTTTATTTTCAATCATTTAAATTGTTCATACATAAAAAGATTTATCATTGCCTATTAACATCAGTTTATACGTTACTTTTGTCTTTATTGTTTGCAATTGAATGGAATTCATGTTATATTTTTAGAATCTATAATTTTACTAGTGTCATTATTATTTTTTTTATCCAATGAAAATAATTTTTTTTTATTATATTATTATTAATTTATCTTCCACCATACGGTGGATTACGCACATACGTTATTTATCCAAGTGTTTACAGATGTTTTATTTGTAAATGAAGAAAAAATATTGATAATAATCAAGACTAAAGATATTTATTTTATTTTATATGCGTACTTGAAAATGTGATAATACTTTTTAGACTGAAAATGATAAAAGCGAAGACATGCTATGACAACATGATGTACAATTAAAATATAAATTCATAATCCACCTCAGGTTGGATATTTAATTTTTAAGATGTATTTATATACGCGTCTGGAGATAATCCGATATAAAAATGAATATTAAATCATAATAAACATTTAAAGCAAACAAATGAATGATGAAAATCAAGATAAAAAAAAATTCTATTGTTAACAAAAAAATAAAGAAGAGGAAATGAAGATGAAGAAGGAATCCCACCTGCATTTTAATTGAGCATTTTCACCACGCCTTATTGAACCAAGTTCTAAACTTGAATTTGAAGCATCAGAATCACTATGAGATGGTGATGGTGGTCCATCGCTTGGTAAACCACTTGATGGTGATGCTCCAATACCACCACCAAGTCGATTGCTATTTTGTGAAGCTACTAAATCCTCTTCAGATGGCATTATCGTTGTCCAAATTGGTATATCGATAGGATGATGATGTAATAAATTAAAATTCTCGTTGAATAGACGTGTAGTTGAATGATGGTGCTGTTGCTGTTGATGATTTAAATAGGTTGATATTGGATGATAATAGCTCGGCAATGTGTTACCGAGCAAACCCGGATAACGAGCCGCACCGTAAGGCCCAACGTGATCTGGCATTCTACCCGGAACGTAAACAATCATTTTTGTTAAAAACAAGAAAACACATACAGACCAATGGAATTTTTTAATTATTATTTTTTCGAAACTAAAAGACGTGCAGATATATATATATCCAATGTATTTCAAAATTTTTTACGCAATGCTTATGAAGCAAATTAAAAAATATTTTTTTGTTAAATTTTAAACACAAGACGTTCCAGGTCTTGAATCAATTATAATTGGCAATTTTTATTCTTGATTTATTATTTAAGCACACGTGATTATGGATGCACTTGATAATTATTTTCACATTAACACTTATTTGTCCGAGCTCGTATCGTCAGATATACTTGAATCGATTGGACTTAAGTATACGGTAGCTAAGAAATTGTTTACTATATTCTATTGAAAACATAATTAGGCCGCTTTCAGAATACTTTACAGAATAAAAAAAAAAAAAAAGTAAATATATAAATATATTTGTGTGATATAACGAAAAATTAATTCCAGTGCTTTTTTTTTCCTGATTTTTCTTTTTTCACTTTATTTTATATTCACAGTCAAAGTATAAAAAGTTATTTTATTTCTTTCAAAATAACAACACTGGGACAATTAAATCCCAGTGTTACGAATAAACGGTATCCATATGAACAATTAAAATGATAATTGATTATTTATATAATAATAAAATAGACAAATCATAACACTGTGATTTATTTTAAAATATTATACGATGTCTAGAGCACTGGTTGTAATTGAGTGACGCACAAAACTGTTCATTGCTCGCGTTTGTCATCGTCTTATATACTTTCACCAGTATAAATATCTTATCAGCGACACAACGGCGCCATTTTTAACAATCACACGACGTTCAGCACACACCAATAAATGTTAAATGATATAACATTCTTTATTGATACTCTTTTTTTTTTTTTCTTTTTTTTCTTTTTGTATGTATGTACATGATGGATGTGATTTATGAATGTATATGTAAATACTACTTGAGAAAATCGCAACGCAAAAGACATATATACATATATATTGGTGATGGCTTTTGGAAGGAGGAAATAAAATATGTACATATATATACATGTAAGTTTATGTGTGTAGGCACATATTACATTGAATCGAGTGAACTATGGGTCGTTGCAAAACGCGATAATGACCTGAGGTTAAATATGCTGTATGATTATTTTTAATATTTATTTGTTTATATTTTTTTTAAATTATGAAAAAGGAATGATTATTTTTTCAAAAAGGAAATTAATTTGTTGTTCAATCGGTACATGAATTTTATGGATTTTTTTGTGTCTTGATCAAGTAGAATCACAAATACATTTATCTGAACAAAATTCAAGTGCGTAAATTTACAGAGAGATATAGTGTGTTTCTAGATGAAAAAAGATTTTGCTCTGATCTTTGGACTTGAGATCTTTGTCTCTTTAAAAATGTTGTTTGTTCATAACATTCTTCGAAATATATATTTTTTTTTAGCGATTAATTATTACAGCAAACGCGGTAATTTATCTCTACAATGTTTATAGGCTTTATAATATTATTTAATTTTACTTGGTTGTATATATTGAATTTGTGAATTTTCCTAGAGAGAAATCGTGGGAATTATTTGGAAGAATTGAATAAATACAATTGTGCGTATGCCCATCATATTGATAAAGTCCAAAGTCTTTTCGTTATGGAGCGCGAGAAAAAATGATACTTAAAGAAAGAGCCACATTGCAATGTTCCTCGCTGCACTAATGAGTTACAATTTTACATTACAATATTTCCATCTAGTTTTAATGAGTGTTATCTTGACGTTTTTTTTTTTTCCTTGATATTGTATTTTTTATATATGTTGCAACAAGTGTAAACTCGCATCTCTTCCTGATATTGAGTATAAAAATATTTATATACTATTAATACAGACACATCGCCGCCATAATTATACTCATATACAATTTTCTGGCCAACTGATGAAAGAAATCAGAAAAAATATATATTATATACACCCGGTATATTTCAAGACATATCATAAAGTCTTATGGAAAGTTTTCAATGTATGATATTTATCTTTATATACATTTCATTTGATAATGATTATCAACAGGTTTGAATAATCGTGATTTAAAATTATATATTATCTACAAATAAAAATGATACAAAATTCTAAGCAGACGAATAAATAAACCGGCACACCCGATGCTCTAATAATTGTATAATGGACATATATATTCTTATTTTATTAGACTATCGTCTTGACTTTATGATAACTTCAATGCTGGGGGTTATTTTAATTTTATTTTTTCCTTTACATTTTTTCATATCATACGCATTTATTAATTTTATTTAATTTGATAGTGTCAAATAATTGATAAGAAAAAGAGTCGTTTTATATTTAAATTTTTTGTTCGTTACATATACTGTGATATTTATATGAGGAAAAAAAAATGAAAAATTCAACGCACTTATATATATTTGTTTATTATCATAATTATTATGAATGTATGAATGAATGGATGTTGATGATTTATTGATGTGGAAGCAATGAAAGATTTCGGGACCGTCGACGCATCAGATGCCAGACGGCAGATAGGCGTTTCAGAAGGGCAATATAAAGGGATCGAGGGAGAAAAATATAAAAAGGATCAAGTCAAAAGAAGACAAAAAATAATTGGATGTTTGATACATCCCCTGCATATATAGTGAGCAGTCAACGGAGTCATGTTGCTGTTGGTCATCTGTACATGCAGATTGCATATTTATCGGGAAACAAAAATAAATAAAGATAAGATAATTTCAATTATTTCAAAGCACTTGAAATTGAGAAAGTAATTGAAAAAAAAAAAATACTACAGGAGTCGGGACAAAAAACTTGTGTTGGAAAATATTTAAAAAAATAGAATGAAAAAAAATTTCTTTTCATTTTTCTTTTCTATGAGGAACAAATCTATATACGTATATCTATACGACACCCCACGAATCACCAGGCCTTCAACGTCGGTATTCTTTGATGTTTGGCAACATCAGTAACAGGTAGAAGAAAAGAAACAAAAGATGAAGGAAGAAACAGCAAGGAGTCACATAAAACTAAAAAAGAAGATAAATAAAATAATAAAATTAAAATGAGTGAAAAAAAAAAATGAAACAAGTCAGAGAGATATATGTCCGGATGATTGCCCAATGGAACGTCACGAACTTTGGTGGGGGAGGCTTCTAAACTTGAGAAAATATTTCAAAGACAGTGGCGTATTATTTTTTGTCCTCCATATATATATTTGTTTTTTAATTCATTTTCTTATTTTTTTAATTCGATCAAGATTTCACAAAACGTTTTAGATGGATAAAATTGGTAAGAAAAAGTGGAGAAAAAATATTTTACCTGCAGTTTTATTCCTACAGCGTAGACTTTGTCTTACTCCCCTTGTAACTCCCACGGTATAATAGTACTTGGGCAATAACCTTCGTGAGTTGTTTGAAAAAAGAAAAAAAAAATTGGCTCAAATTCTGTAGAGTTGAAAATGGTAAGAATATAAAGGGAAGAGAATTCACGCGTTCGCATTTGATCACGCACAAGTTCTCCTTTTTCTTTTTCACAATATAAATTATTCTACAAAGCACGAAAAAATTCATACATACATATATGTGTGTTTATGAAAAAAAAAAAAAAA